>OX420938.1:6000000-6600000 GCA_949091785.1 Polymixis lichenea
CTTCCTAAATTTAGTGCTATTGGAAGGTCCCGCTCGCACTGCTTCCTAAATTCAGTGCTATTGGAAGGTTCCGCTCGCACTGCTTCCTAAATTGTTGCAACCCAATGTAATTAATTCTATTTCACGACTGAGAGTCGTCTGTCCGATTAAAAATTACATTTAGTCTAGTGTACCATTCAACTTCCTAGTTAGTGTTCCTAATTAGATTTCCAACAAATTGAATAGTGTAATATGCGCTTTAGTAAAATAACTTTTACAGTATGTAGATGGGATAAGTTTTCCAGCGCCTACAAATATTTAGTTATCTACGACCTAGTAGACGAATTGTTGGTACATGCCTCTATCGCACCCTAATACCATCAGTAGGCTCCTAAATAATTAAAGTTCATAATGAGTAAAGGGCGACGGTATAAGTGGTTAAGTTTTTATTAGGAACTGTTTCAGCAGAACATAAAAATTGATCACCAAAAGGGCTTGTAGCTAAGTAATCCACAGCGGCACCGGTCGATCGATTAGGTTAAGCTATGCTTATCGTGGTTTGTCCATAGATGGTTGACCATCTTTACATATCAGTACCCTTCCGTGCCTCGGAAAGCACGTTAAGCTGTTGGCCCCGGCTGTCATTCATGGATCTTTGATAGTCGTTAGGGGTCGTGAGTAGGCCGAAAGTCTAATAACCAGTCTTAGCAAGGGATATCGTGTTACCCACTAACTGGGTTGTGGAGGTCAGATAGGCAGTCGCTTCATGTAAAATACTGGTATTCACCTACATCTGGTTAGACTGGAACCGGACCCCAACATATTTGGGAAAAGGCTAGGTAGATAATGATCCAAATTAATCACTAATCTTAATGCTTACTAGCTTCAAAAGGGTTATTTCCGTGTTAGTTTCCTAAAATGTACAGTAGGCCGCACTTTAGTGGAAAAAAACAGTATTGGCCAAATTGTATTAAACTGGGACGTGCGGACGATTGTATACAGGATAAGTTTTTATCAAGTACACAAACTGTAACCATTCAGCATATTATTCTAGACCCCCTAGCGCAGAAATTTTTCATCAGTAAAACAAAAAAAATCAGCTGTTCTATACATTTTAACCGCGTAGGTATTGCACTTTTCTATGAAACAGCTGATTTTTTTTGTAATACCGACGTAAAATTTCTGTGCTAGGGGGGTCTAGAATGATATGCTGAATTCATGGTTCATCAGATGTGTATGCTTAGTATAATCAGCCTATAATGTTCCGACTGCTAGGACTCAGACCTTCACTTTTCGAGAGGGGGTGGGACTTGATCTACCACGCGAGCCCAGCCTGGGTTGATAGAGGTTACACGTCTTAGAATTTTTTGGTTCTAAGACATGCCGCTTTCCTCACGATGTTTACCTTCACCGTTTTGAGAGCAGTCCTGATGAAATTATTTACAAAAAGAAAAGCCCGCCTGACCTTCAACTCGAAAGTCAGGGCCGTTACCAGGGCCCGGGTCCGGACTGGCCCGGACCCGGGCCCGGCAAGCCGGGCAAATGCCCAGAGCGGCAAAAATGAGGGGCGGCAAAATTGAGGGTGCCAGGCGGTTGCACGAAGTCCTCAATTTTTCTGTAAGAGTGAAAAATCTTATCTGAACAAGTACACTTTTTGTGTACTTGTACACAAAAATTCATTTATTTATTTATTTTATTTTAAATAGAACGGCCGAAGCCAATTACACTATTTAAACACATCAATATACACATTACAATATCTACAATCTATTTACACAGTCATGCATTCTTCTCACAAAAATTCAAATATTCTGACAACATCATCTTCCATTCATTCGCAAACATATCGAGATCTGTATTCGAGTTCAGGAGAGCGTTAATAGCGGTTAATGTCCGAGGAATAGGTGACTTGGAGTGTGCAACAGGACGGCAAGTTGGAACAGCCAGTTAGCGGTGTCGGTGGCGGTTCATGAGAATATGTTTGTAAGTATATACACCGTGACATTTTAGTCGTCTTACAAAGGTGGTCCACTCAATGTATCCGTTATAAAATACCTCTAGGCACGATTAAAACATTGTTACCATTAATTAAGATAATAGGTACAAAGGAAAATAAATAATGCTTTAGAATTATGAAACACCCTCTCCCTCCCCTCCCTCCTCTCCCTCTTTCTCTTTTTTTCTTCTTTTCTTTTCTTTTTTTTCTCTTTATTTTCTTTCCTCTCTCTCGATATTTGTGTCCGAAATAAAAGTTATTCTATTCTATTCTATTCTTTATTGATAATGTTTACGTATCAAACTCTAGAAGATATCTAGCTACGTACCATTACATTCCGTCATTAATTCCATCTCCATAACAAACTACGTCATGCGTCTTAGTGAATGATATTTTCATTTTTGTAATTATGCAAATGTACAAAAATGTTTTTTTTTTTATAAATGATTTGTAGTCATTGGATACATAAAGTGGGCTGCCGTTGTAAGTCGACTAAAATGTCACGGTGTATAGGGTGATTTTTTAATCATTTTCCAAATTTTTCAGCGTCAAAAAAATTTCGGACCTCCCCCATGCAAATAAATCAACGTCAGCTGATCGATTTTGTATGAGAGGTCTGATTTTTTTTTTCATATTTGACCCATGTTCCATGGAGAAAGTTGTTTAATTTCACGGGTACCTACTATTATCCTGAAAAATTTAGACGGTGACTAAAAAATCACCTGTATGTATAGGTATATGTACTTACAAACATACAAACATTCTCTCATGCATTTTTGTATACTTGTTCAGAAGCCGTAGTAGACTAACGTATGTGAATATTATACAATTAAAACAATATCACATGTATATCATCCCATCTTTGAAATTTCAAGCTCATGACTTATATGGCTGGACACGCCACAATTGCGGCGGTAAGTCCCCTCTTTGTGGAGTGGATTGAGAGGCGTCACGGCGTCCTCACCTTCCGCCTGACGCAGGTCCTTACCGGACACGTTTGTTTCGGCAGGTTCCTGTTACGGATAAGGCCGCTTGTACACGCTAAGAAAAGTCGCCGTGTCTGCTGCAGATAGGATCAATTTATCATGTACACGACAAGATTTTTGTCGGATCTAGGGACAAAATTTATCGTGTCTGCTGCAGACAAGACGAAAGGGAACGTGTAAACGATACGATTTTTTTCAGGCAGTCGTGTGTAGGGTACTATAGACTATACACTTCTGTTATTAATTTTCGTTCGTTTGTGGAGAAAATAATGTTAACTACAAGGCAAAAAAAAAAATGATTATTGCATAGTATGTCTATAAAAGATTTAAAAAGGAAACAAAATACAAGAGACTTTACTGGGTTCATCCAATATTAGAAGAAAAAAATGAGTTTGGTGGGTTCATCACCCTTTATCACATAATGCGACAATATGAGAAAAAAATTGTGGACTATTTTCGTATGAAAATCTCCACGTTTGACAAGCTGAGCACTATAACGATGTGAATGTACTAAAATGCAAGAAAGTATTCCTGCAAATGATGCAGGAATACTTTCTTGCATTTTAGTACATTCACGTCGGCCTTAATGTTATGACCAATCTAATGAGAATGGCCATAACGTTAAGGTAAGTAAATAAATAAACACTTTTAAGAAGATTTATTAAACTAAATCGTTGTTATAAATTTGGTAATAGCAGCTACAACACGTCCACCCAAACAAATGTACAAAAACTACCCGAGCCACCTCACATACCCCAACCCCCTTCGGCACCGCATCAACTTCGCGCGTCGAGTCTAGCGCAGACAAGATTTTTTCTTGGTCAGCGCCGAAGCAGTGTACACAGTTCGTGTATAGAAACGACACGAATTCTTGCATAGGCACGGTGACTTGTCTTAGCGTGTACAAGCGGCCTAATGCGGCACGAAACGCCCGGGTGTTACTACTGCGTAGATCGCCCGGAGGACACGGTGGAGCATACGGTGCAGATCTGCCCGGCTTGGGCAGAGCACCGCCGTGTCCTCGTGGAGGCGATCGGTGGCAGCGATATCTCGCGTCCGGCCCTTGTCCAGGCCATGGTACGGAGCGAGAGTGCATGGCAAGGCGTTAATCTCATTCTGCGAACTAGTAATGCTCGCGAAATGGGAGACGGCGCACGTGAGGGAGAGACAATTTATGCGATCTCACGGCTCTTGTCACTGCAGGAGACGTCCTGGGCATCGGGAATCCCAGGCCGATTCCCGGCCACCGTAGGTGCGAGCTTGCGGACGGCGAGTAATGGGTAGCTCGCCGTCTGGTAAGGACCAAACCCGGGTCGACGGCGCGTTGTGTTTCACGCACGCCTCTAAGAGACGTCAGCACCAACTGGTGCGGTCCGCAAAGGCTGATGCCTGCCAGGGGTGCGAATTGTTCGAATGAAATACCATCGCCCCTGACACACAGGCAACTGAAAGAACACGGGTGGGTTTTAGTCAGTAAAAGTCTGACACGCCCTCCTGCTCCGATCAGAGCGGGAGAAGTTATTTGATGATTTTCCACCCTCAAAAAAAAAATTACTTATATGGTATTAGTGTAAAGGGCGGCGAATATTATTTTTACCCGGAACAGCTAAATAGCCAGATTGGGCCTTGGCTGTTACCACTGGGCAACCAATGCTCACATGAATGTGCTTGAAAATGTATTCAGTTCATAATTTAAAAACCTTAATTTTCCAATAGATTGTTGTGAAATATTCTCAAATAAATATGCTGTAGCGGCTGGCTGGCATCTACACCGCCGCATGTGAACTACGCATCTCACTGACGTCACGTAAAATCCTGCATCGCACAAGCAGAGTTTACCGCGCAATAGGGTATTTTCCAATTTATTAAAAACTATCTTAAATTGAAGATTGGGACGAGATATTTAACAGAAAAAGAAAAATAAATTAAAACCAATTTTATTTTTCTTTGTTTTGAATTTACCGCCAAAAGCTCCTCACGATGACTTTTTTAACACGTAACCATACGTGACGTCAGATTTGTGTAAACAGCACCGGTACAAATACTTTGAGTGGCGCAGTTTCAGAAGTATTGAATTCAATAAATCATAAAGAATTGAATAAGCACAGAGGCACCGAACACCAGTACCACTTACCACTTTCTATCGATTAACAATCTTGTTAATAATTACCTCCACATTCACTCGTTTACAACTACTTTAGTGTACACAAAGTTGACGTCATGTGTGGTCACGTGATAAAAAAGTTATCGAAAGGAGCGTTTTGGTGGTAAATTCGAAACAACGAAAAATATGTTTGATTTAATGTTACAATTTTTATTTATATCTTTCTGTTACATATTTCGTCCCAATCTTCAAATTAAAATAGTTTTAATAAATTGGAAACTACCCTATAAGGTCGAGGTAATTCCGATCCAGCCCGTCCCTTGGTGCCCTCTACCAGAGACGCCCTACGCCGAGATCTGTACCCCACTGGTGGTGCCCTTACCGTGTAATCGTTTTTAAGTTCTTAAGCCCTAACTGAAGGCCTTAATTTATTAAAGTAGCTACAGGCATGTTTGGTTAAGTACCCGTCAACCTCTTAGGTTGACCTGCACGATATCATTCACAAAAAAAATACTGGTCGGAGGATCCTCTATTTTCTATGTAGGGTGAGTGAACTTTACACCCTGTTCCTCATACCTCTGAAACGGTGCCATAGAAAAACTATTGAGTGACGGACACTACTGGTAAAAGCTAGTCCATTTAGTTTCAAATACCAATTTTAGTTTTATCATCATATAAAAAAAAAACTCCTAAAAAAGCTCCGTCAATAGTGGTACACACACAATCTCATGCTCTGAGGCACAAGTTTACGAACTATGCAAATATTCGCGTCAGCCCGACGTTTGGTGGATATCGAAATTGTTCGCCGAATAATCTCACAGTTTCGAGGTAAACTTGACTGGTGACTTTTGTGCGGCGACAACTAGCGTTAATCGTGGTACCGCGGAAATGCTTGAAATAAACGAGCGGGTTTAAAGTTATTTTGTTCGTTTAGTTATACTTAAAGTTAAACTAAAGCTACATATTATAATGGCCGTCGTAAAAATCTGTCATCTTCACCAGTATTTGACATTAAAATGGAAGAAATCGCCCGGGTAGACCACGAAATTCAAATTTTCTTACGTTTCATTGCAATTTGCAGGTCAGACTGCATGTTGAACAAAATATGATTCGCGATCGAAACCCGATGTGTTTACCTATAAACACTAAAACCATTAATACAACCACCCAATTTCATTGAATCCCATTGAATTATTATTTCTTGAAAGAATTGTTTAATGGTTCCATTAGTGTATCGGATATGAATTCATTAGGCATTTTCAATATAGTTCCGATACGAATATGTTTTTGTTCCCAAGGATGGAATTATTTTATTTACTTAAGAATGAGTAAACTGTATTGTTTGTAACTGAGGCTTTTCATTTGTAATCGACTTCATAAAGGAGGAGGTTATCAATTCGGTATGCTTTTTTACGTACGTCGATTTTCAAAATTGTTTTTTTGTTCGAAAGGGGTTTACTCTGAAATAGTCCCATTTAAATTTCATCTAGATCCAATGATTAGTTTCGGAGCCAGACAACGGAACTCTTCAAAAAATGACAGCAAATCAACCGCGGTTGCTGCTATCGCATAAATATGCATTGTTTTGATTTGATCGACTGTCAGAACACCCCAAATATTATGAAATTTTGAATTGGTGTGGGTGGAGTAGGTACTATAACTAGACAGTAAAAAATAAAAACTTTTTCTAAAAAAAAAATAACCGACTTGCTAAAAACACACTACAAAGTGAAAAATAACTTTAATTTCAGAAGGGGGGGCGGGGACAAAGAATTAAAATACTTATCCAAAGACACGGACTTCCGAAATTAAAGTAATTTTTCACTTTGTAGTGTTTTTCGGCAGTCGGTTGTTTTATTTATTAATATAGTCAGTTTCTGGGAACAATTTCTAATGCCATGGAATTAAGGGTAATTTACAATTACTCATGGACCCGGGATCGAAAACAATGATTTTATCGGGACTAATCCATGGACCGGGATTGATCAATGGGTCGACCCGACCCACCGCGACCAAGGGTAACGAGTGGAAATTTCTTATTTCTATGGAATTTTATATGTACTCAAGACCTTTGGGCAGGACATCTGTCGGGCTAGCCAGTACCTTATAATTTCTGCTAATATTGCTCCTCACGGTCCCATGTCGCCAGTGGTAGTACCCAAGATCGTTGTCTCTCGGCCACAGAGTCTTGCCGTACTTGAAGAACGGCGCCCAGTTCTCAGCGATAAGTCTGTGAGCGTAGTCTATGTACCCTGATATCTCGAAGCCGCCTTTCGTGAAGTGTCGGATGAAGATTATCGACTGTGTACAAGAAGAAATGTTATTCGTGTTGCTCTGCTCAGGGGGCCTAATCTCTAAGTCCTGACAAAGATACGGGTCCGTTAGAAAATAGTTTGAAACTTTGTAATGGACTCTACTCCCTACTAATTAACTTTTGCGGATGGTTAAACACATCGGGAGTAAGGACAACTGCCAAATCGTGTAGTCGTTCATTCTTTCTTCGGGCCCCGAACTAATCTTATGTCCATAGGTGATACAGAGTAGGAGACGCCGGTAACTTCGGCTGAACCTACGAATCACATTCTAAAAGAGCAAACCACCTGAATCCAAAAAAAATTAGGGGCCTCGCATGATACGAGGCGACGACCAAGACATGGCCACAATCACGAAGGAAATTAGTTGGAAAACCAGTCGTGCGGACAAACGTTTTTCTTGATTGGAGAAGATGCGGCCGGTCGTGCGACCAATCATGGTGGTAGCCGCGTAAACTGTGAGATCCCTAATAATATGTTACTGCGGCCGATGCTAATACTCAAAGGTTCGTTGCGAGACAACTTATACATCGATGATAATATAAACGGTGGGGACATGGACGCAAAAACTGTCTAAAAAATGTTTTATTGAAAAGTGCGAAACCTATATGATCAAATGTATGTAACAAGATTTTTTGTTTTTTTAACCGACGAAAAATTTCAGCGCACGGGGTTGAGAATCATGTTTAATCCATGGTAACGGGCTGCGCGTCGATGTTCCTGCCACCCTGTATGAATGTGACGTTCTAATGTATAAAGAGGGAAATGGTCGAAGAGTAAGAGAAAGTAGGATCACACAAAAATCCACCTTATATACCACCGTATGTATATACGGTCGATTTTTGTGTCATCACACGTAAATGTGGCTGTTAGGGCAGGTACAACCTTAACCGTTGTAGCTACAGGAAAAAGGTTATTTACGTTTAATGAATTTAGATCTTTATTCACATTTTTTTATTATTGTATCTGAAGTCAGCATGAAAATGAGAAATATTCACAAAAATAATAATTCTTTTAAAAAGCGTGGAGTGCTTTTCGATGTATTTTTATAATCAATTAATATCAAGCACCCCACGCTTTTTAATATAATTAATTTTCTATTTTTTAGTTCTGTTAGCTACAAAAGCGTGATTTTAATTTTTTTTCTATTTTTTTTAAATATTGAATTTTCATCGGTCCTCGATAAGTCTACAAAGTTTAAATAAAATCTGAGCGTTTGAAGTGGGTCAAAATAAAGTCCAAAGGAGTCGGTTACAAACAAACAAACATGCTTACAAACATACAACTGCATCTAATAGAAGCGTGTTCGGTGACAAGCGATCCAATTTCTTATAAGGACCAAAACACGCTACCGGTCCAACTGACGTTTCAGTACTAGAAAAGACAGTAATCGCAAAAATAAGTATAGCACCTACTGCCACACAGTATCATCACCATCGTTTCAGCCGAAAGACGTCTACAGCTGGACATAGGCCTCCCTCAAGCACCGCCACCTCGACCGGTTCTCTGCTTCCCACATCCAGCTGATACCTGTGGCCTTCACAAGGTCTAAGGAATCTTATTCAAATCTAGTTCACCTGTAGAATTCCGACTCTGTTGGCTCGCTCCCTCACAGCCAGTTCCCTGTTGAAGGAATCTTGCAAGTCTGCCCCCTCACTGACCAGCACGTAAGGTTTTCCTTTAGGGTACACGATCTCGTGGATGGCAGCTCGACGGGCGTAGAACTCTGGTTCTGTTAGTGTGTCGCCGTAAGCTCTAGAAATGAAGACACAGTTATTATTCATCATTTCAGCCGAAAGACGTACAACGACTAAGAGACTTCCTAGAGAATGGGCAGCAGCGTTCTCTATGCATTTTACCACCATACTGCGATCGCCAACCCGCCTGCTGGACATAGGCCTCCCCCAAAAGGGGGGTTTTGCCATAATCGCCACGCTTGGCAGGCGGGTTGGCGATCGCAGTATGGTGGTAAAATGCATAGAGAACGCTGCTGCCCATTCTCTAGGAAGTCTCTTAGTCGCCTTCTACGACACCCACGGGAAGAAATGGGAAGGTGCTATTCTTTTACGTCCGGCACCACAAGGAGCAGTTATTATTATTATTTGTTTATTTTTTATTTATTACCTGTCTTTTATTTATTTGTATAGATATTTACATAATTTAAAAACTACTGGTCTTAAAATAATAATATGTACCAGTATTTAAAAAAGAAAATAATCATCAGGCATTAGGCTCAGTTCGTCCGCATCGTCGTCAACGGGAAAAGTACCCAAAAGGCTGGCAGCATTGCCACGTTGTATGGCAATGCTGATTCTTTGGCAGAAAGAATAGGCCAGCCCTCTGGTCACGTGTCGACCAACCGCTTGGCAATGTGTCGGAAAGCTACGTGGGCAGTTGGACCCCATGGCCATAGAGTTTCAACCCCAATCGGATATAGGTTCCAATAAGATTGGAATGTTGTATTTATTTTTATCGATCAGGTTAAGCTATGCTTGCCGCGGCTGGTCCGTGGATGGGTGACCATCTTTACATACCAAGACCCCTCGGTGCCTCGGAAGGCACGTTAAGCCGTTGGTCACGGCTGTCATTTGTAGATCTTTGGCAGTAGTTACGAGTCGTCAGAAGCCCGAAAGTCTGACAACCAGTCTTACCAAGGGATATCGTATTACCTAGTAACTGGGTTGCGGAGGTCAGATAGGCAGTCGCTCCATGTAAAATACAGGTATTCAGATGCATCCGGTTAGACTGGAAGCCGACCCCAACATAGTTGGGAAAAGGCTAGGCAGATGATGATTGTTTTTATTTGTATATATTTATTTATTGTAATATTTGTTTATTTAAGTACAGACAAAACACTAAATACAATAATGATTTTTCTATCTGGAATTTCTCAGTAGAAGTCTTGAGTCTGAATTTGTGCCCAGTTTATGGCAATAAGTGAAAACATTTTTAGACGCGTTGAGCGATTTTTAACACGCTTTTATTAGCTTCACCTGTTGGTATGTTTGTTTGTTTGTAACTCCTTTTTAGGGTTCCGTAGCCAAATGGCAAAAAACGGAACCCATATGGATTCGTCATGTCTGTCTGTCTGTCCGTCCGTATGTCACAGCCACTTTTTTCCGAAACTATAAGAACTATGCTGTTGAAACTTGGTAAGTAGATGTATTCTGTGAACCGCATTAAGATTTTCACACAAAAATAGAGAAAAAACTATAAATTTTGGGGGTTCCCCGTACTTAGAACTGAAACTCATTTTTTCTTTTCATCAAACAAATACGTATGGGGTATCTATGGATAGGTCTTCAAAAATGATATTGAGATTTCTACTACCATTTTTTTCTAAACTGAATAGTTTGCGCGAGAGACGCTTCCAATGTTGTAAAATGTATGTGTAACTTCTAAAATAAGAGAATGATAAAACTAAAAAAAATATATGATGTACATTACTATGTAAACTTCCACCGAAAGTTGGTTTGAACGAGATCTAGTAAAGTTTTTTTTTTAATACGTCATAAATCGTACACCGCAATTTACCTTTCATTCAATCAACTCAAATATTAAAATAAAAATAAAACATTTAATTTAATAAACATAAACATTATAATTCGCGCGTTACTTGCTGCTACGGAACCCTACATGGGTGAGTCCGATTCGCACTTGGCCGCTTTTTTGGACTTGATTTTGACCCACTTCAAACGGTCAGATTTCATTTAAACTTTATAGACTTATCGAGGACCTATGACAATTCAATAATTTAACCAAAAAAGAAATAGAACAAAAAACTGAAAAATCACGCTTTTTAACCGACTTCCAAAAGGAGGAGGTTCTCAATTCGTCGGAACCCTTTTTTTTATGTATGTTCCCCGATTACTCGAAGATGGCTGGACCGATTTGGATAAATTTTTTTTGTTTGAAAGGGTATACTTCCCAGGTGGTCCCATGATCATCAAGTCAGGATCTGATGATGGGATCCTGGAGAAATAGAGAGAACTCTTCAAATTTTATAGGCACACTTGAAGCAATTTGTGTAGTTTTTTGAAGAGTACTTTCTCGGAGTGGTTCCGTTTCAATTTGGTGAAGATCTGATGAAGAACTTCGGAGATAGGCAACGGAACTCCTCAATAAATGATAGCAAATGGACAGGGATTGCTGAAATCTCATGTCTGTCAATTGTTTACACCCGTTAATAACATAACATCACGCCGGTACGCTGTGAAGGGGTAAGCACATGTGAACCACTAAAAAGTGAAAAATAAAAATCTTTTTTCAAAAAAATAAACAACCGACTTCCAAAAAAACACTAAAAAGTGAAAAATAACTTTAATTTCGGAAGGCGGTGACAAAAAATTAAAATACATGTCCAAAGTCACCGACTTCCGAAATTAAAGTTATTTTTCCCTTTTTAGTGTTTTTTTGGAAGTCGGTTGTTTATTTTGTAGTTAGCAGAACTAAAAAATAGAAAATAAATAATAGTTTAAAAAACTAAAAAAACATGCTTTAAAAACCAAACTAACTAACTGCTTGACATTAATTGACTACCTCATAAAGCACCCCACGCTTTTTAATAAAATAAAATTATTTACTACTTTTTTAGTTTGGTTTTTAAACCGTGTTTTTTAGTTTTTTTATACTATTATTTTTGGTAGGAGTACCTATACAGGTTCACGTTACCAACAAGCTAAAGTTAGTTATCAGTATTTCTGTACAGTTAGAGTCAATCTGCCTTGCCTTTAACCAACTATACTGGGGTCGGCTTCTAGTCTAACCGGCTGCAGCTGAATACCAGTAGTTTACATGGAGCGACTGCCTATCTGACCTCCACAACCCAGTTTCTAGGTAATACGATACCCCTTTGTATGACTGGTTGTCAGACTTACGGGCGTCTGACTACCCGAAATTACTGTCAAAGAAAGATCCACGAATGTCAGCCGGGGTTAACGTGCTTTCCGATGCACGGCTGGGGGTTTGGTTCTGTAGAGATGGTCACCCATCCATGGATTGACCGCGGCAAGCGTAGCTTAACCTGACCGATCGACCGGTACGGCTATTGTCATTTAGCCACAGGCCCTGTATCTGTGAGACGATTATATTGTGTGCCGATGAGCTCGGAGTACCGATAGATGTGAAACCAGACGATGTGTTAATAATTTTAATTTACAAATAGTTTTTTTTTTCACTAGTTCTTACCAGCGGCTTCACCCGCGTGGTAGTCAAAAATTATCCCACGGGAACCTACTACCGGGATAAAAAGGATCCTACCTGTTACTCCAGGTCCTCATCTATCTATGTGCCTAATTTCATCCAAATCCGTTTAGCCGTTTTTGCGTGATTGTGTGACAAACATCCAAACATCTAAACATTAAAACTTTCACATCTATAATATGAGTATGTTAGTAGGATACCACAACTAGGTGAACTGTGTCTTTAGGCAGTCACCGTGACTGCCCATATTTTTCGTATTTGTAGCAGTAAGCTTATGTAATCACCGTGTTACAGCTTAAGTTCTTTCAGGAGGTTAAAAAATTCAACAATCAGCACCAGTATGCACACAGTTCATCAAGTTGGCTGACAGCATATCTGCTAGTCTAGTCGCCTCGCATGGAAAATCAACTAGTTTGGTATTTTATTTAAAATGTAAATATTTTTCTATTCTCAACTGATTTTCACAATATGAAGGTAATTCCTTCCAAGCTCCTAACTATTCAGTTCAACTTGGAATACAGAATACCGTCTTGCTGCTAGGTAGCGCTAACGTAGGTAGTCCAGCATAAACTCGAAACTCAAACCGCCTTATTACAAAAGGTTAAAGCCTTCTTCAAACAGGCGCGGCGCGACACTTGTGTTCTAGAACTGTCGCGTTGCGCCAATTTCCATGAAGTTTTCGTAGAAATTGTTCTATGAGTGTCCAGTCGCACCGGCGCGTTGAGCTTTTTTGATGAAACCTTAATCATCAGAGACAAGTTTAAACTATGGAGTAAGTTTTTAATTTTGTTCGTTTTTCTGACCATGTCAAGAAGCCCGAAAGACTAACAACCAATCTTACCAAGGAGTATCGTGTTACCCAGTAACTGGATTGCGGAAATCGTACAGGCAGTCGCTCCATATTAAGTACTGGTATTCAGCTGGATCTGGTTAGACTGGAAGCCGACCCCAAAATAGTTGGAACAGGCTAGGCAGATGATTCTGACTACGGTGGGTAAAGTTCATACTACAAAACTGGCAACTTAGTACTAAACTATGTCGTCAGTTTTACATATAGAATTGTACTTCGATCAGGGTTGCGTTCATAATACAAAAACTAGGCCACAATTCTGTATCGTTATAATGATTCCCCGCGGAAACTCACTGCGTTCAAACTACGTCAATATCGTATTTCTTAGAAACCAATGTAACGGTAAGGAATCGAAATGTCATATTCTATATGTTCCAAGACAATTTGTCGACATTATTAATACGATATTAGCGGAATGCGTGTGTTGGCTCGATGTTTTAAATCATGTCAAAAGGAAATCCTTTAATAAATTAAACCACACAAACAGGCACTTTTCAATTATCAAGGGGTTAGGCAGAAAGATGACGCAAGTTACCCATTCCAAAGCGTAGAACCTTGCGATAGAACGGCCAAGAAACTTTACGGACACTCTTTGAAATCCATGAATAGTTACAAAATAGCAGCAGTTGATTCACTTAGGCTGTGGATGAGAATCAAGGTGGTGCCGAGTATAGTGTATCGTTTGATGGACGTGTTTATTACAATGATATTTTACCTTTAGATGCGTTACCGGCGCTCAATATTTCCAAGATAAATGCAAGGTAATTGCCTGTCGTGTTATTAGTCACGTACAATCTAGTGACGCGGCGACACGCTTGTGTAGTGTAACAACAGGAAAAAGTATGGGTTTTTCCTGTTCTTCGCGCACTGTATGATTGTATGTATTGTAGTTAGGTTTTTGTTGTGCTCATGACGCGTCTATTTTTATTACGTCATTGGTTAATATTACTACAATGACTAAGTTCTAATTTGCAGTAAATTTTGCCATCATTTATGAGACCCTGTGTGTGACGTAATAACTCAGCTATTAGTACGTACCTGTATCCAAGAGCAGCAATGGTCCTGGCAGATATAATACTCCTCAAATCCCTTAGATCAGCGATTTCTATGAGCGAATCTAAATAGTCTTCCCACGTATCGAATTGCAGCAACTTTCTGTCGGCTTCAACCCCCGCTGAGTATTCGTTTTTCTTTTCAGCCATTGCCATGTTTACCAATTAAATTAAAATTACTAGAAAATAAAACTTAGTTATACATCAAAAATAAAATTTTATTGCAAAAAATTCGTATGATAGTTTTGACAGCACCAAACATGTGACGGCCATCGGCCATAGTGACAGTTTTTTTTATTCGCGTATTCCTTGTAAGTCGTATAGACAAAACAGGTTACAAGCATTTTATTATTAGGTTAATAAGTCCCATAAATCCTAGAACAGCATTCGCTCATCCCCAAAATCAATCTGCCTAAGCTTTGCCCAACTATATTGGGGTCTAAACGGATGCAACTGAATACCAGTTTGACATGGAGCCACTGCCTGTCTGACCGCCACAACCAGATTACTGGGTAACACAATACCCTTTGGTAAGACTAGTTATCAGACTTTTTGGCTTCTGACTTCCGAAACGAATAATAGGATCCAGAAATGCCGGGACCCCCTCTGTTTTGCCATTTTACTTTCTTTTTTTATTTATTCGTAATGTTCGTAATGTTCCTGTGCGGGTCCTGACAAATACTTTTTCTTTCTTTTTTTCTTTCTCTTTACGCACGAAGGGGTCTCGATTTGTAATGGACCATCCATCCATGAAATCCTTCGGCGTACTCATGGGGCTGTTATAATTTAGCTACGAGCTCCTTCAATACCAAAATACAATGAGATTAAATGGCGAAACACCAACTGAATGTATGATCGGTTGCCTCAAAATACTGGTATTCAGCCAATATTTTACTTGGACTGTCGTAACTTCCCCTCACCAACCACAATAAATCAGATGTAAGGTAAACGCACCAGGAATGGACAAGGAACCAGTAATGGACGAAAAAAAAACAAGTATTGTGTTTTATGAACAGTTATTAGTTTTAATATACTGGGTGCACTTAGGCATACACAAAAGTCAGTGTACGTAGGTAATAGGTTCGGTTAGGTTAGAATTGCGACCAACCGCGCGCGAGCCGAGCGAGCGAAGCGAGCGGTGCCGCGGCAGCGGCCGGCAAGCGCTACTTCCATGTTAGTAGTGGCTGTTACTTGACTATTTAGTAATAGCACAAGGATGAGGCCTATCGGCGAAGACTCCTGTCGGCGAAGTGTACTGTTGGCGAAGAGTTCCGTCGAAGTAGTCTTATCGGTGTTCAGTCTGTCGGCGTAGTATCTGTCGGCGTTTAGTCGTACACTTGACAAAAGTCATCTAGCTGCCAAGTTTTGACGTTTTATTCACCTCGGTCTTTTATATAGAAACTGGCGTGAAGGACAAGGTGCACGTGCAATCAAACACTTATATTAGCGGCTTTTGTTAAGGAAATTTTTAGTGAGGCAAGTAGAAAGTTTGCCTGTCTATTTAATATTGCTTTATTTTAACCAGAATTTGTTTTGTTGGTTGGGTTAAACATGGAATTAAGACGACATCACAGTGTGTTGTTGCTCCTGAGACGGTATGTTTCTTGATATTTTGCCAATGTTTATTACTGGTGCCCTGAAGCGGCATTAGTTGCAGTATTTATTTTTTATTGTTTGTTCCGCTTTTGAACTTATTTTACTTGCTTTTTTATTCTTTATTATAAGCTAGTTGAAAATGACGAAAATGTTAATGCCTACCAGTAATGGACATATGTGTCCAATTGTCCATTATTGGGTATTGCATGGAAATCCCGTTATGGACATTGAAGTAAAATGGTTCAGATCTTTATGTTTTTATTTTAGATATTTTGCCTAAAAAGATTATACCTATGCCGCATCAAATGGGCTGGGATATCGAAGCAATTAAAATAGGCGCAAAACTTTCCAATCAAGCTAAACAAAATATGGTAGGTACCTAAACTAACTTTGAAAAATAGAATCACGGCGAAAAGTCCCATAGAGTGCTCAATAGGACCCAGAACTGTTTCGTCGAAGGAAGAAGAGGATGTTCTAGAAGTCTGGATGAAAGATAGGGCAGATCCGTGTCCAACGTGTCCTTGTTAAAAAGGGAGATAAAAAATGTATATGCTTCTTCAAGCGATGATAAAGAAAATTTGAGAATTCTGGTTACTGGAAATGCCGCAGGAGATCGGGTGGCTACGCTGGTAGTTGTTAATTATGTAAGGATACCGTCGTCAATTTCAACGTTTCAACGTGATTAGGTGCCTATCTAGTAAAAGAAAAAAAAAATAGATTTCCAGTTCTTCAGTGCCGAGATCATTGTCAATTTTCAGGACTTACAAATACTTCAAGTCATGGACACCTAGTAATGGACAAGCCTAGACGATAAATCCCTATTATCTATCTATTATTTATCATCTAGGCTTGTCCATTACTAGGTGTCCATGCCTAGATTCATGTCCATTATTGGGTGTCCATAACTAGATTTTTACTGTCCATTAAGGGACAAAGTTTTTATTTCTTCATTAAATTTAAACTAATTGCGATATCTTACATTAAACACAGCAGAAATATAGAATAAACCTAGGACTTTCACTTTAAACATGTTGAGTGTTAAAAATTTCACAGGATTAGTGAAATTTCAAAAATACTACGAATTTGTTCTTAAAGTGTCCATAATTGGGGTGTTTACCTTAGGGTACATTTTCGTGTAAAACAAATTCGACTGTTCCACTTACATCTCTCACAAAGATAAGATGGCCAGGCCTAGTTCAGAATCAATGCTCAAAAGGGCCGCTACGATACCTACTTAAATATTTTGTGCTCAAGACATTTTCATTGTGTCTCAGTATCCCTTTGCTATTTGTTTAAATATTAATATGTCTCTTTATATTCCTGTTTCTGTAAGCTCTTTGTTATGTTAATATTTATTGATATTTATTTCTGTTGTTATTTATGTTTTTGGGTTGTGGTACGTAGTAGGTTAGGTGCAGGGGTCTTGCGGGCGGCGATATCGGGGTTGTGTCGTCGCTCGAACAATTAGGCCCAAAGAGGTCACAGGCAGTGTTCCATGCACGCCTATAAGGACGTGCGGTCGTGGGATCGGCCGCACTCGGAGATGGTGGCTGCTAGGCATGGCGGGTTGATACCAGTCGGGGGTGTGGTGAATGTACAAGTATCCTAGGTCCTACGATTCATGATATTAGGAGGAGCAATGGGGTTTTACTCGGTAGGCGCCCGATGTAACCCTCTGTTCTTCCGAGACGTAGGGTATCCATGAGGTTCCCCAAAATGTTAGGTCGGTTAGGTGACTAATTCTAGGTAAGCATGCTCCATCGATGCGTACCATCGCTTTACATCAGGGGTTGTAGTGGTCGAACGTGATCCTGTAACATAAGGTAAATTAGGATAGGGACACGCACAAAAGTACACAGGCTAGATACTATTCATCATCACCAGTAGGACACTTTTCAAAAATGGGTGTAATAACACCCATTTTTGAAAAGTGTCCTAATTTGATTCTAAAGTGCTATTAAACCACTAAAAAAACACAACCTTTTTATTTAATCGATTATTGCCGTGAAAATGCTGTTAAATTTTACATTTTCTAATTTCGCGCGTAATTTGACGAAAACACAGGACGCAGTGGACGCCATATTGCTCTGTGGGTATGACGTCAGTTTGTTATATAGACAAATACGCTGAAATTTTATATGATAATTGTTTAATTAAAAAAATTAGTAATAACTCTACTTATCGTTGGTTTGCTGTTCCTGAATGATAAATATTATTTAAATAAAAATTACCTTGGTTACGAGAATAATAAAAGTAAAAAGTTGTTCAATTGACACGCCTTATGACGTAACAATACGGCGGCTACTATTTCATGGTGTTCAAAAACAGATTAAAAAAAACTGAAATCTTTGAATTGAATTTAAAAAAATATTTTGTTATTTCATGAACTAAAACTGCTTTGACTAAGCTATTTCAATAATATATTATGTGAAAAAATATCTAAAAATATTACCCTATTACCTAGTCTTGCCCCAACTATGTTGGGGATGGCTGCCAGTATAACGCTAATGCAGCTGAATACTAGTATTTTACGTGGAGACTGACTGAAGGACTAGCAATCCGACCTCTGCAACCCAGTTACTGGGACAATATGGCTACTTCCTATTAATTTCTTGTTCATCAAGTGCTCCCCCTCCCTACCACCTAATGGTTTATCCAAGAGTTCGTAAATTATTTACCTAAGTGCCAGCGCAAACTGTGCGTCTATCGCTGCAAAAAGTAGCGAGAGTATGGTATGGCACCTCGACGCAAAATGTGCGGAACTTTTAACAAAGATATGAAAATTGTCGGCCGAAGCTTGTCGCAGCCTCATGTCGTATAGTGTATGATGTCCCATGTCTATGATGCAATGGCTACATTGTCGCGATAGCGCGAGATGTCGAGCGGTGTTCGAGAGAGAGCGCGCGAATGTAAGTCGCCTTATAAGTTCACGTTCGCACGGACTTAACATATCGTGGCAGGATTTTTTGCGTACCGCATCTTCAACTTGCTTACCGCAAAGAGTTGAAAATCGAACAGTGTTTTTATTCGGCGCACTGGGATGCACTCTATTGGAATCTCAATGCTCGGCTTAACCCCGAGAGTTTAAAATCTAAAGCGCGATAAAATCAGGCCGCCATTTTTTTACGTACGTGCGAATGTGGTCTATGTATAGAGAATGAAATCATCCGCACAACTCAGTATGGGATTATTGTGACAAGCGAATATGTACTGCTATCAAATATTAGATGGCATTCATCCATCTTGTGGTTTCCCGTAGTGTATTTATGTTTTTTTACTATCAATCTGTTTGGTTTATTGTCACTAATGATGTGGAAGATTTGTAGGAAATATTTGCAGGGTGCTTAGTAGGTAAGACACAGCTTGCGGCTAAGTAATAACAACCGTAGGTCGATAGATCAGGTTAAGCTAAATTTGCCACGGTTGGTCCGTGGATGGGTGACCATCGTTACATACCAACACCCCTCCATGCTTCAGAAAGTACGCTAAGCTGTTGGTCCCGTAAATAAGTCAAATCTGGTAGGTACCTACCTAGGATTTTTAATATAGGCTGTTACGAAAAACCTTCTTACCTACGCATTAGGTACTCAAGCCATGTAAATACGTAATATAACAACCGTATCAACCTTATTGCAATAAACGTAAACATTTTCCTAGTATCGTCATCGTAAATAATTACATGTATCCGAAAAAGTCGGATAATTCAGTCAACGTGGCGCCGAATTTCGAGGGGAATTACCTACGCAAATCGGTTTAAAAGGATGTTTAGAAGGTAATTTTTTCGAGTGGCAACACAAGTGGCGACGCAAATCGCGGGTCGGGGGTGGAGTATGTTTTTTTTTTATTTTTCTTCGCAGGTTAAGGCGGTAAAGGTTATACTTTCTATAGTAGATACATATGAGGATACAGTACGTATCGGTAAGTACGGTAAGTGTGTGTAGTCGACCAATTAAAATGTAAGTATATATAGCTAGTTACATATACCTACCTTAGTTTAACGGTCTTATTCATTAAAAGTTATTGAACATCTAAAACCTTGCTAATGTTTGGTTGTCAAAAAGTGTTATTCTTAAACGCATTTTAGCACAAAAACGGTCCCCACTTTATCAGTGTTCTAGGGCAAAAAATGGCCGACTCTAAAGCAGCTGATTGATTACAAAGAAAATGGCACTTGACCATTTGACGTACAAATATTGTGTGTCACCAAATTTCAATTTTCAAGCAACAATGACAGTTACAATTTTAAATTATTTGTCAAATGTAATTATCAATGACGTCACCGCGTCGTAAGTGTCGAAACTGTAGACCATTAAATGGTTGCCAGAATGTAATAATGTCTATGGTCACAATTATTTGGTGAGTCGGCAGATTCTCGTTTGACGATTCGATATGTTGGTCAATTTGTTGGATGACTTCATTAAAATGGCAAAATTTCGATTTATAAATGACATATTATTTGTAGAAAGAATATAAAATTTTATCAAAGGTTTTTTATAATCTTAACGAGCAGTTTAACTAATGAATGTCTTAAACCTTCGATAAGCATTTTTTTATGAATAAGACCGTTAAAGCTTTACTTAAGTTTTTAAAACCCTGATTTCAAGGAATTAGTGTACACTTGTGTGTGAATCAAATTATTTAATATTCTGAAGGAAGTAAGTGCACTCTGCCAGGTCCTTCCGTTAAACCAGCTGCGATTTGAACAGGTACTTCAGAATTTTGCACAAGTTAAATTTTCATCGAGTTCAAGTAGTCCCACTGGTAGATACGGCTAGGACCTTGGTAAGTACTTTTGCTCAGGTACGAAGAATACCTAGAGTATGTTTAAAATATTGGTATTCCAAAAGCGATACAAAAGCTGGGCAATGTTTCCTTCCTATGGACAATTAAAGAAGCAACACGAGCATTCACCAGATAAGCACCTGATTGCGTACCTAACACACTTAATTAAAAGCAGAATGATTTTGGTGGAAATTCCTAATCCATTGCTACATATGTTTGAAAAATTCGTCTGCTCCGCTACGTAAATAACTGTTGTCGAAATGTCAAAATCAATTGTTTATATATTTACGCGATTAGGGTGCGGTCACAATATAAATTTGGACAGTATGGAAACTAGTCCTATTCGTTGAAATAATTACCTACGACCCGTTGGAGCGTTAAGGTTATTGTTATTCTTAGTGTTTGTAAAACCGAAAAGTGTTTTATTGGAACGAAGTTCATTAACGCGGCTTCCGGTAGGAGACGACTAGTTAAAATCGTTATGCGACATACAAAAAATAAAAAAAACAGAACTGCGTAAAAAGTGACCTTTAAGAAGATGGAAACAAGAATTAAACTGAATACTATAGTAAAAGATAGCATTTCCAACCAGAAAATGCAGCAACGCAATGAATAAAAATCTTGGTAAGGTGAAAGATTATACAATTCTGAATAAAAGTGAACATCTGAATGAGTAATATTAATAGAAACGTGGATACGGAACCACGACTAGCCCGGACATTAGCATTCCTCAGGAGTAAACTGGTTGTGATGGGAAATAGTGTTGCACTTCGTTAGTAAATTGTCGATACTTTTGTGATGGTTGCTTAAGGAAACTGTTGATACTTTTGATTTTACTGGGAGTTATTTATTTAATTATGGCACTTATTCACTAATACATTTTTGGGATACTGTAACAATTAAACTTAAAATTTAGGATGAATTTTTCACTTAAAGCACTTACATACTTCAAGTTTTTATAATATTACATATATATAGGATAAAAAAAAACTAAGTACATGAAAACAATTATATATTTTTAAAATAAGAAAAGAAATAACTAAATCTATTTTGTTGCTCTAAAGAGTAATACTATCAATGACAAGTAAGTAAAGAGTAATACGACCACTGTGGGTCAGTAACAATTGTTTGCGAAATTGCGGTAGCTTGTTGGCGAAGATGTCGACGCTATTGAAACGTGTATGGAGCACAATGTACGTCCTCATCAACCTGTTCATTAGTGCCGAATGTCGAGGTTAGTTCTTGTTGTGCATGTAGTGAATACATCTAGGATGCGTTCAGATCTAGGTAAACTATAGCGCGAGACACATATTTATATCGACGAGAAGCTTCGGAACTTGTTAAGATCCGTTAATGATTTTATGAAGCATATGAGTTATCTACTAATATCCATATCAACTTTTATAAAGATTGATAAACCTCAGTAAATATCGATGTTTCTAACTCTTGATTCCATTTATGTAAATGTTATGCTAGTGGTTGCCCAATGGTCGAATTCAACCATAATTCATTTAAATTTTAATCAACATTAATGAAAAATATTAGATTTCTGCACTCCTTCTTCATATAAACTTTAACTGTGCCTAAATTTTATGGTCCTCCGTCTGCGTAATTTTCGTAAAAAACGGATAAGTACAGACGCCAGTACATCAACCTACCCCAAACTGTCAAATTTTCCCAATTGAACATGAAACTTATGCTTATGTTATAAAGTTGAAAACCTATCAAAGAAATTTAGCGGATTGGGGTAGCTTGATGAGCTGGCGTCTGTACCACAGCAAGTACAAAGTTTTTGCTTCACGTATTATTATATAGATATTCATAGCAATATATTATTCTACTGGTCTTTATGAGGAGGTTTTATTTGATTCAACCTATTATCAATGGAATCTCACACATTCTCAACAGGCCATATTCATCATCATCCACTCCCCGACTTCAGAGAAAGAACGGTTATAGTATTTATTGTGACTCGCACAGGAAGATCACATACTAAACTAAACACAATCGTACAAAAATGAAAAAAAAAAAAAAAACTAATTTCTTGGAAGTAAAAAATTAAACATAAAACAGAAAGTCAACCCACCACTCACGGCTCGCTGTCGGGTAAGGACCAAGCCTGGGGCGAAGGCGCGTTGTGTTCCACGCGCGCCTCAAAGAGATGTCAGCACCAACTGGCGGGGTCCGCAAGGGCCGATGCCTGCCAGGGGTGCGAGTTGTTCGCAAGAGATACCGTGGCCCCTGGCACACAGGCAACTGAAGGAACACGGGTAGGTTTTAGTCAGTAAACGTCTGACACGCCGTACTGCTTCACCCAGAGCGGGAGAAGGTATTTGATGATTTCCCAACCACAAAAAAATACCCACCAGGTCCACTGCTCAGCATAGACCTTTCTTTTTTAATACCAATCCCCACATTCCTGTGCCAGCCTCATCCAGATTCAATGTGCGATGTTAACATTACTGTTAAAATAATACTCAAATTCATAAGATAGATCGAAACTATGACCTATCTTGGGCACGCCGCGATTGCGGCGGTAAGTCCCCTCTTTGAGGAGTGGCTTGAGAGGCGGCATGGCGTCCTCACCTTCCGCCTGACACAGGTCCTCACCGGACATGGCTGTTTCGGGAGGTTCCTGTTTCGGATAGGGCGGGAGGAAACGCCCGGGTGTTTCCATTGCGAAGATCGCCCAGAGGACACGGTGGAGCATACGGTGGAGGTCTGCCCAGCTTGGGCGGAGCAACGCCGTGTCCTCGTGCAGGTGATCGGCGGCGGCGATCTCTCGCGTCCGACCCTGGTCCAGGCCATGGTACGGAGCGAGAGGGCATGGCTGGCAGTCGCCTCCTTCAGCGAAGCAGTTATGCTCGCAAAGAGGGAGGCGGCGCACGTGAGGGAGATGCAATACATGCGCCCTCACAGCCGTGGCCTTCGCAGGAGACGCCCTGGGCGTCGGGAATCCCAGGCTGATTCCCGGCCACCGTAGGCACGGGCTTGCGGACGGCGAGTAATGGGTAGCTCGCTGTCCGGTAAGGACCAAGCCCGGGTCGACGGCGCGTTGTGTTCCACGCGCGCCTCAAAGAGATGTCAGCAGCAACAGAGGGGCCCGCAAGGGCCGATGCCTGCCGGGGGTGCGGGTTGTTCGAAAGAGATACCGCCGCCCCTGGCACACAGGCAACTGAGGGAACACGGGTGGGTTTTAGTCAGTAAAAGTCTGACACGCCCTCCCGCTCCACCCAGAGCGGGAGAAGTTATTTGATGATTTCCCACCCAGAAAAAAAAAAAAAAAAACTATGACCTATCCGTCAAGGTCGACTATCGATACTCCAACTATGAATAATGCACAACCCTACACAGTAGAAAATAAGCAAAGTTTCGTGTCAACACGTTGCTACCTTACAACTCGTAATAAGAATACCGACTTTGACACAGATGCTGTAATTGCAGAGGAAACCGAGTATGCGCTCAGTTGGCGTTCCGTCATTTAATGACAGTGACAATCATTCAATGACAGTACAAAATCAAAATCAGAATCAAAATATTTTATTTCACATAAACCTGCAAGGGCACGTATGAAACGTCAGAAGCTAGGTGCATGGTTCCAATTTGTCGCTTCCTATGGAGAAGAGCCGGCAATAAACTCCACAGTTACTCTTTTAAAAATAATTGGCTATTATATTACAATGTTTTCAAATTACAGTGATAATAGGTATAGGCGGACAGTGCAGGCCTGTCAATAAGTACCAGGTACTTAGAGGAATGAAAATAAAGAATAGAAAATCGTCTATAAATCTAGTCTATAAAGCCTACAACGTTCTCTCATTCACAATATGTAAAAGAATCTACATAACTAAAATCAACCTATTTAAACCAAGTGACATGATTTACATGAGAATCACTAATAAATAGTCGATATTAGAAGTGATGTATATTCTTTTACACGTTAATTCTTATTTTGTTGGTCAATATTTAAAATTACATGGTGCCAGCATTTTCTAACTAAGTGAAGAGAAGAAATGCCGAAACAAACTCAGAGGTCTCTTTTAAAGTCCAAACATGATTTTATTAGGATTTTATGACAGTCTAACAATGCAAGGCCTTGTCAAGAAGGGCTTATTGAAAAAAGAGCCATTACAGCTTTGATCTGACCTCCCAACAAACGTGTAGCTCAATCCTATTTTAGGGAACGCAACGACCTAAACGACACTTGTCCAAATACATTTATTGAGCCAGAGGCCCCAGTGTGAGTTTCATTTAACTATCTTCACCAAACGCAGTGAGCGCGTTTGGCGCTCCGATTGGTCCGTCACCAATCCAGGGCCAATCGGAACGCCGAACGCGTTCACTGCGTTTGGTGTAGATGGTTAAATGAAACTCACACTAGGGCCTCTGTTATAACTACAGAATTTAGCCATGTCTGCGCAAACTGTGCGTCTTGTTAGTGCGACTAGTCGCAGAGCAGTCGCTTGTGTCTGCAGTAGTCGTTACGACAATGATCGTTTTCTCTGAATTTTCGACGCGTTTACACGTCCGGTTTGAAAACATCGACATCTTGTTCATGTTGAGATTCGTAATACAAACACACGTGCACCTTCCTCAGTGTTCACAGCAACGCTTTCAGTATAGTTTATAGTACTCTGTGACTAACGCTGACCTGTCGCAGATGCGCGTGTGCACCGTGCGCTAGTCACTGCGACATGTAGCGAGAGCGTGCAAAACCCGTACCTTGTCGTTGCGACTCTACAACGACACAACTCGAATACCAAGTTTGCGGAGCTTTGACCAAAATATAAGAAAAATTTGGAACGTAGCCGTGTCATTGCGGCTGTCGCAGTCACATGTCATATAGTGTGCGACATATCTCCTCAAATGATGTCGGTCTTCCACTATGTTAGCGTAGCGTGTATCCCATGCATGTTTTATCTCGCGTTTTGCTTCAGTGCGCATGCATTCTTGTTTATTGTTACACGAGTAACTATTCAATTCATTCAATTGCTTTACAGATGTATTCAGCGCTGCTTCGCTTCAAGCGTATAAATATAGCGGCTGAATTCGAAATGGAGATTGTTTGTTGAAGTAACTGTCAAATGATGGAAGAGATTTCAAGAGACGTGTGTTGTATTTTAGTCTTGTCCTTTATGAGAAAAGTTGATTCTAGGACGATATTTATTAGTAGAAGCGAAATTAACTCGATTACCCTTTTTTAAATCATTCTATACTTATTTATACAAAATAAATAAAATTAACATGTCTATTTGTAAGCTCAAAATAACAACATTTGACTAAATGCATAAGAAAGTAGGTAAGTATGGTCATTATGAAATAATTTTTAACATTTTTGTCTGTTTGTGCCGGCTAATCTACCGCACGGCTGGATTGATTTGACGGGACTTCACTGGCAGATAGCTGATGTTGTTTAAGCAATAACTTCGGTTGTTATTTTAGAATTTAGTCATAATACAACGGAAAATTAAAGGCTTGTACAAAAAAAATAACCGCTTTCTTTGGAATAATACAAATATTAAGTTCAATCAGAGAATTATATTCTGGAATTATTTGTGTCTAGGTAAGGTTGGTGGTAAGGTAGGTAACTATTGTAATCATTGTTTTCACTCATGAATTGCCAGTAAATGCATGTGAGTGTTCTACACCTACTCCACGGAACAATCATCATAAATATAAAGTGAAAAAGTGTATTTACTGACTTTTACTCTTACCGGCTCATAAACTACGAAACCTTTAGATGAGATTTTGTCTGTAAACGTACAATAAATGATGTTGTAACTCTAAGACTGAAAGGCTATTAAGGTAAAATTGGTTTGTAAGTTTGTATGAAGGGGCAATCTCTAGAACAGTCGTATAAAAAAATAACTTTTTACATTTGATAGCCCAATTTTTGACAAAGGTTATATCAATATATAAATAAATAAATATATATATTATATTGTAGGATATTATGATGCTTTCGTTTATATAACTCTGTTTGTTGCTCAATCACGAGAAACGGCAGAACGAATGTGGATGAAATTTGGTACACAGATAGTTTATTACCTGGATTAACATACAGTATACGTTTTGTCCCGATATAACGTTCCCGTTGGATAATCTCTGACCTCCACGCGGGCGAGGCCGCTGACAAAAGCTAGTAGTTTATACTTTAGCTTGCAAATTAAGAAAATATTGCTTATAAATTATATTTCCAATAGGTACTGACGTAACTCATTTGCTTGAACACAAAGATGAAAGAATAAAAACATTAATTTATGAAATATCTAAGGGCAATAACCCAATTTAAATATTCATCCGCAGTTGGTTTCATCATCATTCCGATTTCTAAACCACAAAATTTTGTTAGTAGGTACAAAAATCTCACTCGTTTGCAATACAATGGTTACCAAAGGCATGGAAACATGAATAGATATTGTAATAAGTAGGTACGCACTGCCGCAGTTCTTTTAAAGGTATCCCTAATATATGCGCATATTGTGCATGAATTTACCGGAAACGCTTTGTTTAGGTACTTACTTACGAATCGAGAAGGATCGATATACAGTCAACAAAAGAAATAAGTCACCAGGGTCGTCGGGTATAGTTGAAGATTTGTAAGAAATCGATGGACGTTTTCGAATGAAATTTAATGTTTATAAATTAACTGTTTGTTTTCTTATTCAAAAACTTTTCCCAACTGTGTTGGGGTCGGCTTGCAGTCCAAGCAGATGCAGCTGAATACCAGTATTTTACATGAGTGTACGACTAAACGCCGACATACACTACGCCGACAGCCTGTCAGTGAAGAGTCCTGTCGGCAAAGTGTCCTGTCGGCGAAGAGTCCCGTCGAAGTAATGTCTTGTTGGTATTCAGTCTGTCGGCGTTTAGTCGTACACTGATTTTGCATGGAGCGACTGCCTATCTGACCTCCACCATCAAGTTACTGGGTAATACGATACCCCTTGGTAAGACTGGTTGTCAGACTTTTGGGTTTCTGACGACGGGTCGTCAGAAACCCGAAATGGCGTACGTTACGGATAACGACTGTCCAAAATCCACGAATGATAGCCGGGATCAACGGCTAAACATGTCTTAGTATGTAAAGATGGTCACCCATCCACAAACCTGATCAATCGACCCGTGCGGCTGTATAATTAGCCAAAAGCTCTCAAAAACCTCTATCGTGTACGCAATTACAAAATAAATCAAGATATTGCGTCGTGAATTTGATTTTATTAGTACGCAACTTGACTAATAACAGTAATTTGGTGCAATACATATGTTGGTTTAAATATTATGATATGATTAACTACATAGAAATTAACCTTAATTCATATACAAAGCATTCATGCTTAATTTAATAAATAGTTACCATTGAAAATAAGTTTAACGTTCATCTATTGACTTAAAACGCGCGCTTTGCCGCAACTACTTTGTAACGTGGACACAGCTGTCAAGTAAATTGAATACTGTTTACTGAGTCGATATGCTTTGCAATGTCGAGCTGTAAAGGACAGACTTCTAATAAAATCACCATATTTGCATAGTGTTAATAATTATAAGTATTTACCACAGTTTATGTCCGCCATGGGATCTGGAGGCAAAGATCCTCGCGCACACGCCAAACGCCGGGGCGTAACTCCGCTGCCGCGGGAAATCGCGGCACGGCGGACGGAGCTCCGGCGGGATCTCATGGCGACGTGGAGAGTTCGATTGTCGCAACCCAGTGCTGTGCACGCCACGATTGCGGCCGTAAGTTCCCTCTTTGAGGAGTTGCTTGAGAGGCGGCACGGCGTTCTCACCTTCCGCCTGACGCAGGTCCTCACCGGACACGGTTCTTTCGGGAGGTTCCTGTTTCGGATAAGGCGAGAGGAAACGCCCGTGTGTTTCCACTGCAAAAATGGTGCATACGGTGGAGGTTTGCCCGGCTTGGGTGGAGCACCACCATGTCGTCGTGGAGGCGATCGGCGGTGGCGATCTCTCGCGTTCGGCCCTGGTCCAGTCCATGGTACGGAGCGAGAGTGCATGGGTAGCCGTTACCTCCTTCTGCGAAGCAATGCCCGCGAAGAGAGAGGCGGCGCACGTGAGGGAGAGGCAATATATGCGCCCTCACGGCCTTAGTCGTCGCAGGAGACGCCCTGGGCGTCGGGAATCCCAGGCTGATTCCCAGCCACCGAAGGCGTGGGCTTGCGGATGGCGAGTAATGGGTAGCTTGCTGTCCGGTAAGGACCAAGCCCGGGTCGACGGCGCGTTGTGTTCCACGCGCGCCTCAAAGAGATGTCAGCACCAACTGATGGGGCCCGCAAGAGCCGATGTGGTGCGGATTGTTCGAAAGAGATACCGCGGCCCCTGGCACACAGGCAACTGAAGGAACACGGGTGGGTTTTATCCAGTAAAAGTCTGACACGCCCTCCTGCTCCACCCAGAGCGGGAGAACTTATTTGATGGTTTCCCATCCAAAAAAAAACACAGTTTATGTGGTTTTTCTTTCAATCGGTTACTAAATAAATTTCAATTATATCCGACGACCCTGGTAACCTATCTCTTTTGGTGAACGTACCAAAATTAAAAAAAAAAAACATAAAAGTCAGATAGGCAGTCGCTCTATGTAAAATACATAGTATTCAGTCAATAAGCTGCATCTAGTTAGACTGGAAATCGACCCCAACATACTCAGTTGGAAAAAGGCCAGGTAGATTATGATTCATATAGGTAGGGATTAAGATGAAATTTTTACGTTTTCTCTAATCGACTTCAATAGCTTCAAAAGAAAATCGTATCAACTTTGTTAAACATTTTTTTCTTAAAATTACTAGCCAGCGATTATCCAAAATTTAAAGTTGAGTAACTCGCAAAAGAATTTCAATTAAGATTGTTTACGGAAGCCCTTCATTAAGTAGGACGAGCATCCATTTTGTGTTAGTACATGTTTTGTAGTGTGATGCTTCGGTTTATTAGCAGATTTAGTGCGAATTTACTCGCCCGTATCGGGCGAAACGAAACTTATAATTGATATACACAAGTTAATTTTGTGGGCTAATCTACAACTCCAGAAATACGTATAAGTCAGCTGGAACGTTTTGAATTTTATGTAATGAAGTTGTGAAAAATCGTCACTACATACGCTACATGCAATAACGTGCGATTCACCCGGGCGGCTCAAGTAGGGGAAGACCAAAGAAACCATGGACTGTGGGAAAGGTGATATGGGTACAAAGGGGTGCCTACCGAGATAACGGCTATGAGAGAAGCATCTAAGAAAAAAAATTACAAAATCAAAAAACCCGACTGCCTACAAAGTGAACTTTAATTAAAAAACTTAAAAAAAAACAACCGACTTCCAAAAAAACACTATAAAGTGAAAAATATCTTTGATTTCGTAAGTCGGTGACTTTGGATATGTATTTAAGCTATTTTTAACTTTGTAGTCTTTTTTGGAAGTCGGTTGTTTATTTTGAAGTTTTTATTTTTCACTTTTTAGTGGTGCACTGCTTACCCCTTCACAGCGTACCGGCGTGAAGTTATGTTATGAACTGGTGTAAACAATAGACAGACATGAGATTTCAGCAATCCCAGTCCATTTGCTATCATTTATTGAGGAGTTCCGTTGCCTATCTCCGAAGTTCTTCATCAGATCTTCACCAAATTGAAATGACACCACTCCGAGAAAGTATTCTTCCAAAAACTACCCAAATCGCTTCAAGAGTGCCTATAAAATTTGAAGAGTTCTCTCTATTTCTCCAGGATCCCATTATCAGATCCTGACTTGATGATCATGGGACCACCTGGGAAGTATACCCTTTCAAACAAAAAAATATATTCAAAACGGTCCAGCCATCTTCGAGTAATCGGGGAACATACATGTAAAATTAAATATAAAAAATAAAAATAAATAAAAACCCTCCTCCTTTTGGAAGTCGGTTAAAAAGACCGAAACAAGAAAATTGTTTTAAAAAGATGACAATTAAACTGAATACTTAATGCAATCTCATGCAGTCAGAGGCATCTTCTTGTTTCCATCTTTTTTCATTTAAGTAAAATTTTTAGGCAGTCGGGTTTTTTGATTTTGTAAATTATTTTTTTATTATACAGTTTTTAGTTAATATAATTATTTTTAACGTTAGTGAGACCTATTTATGAAACCCTTTATTTTGATACCCCTTGCAATAGGGTTTGAGAAAAAAAATTTTTTTAAGAAACAGTATGGCGCCAAAAATCAGCCATTTTTTTTCCAATTCTGATATACCCAGTGTCTCTCATAATTAAAACGAATCTAACGGCACCTCTCCAGCTGACATCGATCAAGCCGTTCAAGCTACAGAGCGTGCCAAGGAAATATACATACATACATACACTAGAAAAACAAATCCCTCCTTCTGGCGCAGTCGGGTAAAAAGACAAGTTGCGCTGACCCCGTGATGTTCTTAGTGGTGATGAAATAACTTACACAAGGTAAAGTGTCTGCTTGGGATCGAACTCACGACCTACAACATTACAGTCGTACAATCTAAGTTGGGGCCGATACTAATCTCTCTTATTGGCTGCATTACTTGGGATAATGGCAAGAAGATGATGAAACGCAAGTCAACGATGATATTTTGTCAAGCGAACTTTTGGGCAGTAAAAGAGTAGGTACATTATAATTATTTAAAAACAATAAACCTAAGTTCATCCTTACTAATATTATAAACGAGAAAAATTTTATGTATGAATGTACGGATGTTTGTTACTCTTTCACGCAAAAACGGCTGAACGTATTTGGATAAAATTCGGCACATAGGTAGATTATAACCTAGATTAACACATAGGATACTTTTTATCTCGGTAATACATTCCCGCGGGATAATTTCCGTCTTCCACGCGGGCGAAACCGCGGGCGGAAGCTAGTAATATCATAAAAATCGAACTAAATAGTACGATGGACATAAGAGAACGTGGAAAAACAAAATCATGCTTTATATAACATGCAGAGACATAAAAGTGGCACAAATAATTTTGCCAATTATTGGGCATGGATACCACATGATTGTGTGGGTGGACACTTAGTTAAAAAAAACATAGAAGACTATTTAACATATCCACATGGACATCCCAATAAATCTAGATCCAATCCAGTGCTGAGACAGCTGGTACTGACTGCTTCAATGGAATCTATTCACGACCTTCACTCCTAAGGGAGAAGCCCAACAGTAAATCACTCACATGTTTCTTTTTATCAAGGAACGGGTGTAAATTACTTTTACTGTGGATCGTAGAACCAATTTTTACTCTCTCGAAAAGAAAGGATAAAAAAAATTACAGGTAGGTGGAGATAAATAAATAAATTTATTGAAACAAAAACTCAGTTTACAGAAACTCTATGTTCGATAAAAACCACATTAGTACCTATAAGAGGTACTGTGTCACAGTCATTCACGTCCACCTCCACAAAATCGAGACAAGCAAAACTAAAAGACTAAAAAGTATGTTAAAAATAAATATTAAAATAAAAAATTTGAACTTAAAATTAAAACTAAACAATATTTTCGTTGTATAATTTAATGTGAGATTGTGTGTCTGTATGGAAGGATTGTGTATGTTTTGTTCGTGGAGTGTATGAGTGTGTGTGTGTGTGTGAGTGGGAGAGGTATCCGTTTGTGCAGGGGGTGTGTTTGCGCATGTATAAAAGTCAAAAGTCAAAGTCAAAGCATTTATTTCAAATAGGCACTTAAAAGGCACTTTTGAACGTCAACATTTACATTAAAATAGAATTGATTCTAGTCGCCCCTTCCAAAATGTAGTTTCGTATGGAGAAGAATGGGCAAGAAACTCCACCGTTACTCTTTTAAAATTATTTAACTACAATATTGAACATACATTCATTGTATGATTATGTGTGAAAACGATGCACCCAGAACAAAGTTACTATACACATATAAAGGGTAATTGGAAAGTGAGTAGTTTTTACATATGTTTCAAATTCTTCATATCTAAGTGAGTGTATGAAGCCTTTTAAATGAAAATTCAGCACATGATTGGGGGAGATATTTCGTCGGTTATCGAAAAAAAATCAGCTATTTCATAGAAAAGTGCAATGCCTATGCGGTCAAAATGTAAGGCAGAGCATGATTATATGATTACCAGAATCAAATCAAATCAAAATATTTTATTTCACATTAACCTGCATGGGCACTTATTTGTCGCTTCCTATGGAGAAGAGCCGTCAAGAAACTCCACGGTTACTCTTTTAAAAACAATTAGCTTTTACAATGTTTACAGTGAAAATAGGTATGGGAGGACGATACAGGCCTATCAATGAGTACCAGGTACTTAGAGGAATGAAAATAAAGAACAGAAAATCGTCTACAAATCTACAATCTATAAGGCGTACAACGTTCTCGCTACCCTGTATGATTAGCAGTATCGTTAATCGCGATTCGTACCTACGTACTTTAAAAAGAAATAATGCACCTACTTCTTCGTCGTATCGATGGCACGGCAGTGTATTATAAAAATGTATAACATAATAATAAAATAATTTATGGACAAATAAATTATTCTGCATTGTATTAAATTAAATTGGGCAAAAACTTCGCCACTTCTACGGCATCGTCGGTGGCAGCGCAGACGTCTTTCTGCCTACATTTTTTGACGGACATTATGTATAGTTTACACCACAGCGCCACATCCAAACCTTCTATAATACCTACACCCGATTTTTTGACCATTGCATGGCAACATAGATAGCGAATCAATAAGTCATCATCTACCTAGCCTTTTACCCAACTATGTTGGGGTCAGCTGCCAGTCTAACCGAACGCAGCTGAGTACTAAAATTTTACATAAAGCGACTGCCTTTCTGACCTTCATAATCCACTCTTTCTTCTTTCTTTGGCAAGACTGGTTGTCAGACTTGCGGGCTTCTAACTACCCAAAACGACTGTCAAGGATCTACGAATGACAAGACCAACGGCTTAACGTCCTTTCCGAGGCACAGAGGGATCTTGGTATGTAAAGATGGTCACCCATCCACGGACCAACCGCGGCAAGCGCAGCTGTACGTGATCGATAGGCCCGTCACCCGTGCAGCTGTTATCTAGCCACAAGCCGTTCGTTGGTACAGATAAGTAAGAAGTATTTTTTATTTACCTAAGTAAATACCTTATATGTAATCGTTTAAATTAGTTAAGTACTTACTACATTTTTAATGGCACTTAGTAAGAATATTTAAAACTGCTTTCTAATTTTTGTTTTGATAGTAAAGAAATATTAGATAGGTAAGTACTAATAAAACTGTTTTTAATTAAAATGTAATTAACTGGCATTAATTAAGTTTTAATGATACTCACCATAATAGGGTAACCTATTTGGCAAAGAGGAAACCCCTGAGACAAATGCTCTCATAAAATCGTACATTGTCTGAAAGTATTTAATTCTATACGGCGAGGACTCTAAAATAAGAAATGTATGGAGCATTTATGGAGTCGTCGCCAAAGTCGGTAGTGTGTCCATAGCCTTAAAATCAATGTCTAATAAATATTAAATCAGGGTTGACGAACTCGAAACATATGTGCCTTAGTTGAGAGCACGTGGCCGAGACGCCGAGTATTGTTTTAACTTCGGTTGTTTGTAATAATTCCATAAAAAATATAAAATAAATATTTAGATATTTTTAAATATTTTTTCCGGCGATTAAATTAGGCATAGATTCCCTCATTAGCAAGCCAATAGTTGTCAAGTGTCAAAAAAAGTCGAGTGTCGTGTTGTCAAGCTATTTTGAGCCATGTGTAGTGAAACCACAAATGACAAACTACCTCGACTAACGGCGCTATACTTTGTGTAAATAATCTTATCACCACTTCTCTCAAAACGGTGAAGGAAAACATCGTGAGGAAACTGGCATGCCTTAGAACCAAAGCAAATCGAAGACATGTGACATCTATCAACCCGCACTGCGCCCGCGTGCGGGATTATGACCCACTCTCTCTCACAGAGAGGAGACCTATATCCCAGCAGTGGGAACTTTATAGGCTAATTCTGCGTATGCTATGTAGTGACTCTAATCTACCTTGACCTGCCCTGCGCTTAAACTGCCATTCAAACGGTTATGGTGTCAACAGACAGCACGTCAGCGGTCTTAGGCCCGGTATCCACCAAAGCAGAGAGAGAGAGAGAGAGGAGACGAGAGGAGATGTGTTTTGAATAACCAATCAGATTTCGTTATTTCCACACCTCCTCTCCGCTTAGCTTCTGTGGAAATGGATCAAGCGGAGAAGAGAGGAGATGTCTCAGTTTTCTATAGAATCTTATGCCGCAAGGGAGCAAGCAGCGCGGCAGAGCGGAGATGTGTGTAGTCGGGCGGCATGCGATCAGCACTTGACTGATTTCGAACTCTCACAGCTCACATCTCCGCTGCGCACAGCTCACATCTCTCCGCTACGCATCTCCGCTCCGCTTTGGTGGAAATAACCTGCCAGCTTCGCAGCAGATCTCCTGTCTTCTCCTTTCTTCTCCGCTTTGTTGGATACCGGGCCTTATATTACTTTGACTTGCAGTGTTGTTGCATAACTCACGAACAGTAAAACTGGCTTTCATTTTGACAGTTCAACGACATTCTTTGCATGATTTACGTTGTTGAGCAGACAATTTTTCCAACATATTATGAAGCAATTTATTTATTTATTTGGTTCACCAACAATTATATACACTGGTATAAGTAAATGGAAAAAAAAACAACAACAAATCAAAATAAAGTGTAACAACCACTTATATCTAAACTCTGCATGCACACTTACACTTGCAACTTATTAAATTAAATTAAAACAAACTAAAGTTAACAATACTAGGTAATACAAAAATAAGTAATAATATGTGTTGAGAGATGGAGATAACGCAGGACCATGAAACTCAATGTTTGGGGAGATACTTAAAAAAGCTGGCTTTCAATTTGCCTAAACTGTCAAAATGGAGGTCGAGCGGATCACTGCAATCGTTCACAGCCCTGAAGAATCTCGTATAGGGAGAAACAGCACCCAGAACTGTGATTCTCTGCGGAGGGCAAAGTGGCGTTATACGATTGCGAGGAATTCTGGAAGGGGCACGGAATGGAATAGTAATATCCTTCAAAATTATTCAGATTCTGATTAATAGTGTGTAACGCAATTAGGATCCTTTAGCAGGTCTAGCATAGTACGTAGTTTCAATAGAATAAGAGGCCAGCTTAAACTGGTTTTGTTAGCACTGACGTGTGGCCGTATGGGCCCAGTTTTCAAGAATAATAAATTAAAATGGCCTCGCTTTTTATCATCAAAAATCCCAGCTGTCATCAACATTTTGTGTAATTTTTTGCATGTTTATTTGCGGAACCCGTCACTTGCATAAGTGTCGAAAAGGGAATTTTAAATTTTATTCTCTTGACGTTCTAACTCCCTTTGTTTACTGCAAAATACTATTTATTTTTGTTTACGTTTGTTGCTTAAAATTATGACTGAACCTACGTTTTGTGCCTTTCTGAATTACTGTTTTAGAAATAATATTTTAATATTATGCCCTTCGCTTAAAGTTAAGAGATGTTTAAAAGTCAAAAATATATTGTTAAACAGACGCTAATCATTACTGATTGATCCCAGCAGATTGTGGTGGTAAAAGCATTATTTGAGTTGCAGGTTCGCAGGCAACACATAATAAAATATTGCTTGTTGTAAATATGAACGTACTCGGCCGCGTCCTAACCAACGCGATGGTAGCGCGAATGTGCGATCGTAGTGTTAATTTTGTTCGGCGAACACGAACGCCTTGACAGAGGGTTTTTATGGAATTTAAAAAAATATTGTTCGTTACTGTGACCGCAGTGTAAACAAAACGGTGTAGCTTTTAAATTAAATGATCTATCGCGATGAAACATTAGAACTATTAGAAGTAATTGGGCGCCCTAATAAAATAAAAATTGTGGAAAAAAACTTTCTTAGCAAAATTCGGAGCGACTGCCGTTGTTCGAATGTTCAAAGTAGAAGTAGCGAACAATTTTTTAAATAATTCCATGAAAAAAAACAAAATAGTTTTATTTTTATTTTTTTCCGGCGATAAAATTAAGCATAGATTTTGATATGTGCACATTATAAAGACTCACACTGTATTAGGACATAGGGATAACCAAACGAGAGCAAGGAAGCGGCATCATAATGTTTTACATAAAGTCAAAGAAGACAAATCAACTGGTTCGTGCTTCGTTAGTCGCAGTGTTTGAGTCGTGTTGATGTGTTCTCTCTGTTCTTGGCAAGATATACAAACACGACTTTGGGCCTTTAAAATGGCGCAGTTAATAAAACATTCGTGATATAAAAAATAAAAAAGATGTTTTATTGACAAAATGGTGTGACAATCACTTGAAGCCCTGTCTCCTGAGCTAGGTGGTACCTGTGTTACAGGAGACAGTGTCTTCATCCGTTTGTGGAACATTAACAATTTATGTAATAAAATTAAAAATTAACATTAATAGAATTTAGTGCATGCCATGCATGACGTACTTTATTATTGTATTATCACTACATAGTATAAAACAACGTCGCTTTCTCTGTCCCTATATCCCTATGTATGCTTAAATCTTTAAAACTACGCAACGGATTTTGATGCGGGTTTTTTAATAGATAGAGTGATTCAAGAGGAAGGTTTATATGTATAATACACCGACCTCCACGCGGGCGAAGCCGCTGGCAAAAGCTAGTTGTCACATAAAAAATAAATAAAAATGAAGAGGGGCTAGTGACTAACTAACAACAGCCGCACAGGTCGATCGATCAGGTTAAGCTACGCTTGCCGCGGTTGGGCTGTGGATGGGTCACCATCTTTATATACCAATAACCCCCGTGCCATGGAAAGCACGTTAACCCATTGGTCCCGACTATCATTCGTAGGACTTTGTTACGGGTCGTCAGAAGACCGAAAGTCTTACCAATGGGTCTCGTACTATCCAGTAACTGGGCTGTGGAGGTCAGATAGGCAGTCGCTCCCTGTAAAATACTGGTATTCAGCTACATCCTGTTAGACTGGAAGCTGACCGTTTAGGCAGATGATGACAAAATAAATCTATTTAAATACTACATCGTGTCGTTTTAGCATAAGCTTAAGCATATTCAGCCTATATTATTCCCACTGCTGGGACAGGCCGCCTCTGGAGGCCGGGAGTGGGCCGGCTCTGGCCATTTGAAGTGCCATACGAGAAAAAAGACAATAGTTACTTAGAACTAAGAAAAATAAATACCTAGATATAGGCAAGAACACATAAAGCATAATAAAACTACAATCAGCCAATCAGAATCTTTGTAAGTGCAACCACATGTCCACCATTGCTCTGTAATGAGGTCAATCTCATCTAAAAGTCATCGTTAAGTCGACGTGGCGGGCTAATAGCCGTGTTATTATGTCGCGTTGGCGACAATACTGTGTGATTGCGGTGTGAAGTGAACTTGCAGCCAATAACATGCCTGTACCACCTGTACTACCATTTCAAAAGTCATGTGGTTCTCAATTTGTATTGACACTGAAATCGGAAAATCTGAATGTTACATATTAGTCACGCCGATAAAGTGTTGAAATAAAATCTTAATTTTTTTTTTTTGGTACCTCTACACGTGTGATGGTATGGTGTAAGATGTCGTTGGATAGGTCTTTCAAAAATATTGCGGATTTGTGATAACTTAGAGGATCCGTTTGTGAAATATTAAGCTAATTTAAATATGCTCCTGTCAGCCAAATGGTTGTTTTGGTCGTTTAATGAAGTTAAATGGAAAACTATCACAGATAAAATAGGCTTTACAAGATAACGAGTATTAGTCGACCAACTTACATTTGCAGTTGGAATGCATGGGAGACCATGTTTTTCAACCACAGTGTTAAGTTTGTTCTTTGGGTAAATTCATCCCAATTACGGAACCTTTCATTGTGGGTGCTCGGACAGGCCCTCGGATATTAGGTAAGATATCAGAAAACATGAATGTAAGTATGAAATAAAAGGTAAATAAAGGGAATAATACATTAATCTATGTGTATATGTATCAGCGGCGAGGTGTCAATTTTTCTAATAGAAAAGCCGAAGCGAAGTCGGTGTTATACCCTCGGGCTTCGTGAGGGTTTTGGGTGTGCTCGCTCACCTTGCGAGCTGGTATATACTGATACCTGATAGGTCATGCAACCCTTGGACTTTGTGAGGGTCACAACGACACTACCTGATGGTTTCCTACGTTTCTCGGGCTGACTTCAAAAATAAAACATCGGGAACTATATTATCCAATGTTTATTCTACCTTTATACCTTATCCCGGTCACATTATTAAAATGTACAATCCGTTATGACACGAATGCTTTATGTAATCGGCGGAGAATTTTAACACCGCGATCTATCTTTTGGACTCAAATAAAAAGTGTCATCTATTGGTCCCGATGCAAATTAACTTAACGAACACCGAAAGCGGCATTAACTTACTGACTTTTATATAAAGAATACTTGCTAGCATTCTAAAATTAATATAGGAACGTAAAGAATTAAATACAACAAAAATTTACAGCTGGAAACCAAATAAAATGTGCAACATTCCTCCATCTCGTGTCTCGCTCACGCATTTTTCTATATCTGTCTCTGTCATAACCCGTTATACAGCGGCTTGTTCTCGTCCATATCAAGCGGTGCCACGTAACCTAAAATGACGCAATTACGGGATCGCCGTTGTATGAATTATAAGTTCCCGATTATGATGTTTTCGCGCCGGGTTAATTTAGAACATTATTTTTTGTTGTAATACAAAGCTAAAAATAACCGTTTTTGTTGTTTTAATGTTATGGTAAATTATATACCCGTAGTTAACTATATTTTTTGACAATAGTAGCCACTAGTGATATGCCATTTCGAATCGCGAATCCCCGAAGAAAAGCCGGTAGGAATCGTGTTATATAGATAGTGCTTTCGCTACTGATATGATTTAAAAGCGAAAGTTTACTCATTCATACATTCATTCACTCTGTGATTAATCACGAACGCTCAAAAACTCCTGGACCTACGAAGATGAAATTTGGCACAGAAATATGAGTAGGGGACGTCAGTTAGGGAAGTATTTTAGGAAATTTCCCCAGTAAACGGGTGAAATTGGGGGTGAAGTTTGTATGAAAAACAATACATATTTTTAACATAGACGCGAACGGAAGCGGTTACAGTAGCTCGTTTAGTATATTAACATTGCTAGGTAATATAAAATTCTATTATGAGACATCGGATACGTAAAGCAGTTATGAAAATAAAATTACTCTCGTTCTTGGCTCGGAGGAGCCTTTTTCTTCTATTGTAAAATGGTTGATAGAGAAAATCTTGTCCTTAAATATTTGAGCTACCCAGCGGCGACCGTAAGATGTTTGTTATGCAATTTGTTATACCTTCTTATAATTTCTTTCTTATAACTTTAGGTGGGGTTGGCAAGCGACGTAAATTTCGTACTTTGGTCTAAAAAATACATAAGTTTAGATTTCACGAAAAAAATTGTTGTTATTTGGGCTAACTGGCGAACAAAGGATGAACAACATGAGTTGAAATAAACAAAAAGAATAATAAATAAAAATTATTTCGTTTAAAAATACAATAAAAAATATTTTTAACCCCCGACGCAAAAAGAGGGGTGTAATAAGTTTGGCCGCTATGTGTGTTAGTCTGTCTGTGGCACCGTAGCTCTTAAACGTGTGAAGCGATTTGAGTGCAGTTTGTTTTTATGTAAAAGCAGGTTTTCTAGCGGTGGTTCTTAGACATGTTTTATCAAAATCATTTCAGCCGTTTCTAGGTCATTAGCTGTCATCACCAAAAGAGATGAGTAACCGAGTCTTCGGATATGGTTGAACTTTAGTAAGAATATTTTCGAATAAAATTTAATGTGAGTAATAGAAAACAAACAGTTCATTTATCAAATTAAATTTCGTTCGAAATATATGTTTTCGAATGAAATTTAATTTGTTAAATGAACTGTTTGTTACTAAAAATGAACCGTCGGTTTCTTACTAAACTTCAACAATAGCTCTTGAGCCTGGTTACTTATGGTGACGTGACTGTACACTCGCTACTTCATACAAAAGAAAAGCCCAGTCGAAGGTATTCAAGATGTTTGTGTGAACATGGTACACACCTGTTTGACTTACCCTCAAATGGCTGGTAGAAATAACAGTGATGAGGACAAATTGAACGAAGCTATTTTTGGAGATCTTCTAACTAAAATGAAAAGGTGATTCTTGACTAAAGATATGTGATAATATTTTCGGTCCCAGATTATTATTAGGTTAGTATTTAGTCATACTCACGGAATACAATAGGGTACCTACCTATACACGGTGTTAAAAGACACATCACATAGCCGTCACCCTCTTTCTGTATATAAAAGTATGTAACGTTGCACCAAAATAATTGCTGGGAAACGAAAATTATTTTTTGTATCAAAATTTGTGCGGTGCAGGGTTCAATGGGGAATTTAAAGTTGTGTCATCAAAAACTTGTTTTCGTAAAAAAAAAAAAATCAGTAAAAGTTGGAATTTTTACCATCTTCGTAACCGGAAGGTTCCCAGGTATTGTCCCATCCAAAAAAAAGTTTATAATGACGAGGAGTACGAGTGACTCTCAGCTTCGCTTAGTGTCTTTTTACACCCGATATGTAACGATCTAAAGTCTTCAATAATATACCCCTACCTGTAAAAAACCGGCCATGTGTATGTCGGACTACGCACAATAAAGCGTTCCGTTGTTGGGATTAATTTATCCCAGGAATAAAAGTAAGTAGTAAGCATTGTAGTTCAAAAATATGTTCTCCGATACATCGATATACGTTACGGTCAATTCTGCAATGTAAGCTTGCTATCGCAAAAAACAAACTTTTTGTGTGATACTACTACAAATTGCCGATTTTCATAGTTCTTTTTACTTATGATGTCAGGCGTTGCTTCTTGGCTTTCCTGATTCTAGGTCAACAGGATGTACCTACCCTAAATGTTTTGATTTATTTGCGAGTATCAAAATATGTCACATAAATGAACGTACTTTTTAATTGCGTTGAATTAGAAGCTTGATTTTTTTAGAGCTCCAAGGGACGTAGACTTAGGTATATTTTTTCAACTTGTTACGTCCACGCGTTCCTGAGAAAAATGGTTTTAACAGACTGACAGGCGGACGGACAACGACGTGATCCAAAAAGGATCGCGCTTTTTCCTTTTGAAGTACGGATCCCTCAAAATAGTGCAATGTATTGAAACAATTTAACTTCAACGTAGAAAAGCCGTCTGTTCTGTAAAAATATCACCGTGAAGCCGTAGATGAAGTGTGCTTGAAGTGAATCACTCCACTGATGATTATAGGGATTGAGACTATTGATAGTTCACTTGACCTACGTTTTCGAGGTGAGATCGCCATTTCAATCATGTGACGCTGATCCCATGTACCCAGGGTTGCCAACCGTACCCTATAATAGAGTATTGAACCTGCTTATAGTATATTTATCACTAGTAGAGTACCCATAATACTCTTTTTTACATACTCTGCCTTTTTTGAGGCAAGTGATTTCGTTTTTCTATATTTTCTACTGTGATACTTGACTGTTTTTTGTTGGTCATGAATGTGAAGCGGCAAGAAGAGAGAAACAAGGCTTTATTAAAATTGATTAAAATGAGCTCTTGATATTATATTAACGTAGTATTAGGATATTTGGAGTCCTACAATACCGCAAAAAGTACTATAAAATATATTAAAAAACACAAAATAAATGCTACTCTTTTTTATTAATCTTTACTCTTTATTTATTACAAAATAATAATAATAAAGCCTTTTATTCGAACAACATACAATTATGTTTCTTACACTACTGCATTGTTATATTATATATTTTACACAATTTAAAAAAATCACGTATTTCGTGCTTCTTCACTTTCTGTAAGTCCGTTTGCCAATTGGCAAAGGCCTCCTCCAACTCTTTATTTACTCTCTCTGAAATCAGAAATACTCTACGTCTTCTAGAAAAAGTTGGCAGCCCTAATCCTATGAGTGACGTCAGCATCAACATTGGTGTCTGTTGTGACCATGGATTACCTAGCCTTTTTCTAACAGTATTTAATTACTCCGGAGTCCATGTTGTTACCCCGCATTGTTTTTATTTTATACTGGCAAACCTTTTCACACGTACCAATTTGTCGGGACCCTAGAGCGGCGCCGTAATAAATGAACCCGTTATATTATTGTCATTTAAATTGAACCACAACGCGGCCCACCAATTGAGGGTTAATTTACTTTTGTTAAACCGACAGATTGATTTAACTTTGTTTATGATTTTTGCCGTGTGGATGAACAGAGGTTAAAACTTGTTTATGCAGATTTAATAAAATGTTGTTCTGCGAACTGGAAACCTTGGAACCTTTTGCGAATTTAACGCTAATCAGAAAACTTATCGTTGTCAATGAACAATAACAAAACCGTGGTCAGCAAGACGACCAGTCACCACAAGGCAGCGGCAGCACCCGTTTACGAGCATAACGTAAAGATCCGCTACTACCCCCTCGTCATATCTGATGAAAAGAGGCAACCCGAACCCCGACGCTACCGCAAGTAGTTACATCTAAGGGAGCATGACGAAATTGCTGATAACCTCATCATCATCATTGGCCTTTTGGTTAGCTTCCAGAGTAACCACATGCAGCTGAATACCAGTATTTTACATGGAACGACTGCTTATCTGACCTCCACAACCCAGTTTTTGAGTAAACCTTCGGTAAGGCTGTTTGTCAGAATTTCGGGCTTCTGATTACCTGTAACCACTGTCAAAGATCCACGAATGAAAGCCGCAGTACTGATCAATAAACACGTTGGTACGTGATCCTAAATAAATTGTCCGAACGCACGAAAAGGAAAACAATTTGGACACTATAATAACAATATTAAGTTTATTAGTACATAAAAACAAAAACACAGTACATAGCTTATGGAAACAGTGGGTTGTATTACCAAGTTTAAAATTATAGTCTATTTTCCGGGCTCCTAAACTAGGTACGCAGACTCTTAGGAGTCGGAGATTATACGGCTTCAATTTATATAATACAATACAACCGTAACATTTCAGTTGGTTTACAGTTTTTGTTAACAGTAAATGGAGTGAACTAATAGTGACACTATTCTACCGATTCTAATCTAATTACGAAGAAGCTAAAAATAATTGCAATACAAGGTCTGTGCGACTATAAAAGTAGGTACAGTTTTCGTGGCTCAAAACCTTTCATGACACGAATGGATTTGAGCCGTAAAACTATTTTAAGGCTTCAGGTAGACAGGCGCTACGCGGTGCGACGCAATTCTGATAGAATTTCCATGAACTTTTCATGAAATTCAGGATTCAGAGGAGAGTCGCGTCCTGCTGTCACGTCGCACTGTCGCGTCGCGACTGTTTGCTGCCGAACGACAGGAAAACTTGATCTCATAATTGGCTTCAACATAATTAAATGTGAAAGTTTGTATGTTCGTGTGTTTAGATGTTTGTTACTCAATCACCCCAAAACGGCTGAACTAATTTGGATGAAAGGACAGGTTGTCTAATTATGATATCACAGTTAACACTCGCATGTAAAAGGTCCGTTTTCCGTAAGTATGTATTAGACAGTTTACAATAATTACTAGTGGAGAAGGCGCGTGGGGCTGCGAAAAAATATTTAGGTAAACATGATAAACGAAAACATAAACACAATTCGAACGAATACTTATCGAATGATCGAAAGTAAACCGGCGCAAACCTTTATGAGGGTATTAACAAATTGCGATTATTGTGACAATTGACTTATGTCGGTGGTGCTGCCAGTAGTAAATAGAAAAAGTCCTATCCGTAACTGCACTAACATATATAAAATAAATCATAGATGGTTCAATTATTTATTTAATTAGTAGAAAACATACAAAAAAGTAGGATATTTACGACTAAATTTTAGACCTGCATTGAGTATTGTTTTTCTTATGCGTTAAGTTATTATTTTACCCTGTTCTGATTTTTGTTAATTCTATATGGCAACATTAAAAGGTACTTTAGAGCAAAATCAAACAGAAAACTTTTAATTATGATTATTTCTCCACTACTGCTATACGGCATTTTCATTCAAATTGTGCAATAAATTTATGTTCATGTATGTACTTTTATCGCAGTAGTACGTTCCTGTGGAACAATTTTGGACCTCCACGCGGGCAATGCAGCTAGCAAAAGCTTATACCACAATCAATAAGTAAATTTCATCATTTATTATGCAAAACGAATGTTTACACGCACAATTATTAGTCGAGAATGAATAACCCTGTCCGCGCCGTTTGTTACAAAGTTAATTAACAGTTCAAATATCACGGTGGTAGTGATTTATTCGCATCCATATCGGGTTAACATTCACGTGACATACGACGGGTTGCAGATGGTAACTACAACTACAAAAATAAAAACTTTTTCAAAAAAATAAAAAACAACCGACTTCCGAAAAAACACTACAAAGTGAAAAATAACTTTAATTTCGGAAGTCGGTGACTTTGGATATGTATTTTAATTTTTTGTCACCGCCTTCCGAAATTAAAGTTATTTTTCACTTTGTAGTGTTTTTTCGGAAGTCGGTTGTTTTTTTTTTGGTAAAAGTTTTATTTTTCACTTTTTAGTTATAAGTAGTACCTACCCCACTAATTTGAAATTTCATCATCCTTGGGGTCAAAACAATGCATATTTATGCGATAGCTGTAATCGCGGTTGATTTACTGTTATTTTTTAAGAGTTCCGTTGTCTGTCTCCGAAACGCATCATCAGATCTATATGAATTTGAAATGAGACCACACGAAAAGCACCAGCTTTCAAATAAAAAAAGAATCATCAAATCGGTTCACCCAGTCGAAAGTTCTGAGGTAACAAACACAAAAAAAAACATACAGTTGACTTGAGAACCTCCTCCTTTTTTGGAAGTCGGTTAAAAACCGACAATATACCTACATTTTTTAAATTATATTTGGCTTTTCGTAAACATTTTGGATGCTTACAAGTGGTGTTTTTATTATTTTTTATTTTTTACACTTTCTGACATAATATTCTCGTCATTTTTGACATTATACATCGCTTCAAATATCAACTATTTATTAGTGATTCTCATGAAAATCATGTCAATGGGAGAACATTGCAGGCCTTACAGACTAGATTTATAGACGATTTTCTATTCTTTATTTTCATTCCTCTAAGTACTTGGTACTTATTGACAGGCCTGCACTGTCCTCCCATACCTATTATCACTGTAATTTGAAAACATTGTAAAACCCAATAATTTTTAAAAGAGTAACCGTGGAGTTTCTTGCCGGCTCTTCTCCATAGGAAGCGACAAATTGGAACCGTGCACCTAGCTTCTGACGTTTCATAAGTGCCCTTGCAGGTTTATGTGAAATAAAATATTTTGATTTTGATTTTGATTTTGGTGTATAGGTAGTTACGACATTTATTTGTTTTAGCACCCATTAATTTCGCTAATTCCGTATGTCTGTCCACGGGTCAACTTAGAGACCCGTCCTTACTACAGAAAAGCTGTAATCCGACTTTGTTATGTATACATACTTAGTAATCACGCCTACGAAATTGTAAACTAAAATATATTTTTTTTTAATTTAAGGCGGGGATGATTTTTTACTAATCATATCCATCGTAATGTTTTGTTGTATAGGTCTACCAAAAATATTGGGCGAAAGGGATGAACAGTTTTCGATTCAGGGATTGTTTTCCAATATTATTTATGAAACGGATTTATTAATAACCCTCCTCTTTGCTTCGCCCTAATCGGGTAAATAAAACAATGTTAACGGTTTCAAAAGACCCCGTGAATATTAGAAACATGTACTGAATGCAAATTCAAGACATTTGTACCCCCGTTTATAAAGGGTTGATTTAACACTGGACATTTGGCATCCTTTGTGAAAAATCCTATTTGTAAGTTGTTCTCTGGATTCTTACGACAAAATCGTGCATGGATAATGTTCGATGTGGCCAAGATGAAATAACGGCTTATAAGTGGATTCACACGAATTAACTCGCCCGAAACGTGCGAATCGACACATTTAAATAATATAACTATTTTTAAGTGATTCGTACGTAATTTATAAATTTTTGGGCGAATCGACAATTCCAGAAATACTTATAGGTACCTAAATATTATTAGGAGAAAATCGAACTCATAAACCTACTCCAATCTGTCAAATTTCTTTGATAGATTTTAAACTTTATTGCAAAGGAATAAGGTTCATGTTCATATTTTGGTAAAATTTGACAGTTTGGGGTAGCTTGATGTGCTGGCGTCTATACGTGCGAATCGACTAATAAGCCAAAATAATTTGTTTTGTCCATGACTATAATACTTCTTAATCGAACTCTATTGCACGAAAATACGGAAAGCTTTATTAGTTGAAAGATAAACTCCACTTAATATAAATAGTAGTTATTTTGGTCGCAAGCGCTAGTGCTGAGCATGAATGAGGTCCTGGTTTCGATATCCAGGTCCGGCAGTGTTATTGGCCGTAATTTCTTAAAACGGAGCACCGTGCATAAATCTAGACCAAAGTTTGGATTTGTGTACATAATAAAAGATCGTACAGTAAGAAATAATTTATGTAGAAAATGTCACAGCAAACGCAAAACGTCTATACGCATAGACCATAATCAACTTATTAATATCATACACCAAAAACTCGCAACTAAACTCAAACTCATGCAGGATCCCTACACACTGTATTACAAGTACACGCCTAGAGCTGTACTAGAAAACCAATTATATAAAATATATTATGTATAAGATGTTGTTAGGTTAGCTAATTAGAATAGAATATTTCTTTATTTTGAAAACACAGAAATATATAACTAGCTTCCGCCCGCGGCTTCACCCGCGTGGAAGTCGGAAATTATCCCGCGGGAACGTACTATCGGGACAAAAAAGTATCCTATGTGTAAATCTAGATTATAATCTATATGTGTGCCAAATTTCATCCAAATATGTTTAGCCGTTTTTGCGTGAAAGAGTAACAAACATCCATCCATCCATCCAGACTTACAAACTAGTAGTATTACGTAATAACTTAAGACAGAAGGACCCTTAAGAAGGGACTGAATAAATTAACCGACTTGGTATTACATTGATCTTACAACTTTTTACGGTAGAAGAACTGACTTGCGAGACTTGTTTTTTTCAAGTTATGTTTTTGATGGCTACAAACTTTCACATTTATAATATTTATTATTTTTTACTGCCACAGAATTGTCACCTAGAAGTCACAATTCACGTTTTTTTTTGCAGAATTTCGGTAATATTGGAAAAGAACAGAGTAACTTAAAACAAAGTCGTACAAAAGCCATCACAGTGTGCAGTGTGACAAATAGAACCGAACTAGTTGTCACTAATTCTGTTTAACGAGATGCAAATGGTCGACAGCGTTGCTCGCAGGATTTCAGCAGATTCAGGGAATTGGGACGACAGGCGTAAGGCGTCACCGACTGCCCAAGTTTCACCATAGCTAAGCAGAGTCGACGTCTGAATTCAATTCACCACTCCAGGTACAAATTAGAAGAATCTGGAACGTGAACCAGATTGAAATAGTTCTAAGTTCTAGACAGTTCCAGACAGTTCCAGTTGCGCGCCGAGCCGTCGTTTGTCCTTGTGGAAGTAATGCTAACGCAAATCTGAAGCGCACGAGTGCAATATGACTGAATAAGATTTGTTGAAGCAGTGAGATATTGCGTTTGTAAGGTATTGTAGCGGTGTGAAAAAGTTTTGCTTTTGTTTATTAGTGAGATCCGAAGTAAGATCGTCTTTCACCCATCTGTTTACTGGATGTAAATTATTTTTAACCGATGAAAGAAAATGGAGGAGGATCTTAAGTCAACGCGTATTTTTTATGCATTTCCTTTAATCTTTTAGGTACGTAGTCCAATTTTGTTTTTTTTTAAACATTGTTCCGCTTATTACAAAACAAGGTTTTTTTCTGTAGGTGAACCCAATTAGTCTGTTTTTGAAACAAGAACCTAATAGAAATCAGAATACAGTTCCTTTCACAAAACGAACGACTTAGTCCGATGCTAAGTTGTCATTTTTGTATTAAGAACTTTACCCAAATTGTAATAAAGTTGGAAATACAAAAACCGGCTCAGAGCTTTAGGCTAGAACTAAAGTTAGATCGCGTTTTGTAATAAGACCGAATGTTTACAAATATACTGCAAATGCGTTGCCTATAACTCAAATATGTTCATGACGAAAATTAATGAAAAGTATTTATTTAATTTATTTAATACTTTAAGCACAAACATGTACAGAGGCGGACTTAATGCCATAGGCATTTTCTACCAGTCGACCTTTGGGTGATGCAGAGACAAACAGTGGTAGGTGCAATAAAATATATATACATAATTATATGCCTATCTATATATAAATATAAGCATAAATAAATATACATAAATAAACGAATTTACTTTAAAACAAATGAGACAAACAATGAGAGAACATTATCGTTGTAATGATACTGCCAACTTCTTGCGAAAAGTACTGAGAGTTTTTCTTATAATTCACTGTCTACCAACAAATTAGATTCCAATAGAACATTTTTATAAAGCATAAAGAACGTAGTCAAAAACAAAAGTCTTATTCATACTAGGCCGATGTCACTTTTTTTACGTCAAAATTACATAAGCAGTCCCCCAAAACGCCCGCCTTTCACCACTTCCTAGTGCTTTAGCTGGGAAGAAGTGACGCAACAAACGCCCCAGCAGAGTGGAGCAACAAACTCCCAGCAGACGTCCGCCGTTGTGTGGGACGCCCCCATCTAGGTGGACCTCAAAAGGTGGCCGAGGACTGGGTGTTGTGCGCAGTATGGGCGAGGCCTATGTCCAGCAGTGGACTGCGATAGGCTGGGTTGTTGTATAAAGAACATGTAACAGTTAGGTTCTTCGGATCCCGCGCGGAACTACGTGGGATCCCGTATCCTTGAAATTATGTTATGAAATCAAATTGAAACTACAGATTTTTGTGTAAAAATCAACTTTTATTAAACATTTCTTACATAAATTATTTATTTTCTATTAATTAGTGAATTACTAATTACTTATACTTAATTAATAGAAAAGAAATAATTTATGTTGCTTAATGTAAGAAATGTTTAATAAAAGTTGATTTTTACATAAAAATCTGTGGTTTCAATTTGATTTTATAACATAATTTCAAAGATGCGGGATCCGCGGATCCGCGCTTTGAAGGTGCGGGATCCCGTTTTGCGGTATTGCAATCCCTAGTCCGACTACTAACGACTAAAACCCCACTATTCCTTCTACTACCATTTGTTCTTAGATTGCCTAACTTTTTCTCGTCCCTATTACGGGGTTAGAGTATAAACAGGAGGTGTAAATATGGGGTGATGTAATAGAAAGAAGGTCAAACTTACTTTGGATCTTAGACTATACAGAGCAAGCAAGTTGGTATGTGAAAAAAAATCGGCGTCAAAAATGACTTTTTACGATTTATTGGCATAAGCCAATAAATCGTAAATCGGGGAATCTCTCAGGGGGGAATAGTGGAATAATCCACTATTCCCCCCTGAGAGATTCCCCCTCAGAAAACTGAACCCATTCCATGAGTGGTGTTCAAACTCACGCTTTCGCTTCTCGCTTTTAATGTAAATGTACCTACTCTATGCCTAGAAACCCTCACGCATAGATTCCGCATACATAGTGGATGTTTGCTGACCCATTTTTGCGAATGTCCTAATATTTTAGGCATACAGTGCCCTGTGTTCACCCGTCATACCAATTTTTCTCTCCTTAGAATAACGCATAAATTAGCCGGCGTGCGTGGCGTATAGGTTTTAGGATCCTGATATTATCCATGTATTTATCGAGTTGACGAGACAAGAGACTATTCATATATCTATTCAGAGGTTAATAATTAAACGATGGCTACTTCCTCCCTACTTTCCGTAATCCGTTGCGTACCTAGTTAAGAAAAACAGCGGTCACACAGAAAGACATTAATTTAGTACGGTGAATTTTGCATATACCACTTATCGCCGTATTATGATAAAATGCTGCCGAATGCCTAGTTGTTTCGGTACAAAAAACAAATGATATAGAATATCTTTGGCACACTTACTTACAAAGACAAGTAAGTATAGTAAGTATGGCTAAAAATAAAATTACAATACACCGTCGTAGAGAGCCGCAATAAGCCATCTGCTGATTCATCGTGGTCCCAACTTATGTTGTGGACATACGGATGTACTGTTTTTATCCCAAGCTTTGCGTTTGAGAAAGGTAAAACTGAGGTAAGTTTAAGGTTACCATACGTTCGGATTTGTCCGTAAAAGTCCGGGTTTTTGGCCCCTGTCCGGAATTTGTTCGGCCTTTTGATTTGTCCAGACTTTTCAATACTCAATACTCAATATCTTTATTGCTTTACCATAATGTGTACTTAGATGGTAACTATATAATTGAGATCATTATGGACCCTGTAGCGCACAGCAAAAGGGTAGGGAGAGAAGAAGCCCTGTTTTAGGAGATTATGAATAATTATTACTGCTATATTATTTAATTTATTATTATTGCTGTCATAATTCACTATTATTGTTGTTATATCATTTATTATTATAATATTATTTATTAAAAGTTACCATATCATTAATATATATACGTACCTATAGATTGCGTGATTATTATTAATTATTGTTATCAATTATGATTCATAAATTATTTTTTATTATATTAGTAATTTCCTTAACATATACTATATACATTTCTTCTATTATTTATGTTTGTCATTTAAATATTAATTAATTTATTTATTTAACCATTTATGCACACACATATAAACAGACAAGAAGAAAGGAACAGAAAAATACGTACATAGGTAATGCTTATTTCTACAGAAATCTCTTCCAGCACACCTGCGATAGGAGAGAAGATAACAGAGATGTAGACAACGCGTGTAATAACAGTACAAGGGAAAACATAAAATTACAACATAAACTCTAATTTAAATATACACACATAATATGAGATTATTCATACATACAAACATACAGACATACATACTTGTATAATAAATATCAACAAAATATATAAAAATAAAATGTAATTTAATTAATAAATACATAGTCAATTATGATAAAGTGGAGAGATAGTGTTCTTTGAATCTCCTTTTGAATACTACTACAGTTTGGCAATCCCTAATGTCAGGCGGAAGTGAATTCCATAACCGGACCGCGTGCACAGTGAAGGAGTAGGAGTAGAAGTCAGTTGAGTGGGGAGGGGCCTTGAGGAGATTTCTAAGATGCGACCTGCAAGGCGCATCAAAAGGACGGGCGTAGGAGAAGCGATCCCGTAGATAGGATGGGATTTTAGGGTTGTGAAGAATGTTAAATAGCAAACACCATATCCGAGAGTTTCTGCGAAGTCGAATAGGGAGCCACTTGAGGATCTTGCGAAAGTTAGAAACGTGATCGTGTTTATTAAGGTTAAAAACAAAACGGATGCAGATATTTTTTAAACGCTCAAGTTTATTTAAAAGCTCCTCAGTGGCATCCAAATAACAGGCATCAGCGTAGTCAATGATGGGCTGTATGAGAGTCTGAGCAAGGGCGATTTTGGTGTTCAAGGGCAGGAAGCTCTGGAGGCATTTTAACGAATGGAACGTGTAGTGTACTTTGCGACTGACTTGAGCAACATGGGCAGTCCACGATAAGTAAGAGTCCATGGTTACCCGCAGATTTTTAACCGTTTTTGCGTATTCTATCTGAACTCCATTCATACAGAGCGGAGACAGCGACGCAACACCAAGCCTATTCCGCATACACCTGCCACCGATAATTATGGCCTGGGATTTGTTAGGGTTGATCAGCAGTCCGAAAGACCGCGACCACTCGCTAATCAAATCCAGGTCTCTGTTCATAGCAGATACGGCGGCATCCACATCTTGCATTGAAAAATGATTGTAAAGTTGCAAATCGTCGGCATAGAGATAGAAGTGGGAAGAGATGACTCTGGTGACAGAGTTAATGAAAATAGAAAAGAGAAGGGGAGAGAGAACGCCACCCTGAGGTACACCCGCGACAAGAGAGCACCAGTCAGAAGAAGACTGATCGAGTCGAACCCGCTGCGAGTGGCCTTTAAGATAGGTGTCGAACCAAGCAATAGTAGAAGAAGAGTAATTGAAAGATTTAAGGATCCCGAGAAGGATATCGAAGTCAACAGAATTAAAGGCACTGCTAAAGTCCAGAAGAACAAGTAAGGTCAGAGATTTGTGGTCCATAGCCCAGCGGATGTCATCAGTAACCTTCAGCAGAGTCGTAACTGTGCTATGACCAGGTCGGAAACCAGACTGAAAAGGACTAAGAAGGTCGTTAGAAGATAAAAAGGCGAAAAATTGCTGATGAACAATGTGCTCAAGAACTTTTGAGAGAAATGGAAGGATGGAAATGGGTCGGAAATCGGTCAGTGAGACGGGATCGGATATTTTGGGTAAGGCGATTATATGGGCTTGTTTCCAGGCCTCAAGAAATGTAAAAGAAAACAAGGAGAAATTAAAAATGTGGGTCAATACGGGAAGTACGGTGGGGAGAATAGGAGAAATCATTCTTGGGCAAAGATTATCGTTACCAACCGCAGTGGAGGAGATAGCACAAATAGATTTTTTGACCTCACTTTCACCCACTGGACTGAATTCGAAAGAAGGAGACTGCGGGACTGGCAAACAGGAAAGCTTATTTAAAGTAGCTGACCTGACGCGTGGAATCTTGTGGCGTTAATCTGAGGAATAATAACATTTGTTAAGTATAAATAAATATATTTAACTTTTCTTCTTTCTTACTTTTGTCTGGTACTTTGTTGTATATTTTTATTGACATAATGTAGGGACTTGTAGAATGCATTTTCAGCTTGGATGTTGGTATGTTTAGCCTAGATCAGTGCCTAAGTGTGTACTGTGATTGGATGTCTTCACGTTTTGTGTGGAACTCTTGATGGCTACGGGCAAATTTACATATTACTAGAATGTAAATACCCCCAGTATTAGGGTTAGAATATTATGTTTTAGAAAATAGGGTTTGCAGCTGTCAGTTTCATAAACCAAGTTATTTACCTAGATTCTAACTAATTTATTTTGTAGGGTCAGAGTCAGGGTGTAGAGTGTCAGTGCATCTGTATTATTTTCCCAGAGGGTTACGCCGTAGCTAAGCCATGCATTGGCGTACGCATAATAGGTGGTGAGGGCAGTTTCTAGGAGATTCAAAAAATAAAAACAGGAAGCCAAGGATATCGTCGCACAACCTGTTACCATGGATTCAGTACATGCTTCTGAATCTCACTACATCGAGATTTTTTTTTTTTTTTTAATCAAAAGTTAATTTAAGTTAATTTTTTTTAAGTTAATAAAAAGTGTATGGAACAGCAAACGCGGTCAAAGTCTTTGGAACAGCAAACTTTTTATTTTAGGAATGACATCTCACAGGTCAACCTATGAGGTTGTCGTCTGCTTAACCGGGCTTGCCTGTGATAACCTTAATAAATTAAGATTACCAGTCAGGGCTTAAAAAAAGCTTAATACTAGAGCTGTGTACGCACCTCGACTCAGGGCATCGCTGGTAGAGGGCAGCAAGGCATAAACTGAATCGGATTGACATACTTTTTTTTTTAATAACGGACAATTTTCAACTGAATCCATGGTAACAAGTTGCGAGTCGACGTTCCTGCCTGTATATTAATAATAATAATAAAAAAAACTGCCGAGTCGGAGGTGACATGACAGATGTCACATCCGAACATATTGAACACAAAATAGGAAAACAGAGAAATGTTTACCAGAGCCGCCGCACGTAATGCACGCCTACCACCACCGGATTCTTCGCTCAGCTCCGCCTCGCCGCCGCCAGTACCCAGCCCCACTCCGGGCGCTGTGACGACACCGGCCGCGGTAGTTGCGTCGAGCTCGAGCGACGAGTACTTCTCCCCGCCTACGACGCCACCACCTGCTCGTCGATGGAGAGGACGCCGGCCGTCGGACGGTTTAGGACCTCGAGGCCCACCGGTCTCTGATAGGGTCCCAGCTCCCGGCGGAAGTGTGCAGCGCATGAGATGGACACGATCCATCAATGAAAATGTCATGCGCTCATACTATGGGGCTACAGAAGGAGGAAACAATCTGACCGCGTACCGTGTTCGGATGCTCTCTCTGTTTCAGGTGCTTGAGCCAGCAGTCAACGTTTCGGCACAACGACTGTCGGATCAGGTGCGGGTCATCCAGCGTAATCATATGTTGGATGACACAGTACTTGATCGCCTACGAAATGAAATACAGAGTAGTCGTGTCATCGCTCCCTCGTTACAGAATATTGTGGTACCACCACAGCTCAATACAGATTACACTGACGAGGGGACTGATGATAGGGCTACAAACGTAAGTACCCAGTGCAGTGAGGAATTGAGGAGTGCTTTGGAGGGTGCGATTCGGGAATATCGGTTCATGTCACCCGAACTTAGACCACGCTTACCTCGTTTACCCATGCATAACAAAAATAGGGCGCTGGTGGCGACTCTGGATTCGCAGTTGTCAAACTATTTTGATGACTGCGAAGACCTCACCGATACTCATTCGATTCTGTACTGTGCGGCTGTAGCGGCATGTCGTGTAGCTCACGTGAAATTCACGAATGATTCAAGAACTACACGACCGAAACCAGCCGCACCAGCTTGGTAGTGCAGAATTGAACGCCGTATTGGTGGGGCCAGAACGCTCATCGGCAAACTAATCTGCTTCAGGGAGGGCAATACTCGCCCTCGAGTGATGCGCTTTGTGAGACGGGCGTTCTCGGGGACTGATATCAGTCCTCAAGACTATATGTCCTGTGTCACAGAGCGCATTGACTTCCTGAAGCAGAAAGTGTATGCATGGGCGAACCGTATTCGTAGGTACAAGCGGCGAGTAGACCGATACACCCAGAACCGCACTTTCCAAAGTGATGAAAGGTGGGTATATAGAACTTGGGAGCGACCGGACCAAGGTGTGGCTGACACGCGCCTACCAGATGATGATGCTATGTGTTCTTTTTGGCGTAGTATCTGGTCGGTGCCTGTCAGTCACACCGAAGGTGATTGGGCTCGGGAAGTCGAGCGAGCCTGCGATCCAATACCAGAAATGGGAGCTATTACCATCTGCCCCCAAGATGTAGCTCGTGCAGTCCGTCCATTGCCGAACTGGAAATCTCCAGGGCCGGACGGGCTGCACAACTTCTGGATTAAATGGCTCAAAAGGTCGCACGCTCGCTTGGCGGCTCAGTACCAGGTTGCTTTAGAGTCTGGTTCGCTACCCCAGTTTCTAACGACAGGAATAACCCACCTGCTCCATAAATCAGGTAGTACCGAGGAACCCAAAAATTATAGACCGATCACGTGTTTACCGACGGTCTATAAAGTTCTTACATCCATTTTGAGAGCTAAGATTTACAATCATATAGACAGTAACTCCATCATGTCTGTCTCTCAAAATGGATGTCGGAATGAGTCCCGCGGTACTAAGGAGCTGCTCCTCATTGATATGGCCATTAGCCAACAGGTTCGTCGTTCCCGAAAGGATCTTTCGACATGTTGGATAGATTACAAGAAGGCCTATGACTCGGTGCCACATACATGGCTCATGAGGGTGCTGGAGCTGTATAAAGTAGATACAACTCTCCGCACCTTCCTGATGTCATGTATGGGGCAATGGAGGACGGTTCTTCGATATCCAGGATGTCGAAATATCCATGGGAATAGCGAGCCGATAAGGATCGAGCGAGGCATATTTCAGGGTGACAGTTTGAGTCCGCTTTGGTTCTGTCTAGCCCTGAATCCTCTAAGCACACTGCTGGAGGATTCAGGTATAGGCTATCGGCTGAAGAGAGGTGGTCAGGTTATATCTCACCTCCTTTATATGGATGACCTAAAACTCTTTACCCCCAACAATTTACAACTGATGGAGCTACTGAAAGTAACGGAAACCTTCAGTAGCGCCATCAGGATGGATTTTGGTGAGGACAAATGTGCGGTCATGCATGTAAAGCGAGGGGAGATTGTGGAATCCGTGGGAACCCAACTCTCGGATTCCATAAACCTTCGAGCCCTCTCTGCAGCCGAAACCTATAAGTATTTGGGTATGTCGGAAGCGTTGGGCATCAATGTTACTGACATGAAGCAATCGTTGAAGGAGCGCTTCTTTGGCCGCCTGAAGAAAGTATTCAATAGTCTTTTATCAGGCGGAAACAAGGTGCGCGCCTTCAACGGTTGGGTCATGCCGTTTTTGATGTACTCTTTCGGCATACTCAAATGGACTCAGACCGAACTTGACGCCTTGGATAGGAGGGTCCGTACGCTGCTGACTGCATATCGAATGCATCACCCACGGTCATCGGTAATGAGACTGTATATCCCGCGAAAGTGTGGAGGTCGAGGGTTCTTAAACGCTAAGACCCTCCACAATCGCGAGATATGCAGTCTCAGGGAATATTTCCTGGGAACCGACGTGGGGATGCATCGAGGTGTGGTTGCGGTGGACAAGGGCCTCACCCCGCTCTCCTTGGCTAAAGAGAACTGGCGCAAGCCAGTAGTACTTGACACTAAAGATCGCATGGAAGTATGGCAGAGTAAGGAGCTTCACGGACGCTTTTTCCGGGTCCTACATGGACCCGATGTAGACCTACTAGCGTCCGTAGCCTGGCTACGTTTCGGTGACCTCTTTGGAGAAACCGAAGGTTTTGTCTGTGCAATTATGGACGAAGTTATGATGACGAACAACTACCGGAGATTTATTGTGAAAGACGGCACGGTTGACATCTGTCGGGCATGCCACCGTCCGGGTGAATCAATCAGACATATTATCTCCGGGTGTTCTCGTCTAGCTAACGAGGAATACTTGCATAGACACAACCTTGTAGCCAGGATTATCCACCAGCAACTGGCTCTGAAATACAGCCTTGTGGAATCAGAAGTGCCGTACTACAGGTATGTGCCCGACCCAGTTCTCGAAAATGGACATGTCACACTGTACTGGGATCGATCCATCATCACTGACAGGACTATTGTTGCCAATAAGCCTGATATAGTGGTGGTGGATCGACTAGAGCGGCGTGCAATGATCGTTGATATAACGGTCCCGCATGACGAGAACCTCGTGAAAGCCGAGAAAGATAAACAAATCAAGTATCTTGACTTGGCTCGCGAGGTTGTCGACATGTGGGATGTGGACTCGGCGATCATTGTACCGATAGTCGTCACAGCCAATGGCTTGATAGCCAAGAGCCTCGACCAACACCTGAGGAGGCTCTCGTTGGGCAGCTGGGTCAAGGGCTTGATCCAGAAAGCGGTACTCCTGGACACGGCTCGCATTGTTAGGAGGTTCCTCTCTCTGGAGCCCTGACCGCCGGTAGCTTGGACCCTGTTCCCGATACCGGTGGGCTACTATTTTTTACATTTTTAAATGTTTTTATATGTTTTATATTCTAATATTTAAAAATATAATTTATATGTGTTTAAGTTGAAATAAAGGAGATAATAATAAAATATTTTAATAATATTTCTTTATATAGACAACAAAGATCCATAATGTCAGTAAAACCTTAAAGCTATTGTTAGTAGTACATTATTATTATTTAATTATAATTAATGACTGACAAAAAAAATGTCACTATGTATTTGTTCCCCTAGCTATGTATTTTACAACTAATCTGTGAACAGCGTTTTTTTTTTTTTTTTTTTCTTGGTGGGAAATCATCAAATAACTTCTCCCGCTCCGGGTGGAGCGGGAGGGCGTGTCAGACTTTTACTGACTAAAACCCACCCGTGTTCCCACAGTTGCCTGTGTGCCAGGGGCGGCGGTATCTCTTTCGAACAACCCGCACCCCCGGCAGGCATCGGCCCTTGCGGGCCCCATCTGTTGCTGCTGACATCTCTTTGAGGCGCGCGTGGAACACAACGCGCCGTCGACCCGGGCTTGGTCCTTACCGGACAGCGAGCTACCCATTACTCGCCGTCCGCAAGCCCGTGCCTATGGTGGCCGGGAATCAGCCTGGGATTCCCGACGCCCAGGGCGTCTCCTGCGAAGGCCACGGCTGTGAGGGCGCATGTACTGCATCTCCCTCACGTGCGCCGCCTCCCTCTTTGCGAGCATAACTGCTTCGCTGAAGGAGGCGACTGCCAGCCATGCCCTCTCGCTCCGTACCATGGCCTGGACAAGGGTCGGACCCGAGAGATCGCCTCCGCCGATCACCTCCACGAGTACACGGCGGTGCTCCGCCCAAGCCGGGCAGACCTCCACCGTATGCTCCACCGTGTCCTCTGGGCGATCTTCGCAATGGAAACACCCGGGCGTTTCCTCCCGCCCTATCCGAAACAGAAACCTCCCGAAACAGCCATGTCCGGTGAGGACCTGTGTTAGGCGGAAGGTGAGGACGCCATGCCGCCTCTCAAGCCACTCCTCAAAGAGGGCACTTACCGCCGCAATCGTGGCGTGCCCATCTGTGAACAGCGTTGCGGTTGCAATTTTTGTCTATAAGTGTTGTGTACTATTTCTTGTTTCTATGTTTTACATTTTAGCTGTCTGTTTCGTTTGAATAAAAAAACAGCCAGGACTCTTTTTACAACGGTTGTCACGACTTTTCAAAACTCTAAATGGTAACCCTAGGTTAATTTAATTGTATTTCGTTTTGTGTAATCGCGATGTGTGCGGATATACAATATTAGATTATAATAGATGGATTTATATGGAAGATTTTAATTTTCTTTCAAACGGCTGTAATTCGTGAATCTTTGACAGTCGTTACGGATCGTCAGAAGCCTGTCAGTCTGAAAAACCGGTCTTACTAAAGGCCAGTAACAGCGTTGTGGAGGTCAAAGAGAAGGTAAAATACTGGCATTCAGTTGTATCCGGTCAGACTGGAAGCGAACTCTAACATGGTTGGGAAAGACTAGGCAGATCGATATAGATTGTAAGAAAATGGAGTACTTTCCGCAATCATCATCATCATTTCAGTCGAAAGACGTCCACTGCTGGACATAGGCCTTCCCCAAAACGGGGATTTTAAAACGGGGGTTTTGCCATAATCGCCACGCTTGGCAGGCGGGTTGGCGACCGCAGTATGGTGGTAAAATGCATAGAGAACGCTGCTGTCCATTTTCTGGTAAGTCCCTTAGACGCCTTCTACGACACCCACGGGACGGAATGGGACGGTGCTATTCTTTTACGTCCGGCACCACACGGAACAAGCAACAACAACATAAGAAGCAAGCACTTTATTGGTAAATAGGGTTCCATACCGTACTGCAATACTACGAATAACGCAATTGTAAATGGAAATGGTCAGAATCGGTTCTTTAAAATTTTTATATCCCTGACGATGAATCCTGACAACTTAGATGTACTCGAACATTCTAGATGCTTTGACAGTAGAAGGTTCGCGAACTTTCCGAGGGCCCTATAAAAGGCCGGAACGGATCACGACCCGGGCAGTACATGCGAAAAACATCTAAAGCGATCTTCAAGTGCGACTTAGATTGATCAGCAGTGCAATTGTGTTTTGTAATTAGTGTGTTTGAGTTGTTATTAGGTTGTATAATTAAAGTGTCATTTTGGTCATTTGTATTGGCAGTTTTTAATTGTCACGAACCCCAAGCTCGTAACTGCTATAAACAAAATACATAATCAGCTTATAATATTCCCTCAGTTGGGCCACAAGCCTCGTCTCGGTGAGACGGAGTGGGCCGTATACCAACACGCGGGCCCAGTGCAGGGTTGGTAAATATCGCATGTCTTCGAAGTTTTGGTTCTACGAGATGCCGATTTTCTCTACGGCCGGTGACGTAATAAATTACACAAAGTAAATCGCTTGTCTGCGTTCGAACCACTCCTAAGTCACGGCCGTTATCACTGGCCCCAACAGCCTCTCTCTTACCACCATAAAACACTCATAAATAAGTTAAAATATATCCACAAAAGGAAATGTCTTACAAGTTTATTTGGTGTCGACTTTCACTCCTTCACGAGATAATAATCTTTAGCTTTTTAGCGCTTTTTAAAGGTTTTTATATCCGAAGTTGAAGCTTGTAACAAAATGCTCTATGCCACTTAAGAAAGTATGCACCAATCTGTTACAAAAATAATGAATTTATATTCTTCATTGTTTCATGAACGCAGACGATGGTCTTATAATTGGATAACGGTCGTTAGGAGTTTGTTCACTGTCGACCGAATTGTATACACAGGATATTTGAAACAGGAGACTTTTTGGCAGCTACAGCAGGCTTAGCACGAGAACCGTAGACAAGCGTTTTGTTCACGGAAAGTAGACAAAAGTGACGTTTCTGTATAGACTGTTGACAGTTTTTCACCGAGAAATGTAGACAAGCGATTTCTATTCTACAGTAGAGTAGAAATAAAGCGTCATGCTAAACCTGCTGACCTTTTCATGTACCTCTAACAAAAAAACTCGAGGTTAAACTGACAGTAGGGGAAAGGTGTACGAGATGATTCACTTAAGGGAGAATGCTTGTAGTTTAAACGATATTGAATTTAACGCAAATGTAAAAGGGTTTATTTATAGTAAATTTATCTGTCTACCTGTTGTCATACTCAAAATGTTAGTTTTCTTATCTATTATTATTATAATTCACATTTTTTAAACACTTCACAAAGAATCATCTTGTACACCCCGGTGTCCAACATGATCCCTACGGTAGGGGCAAGATGACCCTGGGGATCATGTTACCCCTATTTTCGAAATGTCCTAAGTTTTGGTAGAAATATATGAAAAATAACTTATCAGAGTTAAATATGTCTTAAATTGCGATATCAATTATCTTACAGACCTTGACCTAGGCAGAACGAGCCAGTCTTATGAATTAATAGTCAGTCACAATCAACATTAAACAGCTTCAGAAAATCTTAAAAAATAGTAATAGACTTACAAAGGCAAACTTACGAAGCAAGCTTACGAAGGCAAAGAAATACCTAACATTTCTTATAATCTTTACCAATTAAACACAGTCAAAATGAAACTCAAAAAATAAATCTTTTATAGTTCTAAACGTCGCTTTCCTGGAGCTGGTGTTCACAAATCCCATGTGAATTCATCACCATCATCGCTATCTATCCCTGCACAAGCCTCATGACCCCTTGCCATCTTTGGTATACACAACACTTTATCCACACCTTGCCCCTGTTATCTTTGGAAAATGTTTCCGTGCAGGATAGACATTCTGCGTCTTCTTCTTCTTCTTCGGATGATTCCGACACAATATCAATAGTTTTCTTCCTTTTATTTGACATTCCTTTGCCTACTCCTTTCCCTTATTATTTCTTTTTACGATAAGTTTTAGTTTTTTATTTTGTCGTATTCTTTTTGTGTTTTTCTATTTTCTTTATCGGTCTTTTTATTATTTTCTTCCTGTGAATATATTTTGTATGGCGTGCTAATTAGTACCTATGAACGTGTCCATGCGTTCTCCTGTTCTGTCATAAAAACTGTTTTTTTTTTCCACCTAAATATTTGATTGCACCAACAGCCACTTTATATAAGCCTCTAGTCCGTCTTTTTAGTGATCTAACAGGTATTGCATATTTTTTACTTGCTGTTCTTTAGGGAACACCATTTTTACAGAATCCAGCGCTTTGATCATGAAGTCAATTCTTCCGACCATTTACCGCAATTGGTTTTTCTTTTATAATTACGAGGCATAGTCTAAAACATGATAAAGTACTTTTTGTTATTAATTGAAATCGATATTATGAACGAATACAAGTCTACTAGGTACTGTTTCTCCATAATGCCTGCATTGTGGAGAAACAGTACATATTAGACTATGTACTAAGATACTGTACCAAGATGATCCGCACGGATCATCTTGTACACCAGTAACATAATCATCTTGCCCCAACATAAATGGTTTTATTTAATGTTCGTTAACTTATCCTCTATGTTTTCAACTGCTATCATGAAATTAAAAGAACAAAATAAAGCAATAAACAAAGGTACTAATACAACAGCTTTTACAATAGACTACCTAGAACACATTTGACATAAACTTAAAGTCAACCTTACCTTAGATCAATGTAACGTAATTTTTGTTTTTTTCCACAAAAAAGTTGGTTGTCACTCACGAAGCCATTGTGATTGACTGTGGCAAAGGAATATCGGGGACTACGTTTTACCAATGAAAACAACTAGATGTCGCCAATAGTTTTGTTGGAATAAAAAAGGATCATCTAACCTCAACGGATCATCTCGTACACCTTTCCCCTAAATTGGAGACCAGGTCGTTAGGGCTCTCACAGACAGGTGCGACGCGACGGTTGTGACGCGGTCGTCGTAGAACATATTCCACGAAGACTTTTTAGAAATTGTTGTGCTAGTGTCCCATCTCGCCGCCTCTGTTTGGGCCTTAATTCATTCGCAAGATATGTAGGTAAGCTAGGTAGTTATTTATTGTATTTACGAGGGTCGTGGGATTAATACAACGATACAATTATTACGTGAATTCCAAGCGTTCGTGTTTACATCAACGCGCTCATATTTTCTCAAAGCTCGGTTCAACACCGAAAGTTGAAAATCCAGTAGGTATGCAATAAAATCCCACCGCGATGTCTTTTTGGAACGAAGTTCCTTATCACGCGTTGCGAAAGGGGGCTAGACGGAAAAAATTAAGACCAAGAGTTGTAACGACACTTAATTACGACCAAAAGTTGTAACGACACTTTTTGCTACATTGTTGTAAGCCATGCGGCGTGCGCGTGTTTCTCTGCAGACAGAGACACAGACAGGGTGCATATTGATTGATTGATTGATTGATTGATTGATTGGTTGGTTGGTTGGTTGGTTGGTTGATTGGTTGATTAGTTGGTTGGTTGGTTGGTTGGTTGGTTGGTTGGTTGGTTGGTTGGTTGGTTGGCTGGTTGGTTAGTTGGTTGGTTGGTTGCACACTTTTTGCTACATAGTTGTAAGTCGTGCGGCGTGCGCGTGTTTCTTTGCAGACAGCGACACAGACAGAGTGTATATTGTCGCATTAGATTTATTATGATCTGTAATGGCAAAGGAAACATGTCGTAAATAAATAAATAATATATATATATATAATGTGTGTGTGTGTATGTATGTATATGTACAATTTTTAAAATTTTATTACAATTCCTTCACTAATTAATCGAAAGGAATTTCGTTCCATCCAGGTGTCCCTTGACACCTCTCAAGTGTTTTTTTTTTCTCTTTTTTTTTCTGGGTGAGAAATCATCAAATGACTTCTCCCGCTCTGGGTGGAGCAGGAGGGCGTGTCAGACTTTTACTGACTATAAAACCCAGGGGCCGCGGTATCTCTTTCGAACAACCCGCACCAACGCGATGTCTTTACGTCCGTAGTAATGTCATTTAGACGATTTTCACGATGAGATTTTACAGATTACACAAAGTCAAAGCATTTATTTCAAATAGGCACTTAAAAGACACTTTTTATCGTCAACACTTACATTAAAATAGAATTGATTCTAGTTGTTCAAGTTTTAATCGAACACTCAGCGAAAATGCATAATTGCATCGAACGCAAGAATGCACATTCGCTCGTCCACCAAATCGTGGGCCAATTCGCGTTTAGATCTCATTAGAGACACGTCGTACTCATAACCATTACCATTTTACCATACATTTTTACCGATAAGTTAATTATATACCTAGTTTTACCATTTATACTATTTCTTGTATCTAAGTGTTATAGTGACTCAATATAGCAATTTCCCTTATAATTCGAGACTTTAACTTTTACCACATATACCATACTATCCATACGAGAAAGGTGTGTTAGGTCACCATAGCGCCGAATACTACTTCGACACTAGTCGCCCCTTCCAAAATGTAGTTTCGTATGGAGAAGAATGCGCAAGAAACTCCGGCGTTACAAAATATTTTACGTAAAATGTTTAACATACATTCACTAAATAATTATGTGTGAAAACGATGCATCTAGAATAAAATTACCATACCAAAATAGGTACAAAGAAAGAAAGTGAAGCAATTACAGATAAATTAATTTTATGATAAATACATGGTGGTCACATATTAACAAACACTGTAAAAGTAACTGTACGATTTTCCTAGAATATTAACAAATAATAAGTCAGTGTGTGAGTTAAAGTAATCACTGAGTGTAAATCAATGTCATAAATATAATTAATTATACAATTCAATTAGCAACCAGTTTGATTTTGTCTAGACTATAAATTGTCCTATGAAGCAGGACCAGCATGTTTCCAAGCATTCTTATCTTGGATATAATCCTCTAATTTGTAATATGCTTGTTTAAAAGTTTAGGTACTTTTAATATGAGTTTTAAATTTATTTTCATTTCATTGCAATATCAAGGTATTTTGTTTAGCATTTAACACAGTACCCCATAAAAGATGTATGTAGGTACTTTGGCTAATCTGAAAAATGGTTGATCTATTTTGTCTTTGTTTCTAGTATTATAATGATGTCTATCACTTATTTTATTAAAAAGATGTAGATTTTTTTTCACCGGTTCAGACTACTTAATCAGTCCTCTCAGATTTCCGCAAGTTTGCACAAGTCTAGATTCAGTGCACGTAGACCATACATTAACCAGGCAAGCTCTCAGTATCGTTGCATTTCGTGTCACGTAAGCCGTTGGCTTTCCGCCACCTGTGGAGTGCATAACTATCAGGCTTTATTTGACTTCTGGCCTTAAGTCAGGGCTGTCACAAAAATAAAGCATGTACAGTCAACTGTGGCATCTTTACTTTCCCTAGCAAACTTTACCCATGGGAGGTACCTACTATACCTAAATTTCTCTCGATAACTAAAAATCGGTTGCCGCCATGCAATATCGAAGCGATACAGATGTAAATAATCTACTATTTTTTTAATGTTTTTTTAGTAATCGAGAGATATTGTAATACGGTTCTCATTGGTAAAGTTGCTCATGGAAAGTAAAAATGCTACAGTTGGCGGTAGGTATTTAATCGAACCTCTAATCATTCCTATTTAGCACTCCCAATAAAAATATTATTCAACACTCTAATATAATGATTACTTATGCTTCTTTTTGTGAACCTCAAATAATTCCTATTTTGGGGTCCTAAAAATATTTTAATTAAGCCAAGTAACTGTGACCAATTTGGATGTAGCGGTCGGTCACAGTTCTAACCTAACCTAACCTTAGATAGCGTTAGCGTTAGCGTGCCCTAGATTACCTTTACCTAGTTATTGCGACCAATTTGCTTCTCGCGTGGTTCGTCACAGGTCTCCTGAATCGTGTGGTCACTCAGGTCGACGGCTCGTTGTATTCCACGCGCGCCTCAAACAGATGTCAGCACCAACTGGTGGGGTCCGTAAGGGCCGATGCCTGCCAGGGGTGCGGGTTGTTCGAAAAAGATACCGTAGCCGCTGGCACACTGGCAACTGAGGGAACACGGGTGGGTTTTAGTCGGTAAAAGTCTGACACGCCCTCCTGCTCCACCCAGAGCGGGAGAAGTTATTTGATGGTATCCCACCCAAAAAAAACCCAACTCTTAAAAAAAGGCATGGGGTTATGCCCGCGAAACCGCCAACTACCCAAGAAATTCCTGATGGAAAAAATAACACTGCGCTACCTGGGATTCGAACCCAGGGCCTAACGTTTAGCAGTTGCGTTTGCGACCACGAGACCAACGGGCCAATTCGTTATTTCGATGCGATCAGAACGAACAGTGTGTATTCATGAGTTAGCACTGTCAACCTGCAACACTGCAGACTGACACCGCCTTGCCTAGTTGAAAAAACGCCTTAAACAACTATTAATAAGAGCCGCATTTTCTTTCACAGCCCTACATTCTGACGCGGACTGGACTGGAATGGACTGGCCTTTATACGTTACGCGGTGTTTAGCCTCAAAACCTTACTGATTGATTTCCATCAGTCATGTACTTCGATAGATGTATGATAGGTTTAACTGAATATACTGTTGAAAGATCAATTAAACAAATTCTAGGCTGCTGTGATTTTCGCTTGTATCTTCACCAAATGAGATAAGTATCTACCTAACCAGGGTCGTTGGATATATACGAAGTTTAGTAAGAAACCGATGGACGTTGTCAAATGTAATTTAATTTGATAAATTAATTGTTCGTTTTTATAAATTAAATTAAATTTTATTCGAAAACATCCATCGGTTTATTACTAAACTTAAACTGAATTCGACGACCCTGGTTACTTGTCTGTTTTGGTGACTGTACTTATAGTTTGGTTCAAAAGTAACTGATGGAAGTGTAAACAAACCCTACCCTGTCCAGGTTAAATTCGAACGCGAACACTTATTTATGGTTTTACTTAACCTGAATCGTCAAATAAAAAACGTCTTTCCGATGATTAAAGATTTGAGTATTGAGATTCAGGTATTTGGTATACGTAAAACTAAATTTGTAAGTCGACGTTCATAACGACGTAATAAATTTGTGGCGGGATTTTTGAGCTCTACTAGATTATCAAGTTTCGGTGTTGAAACGAGCATTGTGAATCCAACAGAGTGTAGCGCGATTGATTCTCAGCTCAAAAAAAAACACACTGTTTGTTTTCAATTATCGGCGCTAAGCAATACGTTAAAAATCCAGTCCGCAAAAAATTCCGCCGCGATTTTATTACGTCGGTATGAACGTCGACTAAGTGGTACTACAAATTGGCAGCACGGATACATTTTCTGATTAATTTGTTTACATTTTATCAGATTTTTTTGAACAGTGACCATAGTTATTTTGCACATTTTTTTTTCATTTTATTGCGTTTTGTTTCACCAAGGTACGGAAACAAACAACATGTGAAACAAAGATCCCAGTGAATGAAACTTTTGGGCCGGAACGCACCCGGTCCGGTTGCTAGAATTTCTGAATATTTTAGCTTTAAGTATTCATTTCTTTTACGTTCAGTTGTTCCCTTTACTTTCTCAATCATAAATTGTGAACAAGAGCCTCCCGAAGTTAGACCGTTTTATACATTTTTATTTAACTTTCTCTTAGTGTTTTCAACGGATAGAGACTGTTTATTTGGTTTGATCCTAATGTATTTAGGAAGCTCCTTATTCCCTGGCTGAAATATAGCCGGTTATAAAGCTATTAGAAAAAAAACAAAGTTTATTATGTAGATGATACTTTAAGACGATCTTATACGTATTATCCATTCGAAATTACAGCCTTCTAGTACTTAAGAGTTTCGTTTTTTTGGTCAAGGGATGGAAAATTCTCATGGATGTCCTCCGCCCTTGGGCGGGCGTAGGGGTATGTCAGACTCTTACTGACTATAAACCACCCCGATGTTCCCTTCCCAAACTTGGACCGCGGATCATGGGAACTTGTGTGCTTTACGCGATCCCCGGCTGGTGCCGGCCCGCCTTTGCGGGCCATTTCAGGCTGGAGTGAGGTGTAAGACTACCCCAGCGACGTCCGCAAGGGGCGCGCGTGGAACACTAGGCGCCACCGCCTCGGGTCCTCCAGTCCGCCGCACTAAGAGTCTCTGAACTAAGCTGCGGACAAACGGACGGACATAGCAAAACTATAAGGCTTCCTTGGAATTCCTTTTCCCAAGGAACCCTAAAAAGGATATTATTACAAAAAGGTATAAAATTGGCCAAGAGCGTGTCGGGCTCGCAAAATATAAGTTCCAGTTATTTAAATAAATAATAGATTAGAAAATCTAAAAAACACGCTTTAAAAACGCAACTAAAAAAGCAGAAAATAATTTCAAAAAAGCATGGGGTGTTTTTTATAATCAATTAATATCAAGCAACCCACGTTTTTTTAAAAAAAAATTCTGCTGTTTTACTTGCGTTTTTAAAGCGTGTTTTTTAGGTTTTTTTAATCTAGGTATTATTTATTTTCTGTTTTTTAGTTCGTTTTAACAATAAAAGCGTGATTTTTAATTTTTTTTTTATTATTTAATTGTCATCCTCGTCGATCCTCGATAAGTCTATAATGTTTAAATTAAATCTGACCGTTCGAAGTGGGTCAAAATCAAGTCCAAAGGAGTCGATTACAAACAAACATACAAACATACAGGTGAAGCTAATAAAAAGCGTGTAAAAACAATAATTTATTTAGGTAAGTAGGTCCAACTTTAAACAAAGTATTATCTGCCTAGACTTTTAGCTACCCGTCTTACCGTTTGCAGCTGAAAGCCAGTATTTTACATGGAGCAACTGTCCATCTGACCTCCGCAACCCAGTTACTGGGTAAGATGCACGGCACATGACTAATGCTCGGTTCTTAAGTATAAACAAATACAGATCGTTTTGCTTACCAATGGTAGCATTTTTTTTATTTCCAAACTGGGCAAATAAATAGTTTCGTAAGGTAATTTTCATCCTCGGCTTAAGTTTCAGTTGTGGAATTTAGCTGGGCGACCAGTTAATGGTCGAAGCTTCGATGAGATTTCGAGGGCGAGCAAACATTTTAAATCTAAACTAAAATGGTGTCAGGATAGTCAAGATAAATTTAAAATGGACATCCTTGCATCCGACCACTCCTCTAAGGATTTTAAAAGTTTTTGGAAACATACAAAAAAAATTAACGTTAGGCTTAGCTTCCCAATTAATGTAAATGGTTCTGCTGACCACAATGACATTTCCAAGGCGTTTAGAGAGCAGTTTACTGTGCGGTCACCCTTAGGTCCCATGTCTGGTGAGGCGAGCGGTGGTGAGCCCTTTAGTGACGGGACAAAATGTAAAGATATCTGCCAAGAGTGTGGCTAATATTATCACAAAAATGCAGCGTGGTAAATCTCCTGGTCACGATGGGATCAGTATCGACCATTAAAAGTTTGCGGGGGTACATTTACCGTGAGTACTGTCTCTGTTTTTCAGTCTTTTCAGGCATAGGTCATTCGCAATTGCCGGAGCCGCTAATGCGGACCATAGTGTCGTTCCTATCGTTAAAAATAAGACGGGTGATACATCTGATATTGGTAACTACCGGCTCATCTCACTCGCTACCACAACAGCCAAGGTACTTGACAGTCTGCTGAATAGTCGCTTTAGTGCACAGGTCGAGTTGCACGATGCCCAATTCAAATTGGATTCAAAGCAGGAGTCTCAACAGAGAGCGCTATTCTGAGTCTAAAGCGAACTGTCTTTTGACCTGTCAAAAGCATTTGATCTGGTTGCATATGACGTATTGTGGGACAAGTTGAGGGACGCGGGTGTGTCTGCAGAGTACACCTCCCTTCTCAAATATTGGTACTCTAACCAAAGAACCGGGTGAGGTGGTTGGGTACTAAGTGGGACGAGTACGGGCTGGAGTGCGGAGTAAGACAGGGGGGATTAAGCTCGCCTCTGCTATTTAACCTATATATCAACCGGCTTATCGAGCGACTGAGCAGTACACATGTCGGCTGCCTCATTGACGGAACATGTGTCAACAATATAAGTTATGCTGACGACATGGTGCTTCTCAGTCCTTCGATAGGCGGGTTGAAAAGTTGTTATCGACCTGCGCGGCTTATGCCGTGGAGCATGCCTTAATTTACAACTCGAAGAAGAGCGAGCTTCTTGTATTTAAAGCACTTTAGCAGCCGCGCTGTGTTCCACCTATAACACTTAACGGCGTAGCACTTCGGGTTGTTGATAATTTTAGATACCTTGGCCACATAGTCACGTACGACCTAAGAAATGACGTAGACATAAAAAGGGAACGCAGGGCGTTGTCAGTGAGGAGCAATATGCTTGCCCGCAGGTTCGCTCGTTGTACTACAGACGTCAAAGTCACTCTTTTTAAGGCGTTCTATCAATAGTTTTACACGAGTGACCTGTGGATGGCATACATGCGTCGACCTTACAGCGTTCTGCGTGTGTAATTTAATAACGCTTTTAGGATGCTGTTGGGACTGCCATGGCATTGTAGCGCCTCGGGAATGTTCGCGGAGTCCCGAATAAATGGTTTCCATGCCACCATGAGAAAGAAAGCGGCCTCCATGCTACAGCGTTTGCATGGTAGTGACAACAGCATTTTAAAAATGATCGCTGCTAGAGCGGTGAGCATGATACGAGCATGCCAACGCTACCACAAATTCGTAAACATGCAATTCTAGGTAAGTACTCATTTTTACCCGACTACGGCAAATGTCTGCAATTTGTGTCAAGGCGCCTTAAATTACGGTATCGACCTACTTTGATTAATTATGCGTGATGCTAATTACATGACTGGTTAATTAAAAAGTGGAAAGGTAAATTACTCACATTCCGGATTCCTTTGCTAGGAATATTTAACAAGTGAGGGGCGGCCTATGTCCATCAGTGGACGTTTTTCGGCTGAAATTATGTTACGACTAGTTTAATAGACTGTCCACAAATACATCGTGTAACATAATTAACGGAAGACCTCATACACCCCAATCGTTGAGTTAAAAGCATAATACAATGACCAAAACTATTTTTTTTAAAGCTAACTGGTATTGTTCCTAGCATTCCTTTAATAATTTCAAATTGAGTCTTATTTAGCTTCTTAATAAGATTGAATATTTTTTTGGCTAAATCGGCAGTAGGTATGGCCAAAACACATATAAAAAAAAAATACCTACATAAAAAATGACAAATCGATTTAATAACCAATTACGAACAAACTACATACGTTCAGGGCTTGCTTCTATTCTGATACTCCTTGTATACATATAGTCACATAGGTCTCATCAGTGGTAGACACTTGGACTACTTTTGTCCATCGTTTTTTTCATCGCTACCATTTTGGATTTTCTTCCAGCGCCGACTAGTAGATCAGTGGCCCTAGTGTGAGTTTTATTTTTAACCATCTCGATTTTTTTTTTTTTTTGGGTGGAAAATCATCAAATAACTTCTCCCGCTCTTCGTGTCAAACTTTTACTGACTAAAGGCCACCCGTGTTCCCTCAGTTGCCTGTGTGCAGGGGCCGCGGTATCTCTTTCGAACAACCCGCACCTCGATCAAACGCTTCGAGAGCGTTCGGCGCTCCGATTGGTCCGTCACCAATTCAGGGTAAATCTAAGCGCCAAACGCGCTCGATGCGTTTGATCGAGATGGTAAAACGAAACTCACACTAAGGCCTCAGTACGTAAGTCACACGTCATGTTATGTTTTGTGTTTTCGATCTTTGAGCAAATTACGTATAAGCACTTATAAACCGGTGTAGAGTAGTGGTGGCCCAGTGGTAACGGCCGCGACTTACGAGTTGTAGGTCGTAAGTTCGAACCCAGACACGGCGCTTTACTTTATGTAAATGATTTCTAGAACCAAAAATTCAAAGACATGTGACATCTACCAATCCACAATGAGCCCGCGTGGTGGATTACGGCCCACTCCCTCTCACCGATAGGAAGCCTGTGTCCCAACAGTGGGAATATTCATCATCTGTTCCCAACCATGTTGGGGTCGGCTTCCAGTCTAACCGGATGCAGCTGAACACCAGTATTTTACATGGAGCGACTGCCTATCTGACTTCGACAACCCATTTACTGGGTAATACGACACCCCTTGGTAAGACTGGTGTCAGACTTTTAGGCTTCTGACGACCCGTAACGTCTGTCAAAGATCCACGAATGACAGCCGGGACCAACATCTTAACGTGATTTTCGAGGCACGGAGGGGTCTTGGTATGTAAAGATGGTCACTCATCCACGGACCAACCGCGGCGAGCGTAGCTTACCCTGATCGATCGACCCGTGCGGCTGTTAGTACTTAGACATGTGCTGATTATGCTATGTTATGCTAAAAACCGGTGGTGAGCATACTTTTGCAATGCAGTCATTAAGACCTTTCATTGGATACCAAGCACATTGGCTTCAAAAAAAGTAGGAGGTTCTCAATTCGACTGTATGTTTTTTTTTTTATGTTTGTTACCTCATAACTTTCGACTGGGTGAACCGATTGTGATGATTCTTTTTATATTTGAAAGCTCGTGCTTCCCGTGTAGTCCCATTTCAATTTCATATAGATCTGATGATGAGTTTTGGAGACAGACAACGGAACTCTTCAAAAAATAACAGTAAATAAACAGCGATTGCTGCTATCGCATAAATATGCATTGTTTTGACCCCAAGGATGATGAAATTTCGAATTAGTGGGGTAGGTACTATAACTAAAAAGTGAAAAATAAAAACTTTTTAAAAAAAGCAACCGACTTCCGAAAAAACAATACAAAGTGAAAAATTACTTTAATTTCGGAAGGCGGTGACAAAAAAATTCAATACATATCCAAAGTCACCGCGTCCCCCCCAGTGGGGTTCCCGCATTGTCGTTGCGGGGGGGCTCAGTAACCGTGGTCACCCTCCCACGGTGAAGCGAAGAGGAACCCCAAGGTGGGGCCGCTCGTCAGGGCTTGTGCATCCAAGCCGACGACGTAGCGGCCAAAAAGTAGGTTGCGGTGAGGTGCATCGCAGCTGAGGCGGGCCGCGATGTCGAATGGGAGGCATCGCGGCTGAGAGTTACAGGCTGCGGCGGAGGAGGAGTGCCGGTACTTCTGAGTAGCGCTCTTCCCTTCCGTGGCCTGGACGGGGCCGCCACCGTTTGATGGCGGACGCGGTGGGGCCGCAGGGGAACAGGAGTGTCGGTATAACGTTGGCCGCTCTCCCTATCCTCTGCGGCCGAAAAGTGGTAGGCGGCGAGGCCACTGCTGACCCGTCGCAGGGGGACGTCAGCAGCAGCTGGTGGGGCCCGCAAGGGCCGATGCCTGCCAGGGGTGCGGGTTGTTCGAAAGAGATACCGCGGCCCCTGGCACACGGGCAGCTGAGAGAACATGGGTGGGTTTTAGTCAGTAAAAGTCTGACACGCCCTCTTGCTCCACCCAGAGCGGGAGAAGTCATTTGATGATTTCACACCCACAAATAAAAAAAATAACAAAAAGTCACCGCGTTCCGAAATTAAAGTTATTTTTCACTTTATAGTGTTTTTTCGGAAGTCGGTTGTTTTTTTTGGAAAAAGTTTTTTGTGACATCATAATAGTAGACTTGGATCATAATAGTGGATTTGACTGGTCGTTTTGCTGACCATGATTTTGTTATTGTTATAAGTAATTACCTACCTGTTTATTTATTTTACGTCGATGGTCCTTGTTTACCATTTGTGGCCTCGAGTTGTATCTCGGGTCGTAACAGCTATGTGAACATAATCCAGCATTGCATATGTAAGCAATCACGCCCTTTATACCAGGAGGCTTTTATTTTGGTATTATGCTATAATTACATTTTTTTTTAATTCTTTGTGTTAAGTTTTAATTGTATTTGTTGGTTTATTGGCATGGCTAGCTGACAAATGACTAATTATTTAATTAATGTTCTGTGTGTCGTAATGTTTATTACTTTGCCTATGTACGTAAGAATCAAGTCTATCTAACTAAACAGACAGCTGTGCTCCTGAGGAGTTTGTTGCGCCACTCCTTCTTCCCAGCTCAAGCATTAGGAAGTGGTGAAGGGTGGGCGTTTTGGGGGACTGTCTTATGTAATTTGACGTTGGAAAAGTGCTGATTCTCAACCTTATTTGAATCATCCTTGAGGTTAAAACAATGCATATTTATGTGATAGCAGCAATCGCGGTTGATTTGCTGTCATTTTTTGAAGAGTTCCGTAGTCTGTCTCCGAAACTTATCATCAGATCTATATGAAATTTTAATGGGACCATTTCGGAATAAACCTCTTTCGAACAATCAGAAGAATTTTGTAAATCCGTCCATGACGGAGTTATACCCGGACATACCTACATGAAAAAAGAAATGTAAACATGTCGAATTGATTACCTCCTTCTTTTTGAAGTCGGTTAAAAATGGTTTTTTGTTATAAGTTGATACAGTATTATTACACATAAGCATTTAGTAAAAACCTGTTATTTTGAAATACCAAAGAAACACTTTAAATGTATTTATTTGTATAGATGTAATATAATTTCATGTTACTGGTATTAACTATTAACTTAGCAATTTAAGATTTTGTGTGCGGTAAGTAAACTAAAACATCAAAAAGAAAAGGTTCCTTCCTACTTCCAGAAAAACACTACAAGTAAAAAATAACTTTAATTTCGGAAGTCGGTGGCAAAAAAACGAAAATACAAAACCAAAGACACCGACTTCCAAATTAAAGTATTTTTCACTTTGTGTTTTGTTTTTTCCTGTCTCAATGTGTATGTGTCTGTGTTTACAATTTTGTGGAAAACTTACAATAGACGATAACAACACGGAATGAAGCTGGTCTCGGATTACGGAGACAAGCATTCCTCATTACTAATGACTCCATTAGTAAACAAGTTGTTGGACCAAGTCCAAGTCATTATCTATCATAGCGTGTGTATAAAACCTCGAAATTTATGTAAAATTCTTTGTATTTTAGAAACTTATTCGTGATAGATACAAAAAGTGTTTAGTGAGACCAATAAAATTTTCAAATAAAGTACACAAGTGCAAGAAAATTGCGATAACTGGCTGCTTACCAAAGTAGGGTAAGTCAGAAAGTCAAGTCGGAAAGGGAGTGTCCTCCCGCAACAAGTTACATGAAAGATCATCACAAGCAAGATCGGGAATTAAGTTAAATGTAGATGCAGACGGTACAGTAAATGTGTTACAAATATTTACCAGGATAAACCAAGCGCTACCTGTAGGCATGTGGACTTGAGCTAACTTTCAAAATCAGCAAGTTCAACAAAAATGGATTTAAATAGATTACCGTCTGGGTCGTCTGACAGTGATAAAATCTATGATGAACTGATGAAATTTTTTGATAGCATTGGAGATGTCAAGTCTTGGATGTCAGACACCTTCGGCTATGCTGCTTTTGATGTGCTTGAATTCCGCAAGAAAATTACGCAAAAGACTAGCCAAGAACAATTGGTATTTCTGATTATGGTATTTTTAGGTCAAAAGATAATCAATAATATTAGGAGTCGGGCAAACCTTCAATTCTTGACAAGAAAATTGAACATAAAACAGAAAGCAAATGGAGACAATCAAGTGATAACTCTCTTCAGAATTGCACAATCTTTTCCAGATGTGGTTGCCGTGAATCTCGTCAAAAATCCCAACATTCACGGACCGCTCACTCTAGCGCAGATGAGATTACACTCAGAATATCCGGAATTTCCGGCACTTGCTCTACAACCTTTGCTAGCCTGCCTTCTCCCTAGGGCTCACACAGGGAGTTCAAACATTTTGAACGTGTTCTTCTTCTCTAATATGATGCTTTCTGAAACTCTTAACAAAAACTCAGAGATATGGGGCAGTAAAACAAAACTGCAAAGAGCGACCGATATACGAACAAAGCAAATGAACCACTACAATTCCGTCGTATTCAAGGAAGACGTCGTCAGGAAGGAGTGGTGCAACAATCTGAATATCATGGTAGACAACGAGTATTCAACAGTGTGGATAGAAGCCGCTACAAAGTCTAAGGCAAAACTTATGGAAACCTACGGGATCTCTTGTTGATTCCCAGTTGCCTTAAAGAAGTGGAAAGTCTGTATGTGACTATATGTGGGCCGTGGGGTCCGAGTGCTCATAGTCTCTTCAAGAAAATCTCGAAAAGTCTGGTTGACACTTCCCTTGACCCAAGGGCTGATTTCTACCTTGGTCAGCGGCTAAGCATTGCCATACAATGCGGTAATGCTGCCAGTATCTTGGGAACATTACCAGTCGATAGCGATGCGGATGATTTTTTTGACGCCATTTTTTTAATTTGTGAATAGATTTAGTTAAGTTAAAGGGTACATAGGTTTAGTTTAGTTTATTTACAGAAATAAATGTGTTCTTAGAAAAATAATCTAGATGTAGATTGATTTTTGTTTATTCATAATAACAATGTATTACTTATCTACATTACTTGATTGTGTTTGCATAAGATAATTGCGAAATTCCAGGTAATAAAACTCAATAACACTTTGCCTGACAAGGGAATCGAACCCAGAACCTCAGGCTCAGATATAGCGCTAGCGACCACTAGACCAATGAGACAGTTAATATAATAATATCTATACATTCTTCCAATTAATCTTAGCAATTATTAAAAACCAACAAAAATGGAAAAAATAAAAAATAATTTACACAAAGTAAAGCATGCATGAATGTTTTTTTGTTTTAAAATAATAACACGTCATAACATGTCATGTGCTTCTCGAATGTAACAAACCATTAATTTTCATAAAATGCACACTCCATTATACGGTAATTACTCCAGGAAACAGGCTCTTCCTATTGCGGAGTTCATAAGAAATATGCTTCCTTTGCGTCATATTGTTGTTCTATATATAAACTAGGAGTGAGGCGTATTTATCGTAATAACTAAATATAACAGGTATCTGATGATAACATACTGTAACTGTGACAGACAAACTGAAATAACAGCTACTGTTCCTCGAAATAATAAAATCCCTTACACACGACAGTCACAAGCTTTTCTCTATTCATGCTTATGACGGTTACTTTAGTTAGAATGAGATTACCACTGTTACACTGTGACACCCTGCTACATCGTCACAAGCTCTTTCCTTTTCTCGCATAGGTGTTGAAACTTAGAAAGAGAAGTAGGTACCTAGTTTCTGTACATGGAACAGGAACAGGTGGAACAGATATGCGATTATAACTGTTACAACCCCACACTACCTAATATAAATGTAGCTATTATATTGTAGACCATAAGGAAATGTAAAGCACTGTTTTAGCAAATAAACATTATCTTCACTTATCTTAAAGCGCCAGCCTGGGTTTGAACCTACGACCTCGACAACTCGTAAGTCGCGGCCGTCACCACTGGGCCACCACTGCACTTAGGTTGACTTTTTAATAACATCCTACTAATATTATTAATATTATAAATGTTAAAGTTTGTATGGTTAGATGTTTGGATATTTAAATGTTTGGATGTTTATTACTCAATCACACAGAAACGGCTGAATGGATTTGTATGAAATTTGGCACACATATAGTTTATAACCTGAATTAACACATATAATACTTTATATCTCGATAGTACGTTCCCGTGGTATAATTTCCGACCTCCACGCAGGTGAACCCGCTGGCAAAAGCAAGTATTTAAATATTATCACGCTTGTTTTCCCCGAAAGGTTCAGCAGCGGTGTAGTATAAAGAATTCTGTAAAAATTGCCAGTGTGGATTTCACCTCTTAAATTGTCTTCTTCGTGGTCGTCTTGCAGAAAACTTTACAGTGATAGAGAAAACCCTAAGAGTAAACTGTATTATAAATATTAGCTTTTGCCAGGGTTTCGCCCTCCTAAAGATCGAAAATACTCCTACTGGAAAGCACTTATGGGATAAAAATTGTCTTATTTAGTAAGAGCGTTTATTCTGAAAGTTGGCAACGTCGCAAATAGCTGTCAAATATTTACCTATTCTTATTAATTTGTTAATATTACTGCACGGAAATATGAAAGGTGAACGGCAGGCTTGTATGGGCGTTTCGTACCGCTAACAATATTTCGTGTTTTGGGATATTTTTTATTTTAATTGGTAGTTAATATGATAGAAAAGCCCTTTTAAAATTCTTAGATTTGTAGAAGTTGGGACGTAAAAGTTATAACCAGTTTTATTTTTTAAGGTTATGTACTAGTGTACCAATTTAGATTGTTACGTTTAGGTACATAAACATTGTTTTGGTGATAAAGTGAATATTCTAGATTGCTTGTCCCTATCTTTGTAGTGTTTTACTTACCATTAAGTAGGTAGATTGAGATGAGGATCGTACCTACTCAGTGGGGTGCATTAGGAGATACCTATGTCCAGCAGCGGACTGCAACAGTTCGATGATGATGAAGTTCTGATGTGGTTTTGAGTGTAAGTAAATACAACGATACTTTGTTTTTGTAAGTAGATTTATTTTATTGTACTTATAATTACTTTATGTTATTTCTTTTGCTAAATAACAATAATTTGATGAACTAGATGTTTAACATGTGATGTTATATGCCTTGCCTTATCTTTTCCCTATAGTTTAAACAGGCAATTTGGCGCGTTTTTTTCGATCCGGTATGTGCAGACGAGCACGCAGTTTTTGATGGCTGGGCTGCATTCCGAGTTACGATAAAATCGATTTTAGCGTGCTCACGGCCGTTCCGATTTAACGTGAGCGCGTTAACGATGTCCCGTGAATCGTCATAGATGACGTCATGACATGTGCGTCTTACGATAACGCCGACCGTGCCCTAAACTAATATCACCGTGAGAGCTGTCATAAGTGATAGCTGTGCTTTTTGAGTCGCATCATATCTTTAGCTAACTTAGATTCGTTAGAAATAGTAATTCTAGCTAGATTCGCCACCTAACCAAATAAGAAGAAAACTGTGGTGTACATAGGTTTTGAGTGAGCACTGTTAGCTCGTTCACGAGCGTTCCGTATTATTAACAAAAATGACAGCTGTCAGCTGTCATAATCCTGATATCTAAATCGGAAAGCACCAAATGATTGATGTGAGCCCTGTGAGTTATATTTTTCTCATTCGCAAAGCAGCCTCAATGAGTCGTCCCGACAACAATCTTTTTATAGATATTATTAATAAATCCCAACTTCTAAAAATAGTACACTTACACGAAAATAAAAGGCTTAGTTGCCTTAATAAGTGGTAAAAATTCTATAACAGGACAACATAAAAAGTATGCGGTACGAAATCTGCCGTTCACCTTTCGGTAACTAGTGACCTAAAATATAAATAATGATTTGCAATTATAACACTGAATTTGATGTTGTAACCGTTTTAGGTATAAAAACGGCATTTGAAAACTTTCCTAGTTCTTTTTTTACATCTAAAACTAAATAAATGGTGTTAAGATATTAATTATTGCATTTTATAATGACTATCATTTAGGTCACTAGTTAGCGATATTTCATATTTCCATGCAGTAACATTGCCAAATTAATCGAAACAGTGAAATATTTAACAGCTATTTGCGACGTTGCTCATTTTCAGAATAAACGCTCTTAATCTAAGTTTTATACTATCTGTATGCCAAATTTTATTAAAAATCCGTTTTTGCGTGATTCAGTAACAACTTTTGCCTGCGGTTCCGCCCACCTGGATGTCACGTAAAAATTTATTTCTCCATATTCCACGCTATATCTCTGCCAAATTTCATGACGCTCGATTCAGTGGTTTGAGCGTGAAAGCATAACAGACAGACATACAGAATTACTTTCGCATTTATAATTTATAATTTATTATTATCATAGTAGGGATTGCCAGGATAATAGAATTACTACTTTTGTCGTCACGTTTTCATTATACTTAATTTCATTCGAGCCAGTTACAATCAAAGCCTAATTGTCATCAGTTTCATACACAAGAACCCAAAATGTCAACCACTTACATTGATTGCTGTTTCGATCTATCAAATTATGCTGAGATGCGATTTTATGCTAATTATTGGAATAGAATTTCAATATTTACGCCAGACCGGACGGATGACAATTACAAGGACGTTAAATTCACTGGCTATGATTTAATCGAGTCACTACCGCTGCGCGATCCGATGTGATTTAAGTTTTTGGTGAACAATTAACCGACATATCGCAAGTAGCATTGCAAGCTGTATACAAGCTGCATTTAAGTTCGATTTTATAATAGAAGCTGTATATTCAGGCTGTATAAGCGCTTATACAGCCCTTATAAGTAAAGATTGGGCACATTTTATGCAGCGTTTTGCTCTAGTATAGCTGTATAATAGCTGTAGAAACAATAGAAGCGCTGTATAATAGCTGTATTAGAGCTGTTATTCGGTGTACCAAGAAACCATTATACTACAGATATTATTTTATAAATACTTTATAGAGAAAAGAGTTTTAAATAGGTTTTTGAAGAGAATCACAAAATTAATGTAATTCTTTTCATTGAATGGCGACATTGTCATTTATAATATTTATTAGTAAGTAAACGTAATCTTGGACTTAGATATCTGAAGGAGTTAATTGGTGAATTTAAATTGCGGATTCAAATTTATTATGAACCTGTCTATGTTTTCCGTCAAAATATTCAAGCGCCAGCAAAATAATCGATCTGATATAAAAGAAAAATACTATTTATATGGTAATATTGCTCCTGCGGCTGGGACACCGGCCTCTTCTCTGTGAGAGGCTGTGTAGTTCGTGGGCCTTTATCATGCGGGCCCTGTCCGGTTTGGTGGATGGCATGCCTTCGATTTCTTGGTTCTAGGACCTGCCAATTTTCCCACGATGTTTTCCATCACCGTTTTGAGAGCACTCATGAAATAATTAAGTTAACGTAAAGCACCTGTCTGGGGTCAAACCTACAACCTACAAAGTCGTAAGTCACGGCCGTTACTTCCACTGCTCTTGGTTTGGGTTTTTGGTAATGTTGTGCGTGTTATTATTAGGGTCCAGGTAAAAGATATGCGAATTTAGTTTATACTGAATTTGATAAATATTACAATAAAGGTTCACAATAACTCGGTTATAATTAATACAGTAAATTAGGACGTGGCAGGACGATGGTATGTAAGCGACTAGCGAGCCCGGCGCGGGCGCTCCTGTACCATATCAAAAATGCAATTCAGCAATCGCATCGCTGGGGTCGCTACAGTAACATACTAAATGGGCCACTAATGCTCTTGGTTTGAGTTTTTGGTAACATACTTAATAAACTATCGCACCAATTTTCCCCGAAAGGTACATCAGACGTGGACGTAATATGCTGTAAATATAGGCCTCGTCCAGGATGCCCCACAATACCCTGTCCTCCGTTTCCCGCATCCAGTCTATCCCAACCATCGTATTAAGGTGGTCGCTCCATATAGCTGATGAATTAATCTTTAATCCAGTCTTACCAAGGGGTATCATGTTACCCAGTAACTGGGTTGTGGAGGTCAGATAGGCGGTCGATCCATGTAAAATACTGGTATTCAGCTGCATCCGGTTAGACTGGAAGCCGACCTCAACAAAGTTGGGAAAAGGCTAGGCAGATGATGATGATGCTCTATCTAGCTGAGGGGCTTCCTACACTACCCTTGACGATACGCGATCTCCACTCCAGGACTCGTCTGTTCCACTGACTATCGGTCCTTCGACAAACAAAGCCAGCTTACTGCCACCTTAGCATATCTGCTATCATATTTAACTTTCTTTAGATATGTGTTAATTCAGGTTATAATATTTTTTACTTTCCGCCGCTTTTTCGTGAATGAGTTATAAAAATCTAATCATACAAACTCGCATATTTATGATATTGCATAGTAGGATGCTAGGATAACGTTCCTTATCCGAATGCATGAAAAAAGCTCCATCTAAACTTGGCTGTTTCCTTACTATCCCAGTGTTGTTAGGATTGCATGAAGTAAAGAGGCTTTTTATTTATTATTTGTACAGAAATAAGCATAATTTCATGAAAGTGAAACATACACCATTTTTGCGTTGCTGACTTTTTTTATAAAAATACGAAGAAAAGGGTGTCTGTGGAATTATCCCGAGATTTTACATGTAGCGGAAAATTGGGCGGCTCTCATTAGACACGAGCCATTTGTTTCGGCTCGCCCTTACGACTGCCTTGTACTTTACGTAATACTATTTTATTGTTGATGGATCTACTTAATTTATGGACACCTGACTTTTTCTATGTATTTTTTTTTACGTGGTAAGTAGAATCCTAACCTGACTAGGATTTTAGATCACTTATAGGGAGGCCTTTACGCGGCACTGGGACGTTAATGGCTAAAAAATGTTTTAAGAAAAATAAAACTTGTTTTTAAAAAACTTTTATTAATATTACTTGTTAATAAAACAAACTAAAAAGTTACAAATAATTTAATCTCAATTATTTAAATAAAAGCGTGTTACATTTTGATGACAGGAGAAATAAAAAATATTTATTAGCACACCTTTATTTCTAACTGTCAATATGTAACACTAACCGCGTTTCTAACCGCGTGAACTGACATCATTCAGGTTTCGAACATATTGTACCCAAAAAAAAAATTCCAGAAAATAAAACGGTTTCCCTATGGAAAATCAAACCTTCAACTTTTTTACCATTACAGCGGGAGCATAATATAATTGCCCTTTCGCTGATATTTAAGTATGAAAATACTAAAAATCTTATTTTGATATTATATTTTAATACTTAATTATTGTCATGTCCATTTATACCATGGGCGTGTTTGCGTCTTTAAACGAATGTCTAATGATTTTGGTACTTTCTAAGTCAAATAGCAGCCAGGGATAAATTGAAGACTTTCGTTGTAATATTTAAAAAAAATCTAAATATCGCATTCCTTATGACAAGTTTTTTTTTCTGACCGGCTCTAACATTTTTTATACTTTTTTTTAATTTAATTGTTTTAACACAAAATTCTATTAAACTTTCGGCCGTACTGTAGCTTCCCATTAGTGAAATAATTTTTGGAAACAGATCAGTGTTTGTGAAGATCCAAATATCTAGTAGGTACCTACTTATGAGAGTTTTTAAACATAACGCCTTTGCTATGTTGTTCGACGGGTTGTTTCCTTTAAAACAATGCATCTACCAGAAGATCCCAAACTTTTTCCCGTAGACCACTTTAAAAATTTTACTGGTTTCTGTAGATCGCAGATCCTACAAAAAAAATCCAAATTTATTTTTGCCATAAAAATCTGAAAATCTCTCTTAAAGCTTCAAAAACCATTTTTAATGTTTCAATACGAACATTTTTCACCGAAATACAATCTGTCAAAAATCAACAATTTTTTTTAGTAGTTATTTAATAACATGGGCTTAAGTGCGATAAGGAACTTCGTACCAAAAATGCGTATTTACAAAATAATGTCAAATTACACATTGGCAATTTGGCATTGTTCAAACTAACAGCAGTGGAAATAACTAGAAGGTAATTAATCGCATATCCATCGCATTGGATGCCATAAGCACATAATATGCTAATGAATCGCGAAATGCCGGTGAATATGCCAGCAACTTTGTTAATAAACATTGTTACAGTTTGCAGACAGATGTAGGGAGCAGGTAGGGGCTGATGAACACACATTGTAATGTAACCTGTGTTGTGAATTAGCATTCCATTTTAATAATATCGATATTTTTGATGGAGCGACAGCATGACCTTTCCTTGCCTCGGAAAATACGTTAATTGTTGGTCACGTCTGTAATTTGTAGATCTTTGACCGTCGTTACGGTCGCCATAAGCCCGAAGGTCTTCCCGAGGGGTATCGTATTACCCAACAGCTGGGTTTTGGAGGTAAGCTATCTTACCTCCAAAACCCAGCTGTTGGGTACGCAGGCTCTCCATGTAAAATCTTGGTATTCAACTGCATCTGGTTAGACTGAAAGCCGACCCTAACATAGTTGCGTAAAGGCTAGGCAGATGATGATGATTTTTGAAGGAGGGATGAGATTTATCAGTGACAAAAACTGAAAAACCAACCGGACCACGCACAATTAAGGGGATTCGTACTTGGGATAAATTTATTACAAGGACATACCTAACTTTATAGTTGAAAAAGGTTTTCTCCCAAACATCGATATAAGGTACGACACGGTCAATTCTCCAAATGAAAAGTGCTGAGCTTGAAGTTAAGAGCATTCATTCCACGCGGGCTGGGAATCACGCATTTGTAGTAGTTTTTCGTGATTATTTCATTAAATACAAACCAAAGAACTATTTTTTTTCAGCTAAGCACTAGATCGTTAGTATTTATAATTATTTTAAATATTTACTCTTTCATAAAAACATTGAATCGTACTTAGTAATGCAAATAGAAAATAATTGACGGTATGTCGATTTTTATAACCAAATACCAAAATAACTGTAAAAATAGCATACAAACTTGAAAATACCAACGGTCTAGTGCATGGCTGGATAAAATGTTTACTTTTGTTTGTATTTAATGAAATAATCACGAAAAACCGCCATAAATGCGTCGTTGCCGGCTCGTGTGGGGAGAATGCTCTTAATTGTCACTCAATTGATATTAGGGATTGACAGATCACTCAAGTTTGCTTCACCATATTATATTTTCACGATGAGATTTTATAGAATAGCCCTCCTGACGTGGCTTGCCAAACTCAAATGAAAAGTAAAGTTGAGTACGTGCTTTTTAACTCTTGGTGAAATCACGGAAAGGTGGGCTTGTTTTTATGTTTCACCTTTCCGTGATTTCATTTACATACGCGTATTTTTTGTATTCGTGTTTTTGCATATCTTGGATTATGTGAGTTCTCAGAACATTAAAGGCACTGTATGCTATTATTGTTATTGCACCCTTCGTGGTCCACTTGGAAGTCCGTGAACCGTCTCACCCAAGTTGGAAGATGTAACTAAAACCTGATGAAGTGGGGCTACCAGCAGGGTATGTGGGGCTGTGTCGCAAAACATACTGCACCTTTTATTCTGCTCTCTGTGTCCCAAAACTGCCAAAACGACATCTGCGTCAAGAAGGTCTGACAGTCTTGCTAGCAACATTAATATACTACATGTAACATAATAACATATAACCTGCAATATATACGCAAGACTTCATACACCTCAATTAGAGCAGGTGAATTAAAAGCGTAATACAATGACCAAAACTTTTTTTAAGTTTACTGTCATTATTAAGAAAGTCGCGATGACTTGATGCATGTAAAATTCAGTCTTATTTCCTTGAGGTAAGATTTAATAGTCTACGGCTCAACTGGTAAGTACGACAAAATACATATTTTGAAAAAATACCCATACTAAAAGATACTGAAATAGATTCAGTAGTTAATTTGAAACAAACCACTTTCAGGGTTTGCGTTTATTCTATTTTACCTTGTAATCTTTAATTTAAAAAGAAAACAGTAGCCAGTAGCAAAGAGCCCCTTGAGGAGTCGTTCACTGTACCAAACGTAGCTAAAGCTACGTTCGATTGTTCGTAGTGTGTGCAATTATAGTGACTTCTACTAGATATTAATTGACAGCCAAAAAACTTTTTTGACATGAATTGTTTGGTACAAGTTGAGATCCTCTGAAGACTTTTCTCGGGTTAAAAGTTGTGCCAATTCTTAACTATTTCGTTTTGAAAAGTAAGCGAAAATGTAATAAAGGTGGAATGCCACTGCTGTGTGAGATATGCATGGAGGTAAGTACGGTTTTTTGAGGGTGGGAAATCATCAAATGACTTCTCCCGCTCTGGGTGTAGCAGGAAGGCGTGTCAGACTTTTACTGACTAAAACCCACCCGTGTTCCTTCAGTTGCCTGTGTGCTAGGGGCCACGGTATCTTTTTCGAACAACCCGCACTCCTGGCAGGTATCGGCCCTTGCGGACCGCATCAATTGATGCTGACATCTCTTTCAGGCGCACGTGGAATACAACGCGCCGTCGACCCGGGTTTGGTTCTTAACGGACAGCGAGCTACCCATTAATCGCCGTCCGCAAGCCCACGCCTACGGTAGCCGGGAATCAGCCTGGGATTCCCGACTTCCAGGGCATCTGCTGCGGTGACTAGGGCTGTGAGGGCGCATGTACTGCCTCTCCTTCACGTGTGCCATGGAGGTATGGTTCATTTGTTTGCCAGGGGTGCGCCAAAGTTCACCTACATTTTCAACTCCGATAATTGGAAATCCGAAAATGTTCTTCCTAACATTTTTCATCCTAACAATCATAATTCCTAACTACTCTGTCTCTAATGTTCATAATTCCGAAGCATTCAACTTCATAATGTCGGTAGCAATAAACATCTATAATACTTTTATTTGTTTTCCTATATTTTCTCAACATAACCATCTTTTACACTATTTTCAACGTCTTCTTTAATTTTATTTATAGCGGCGTGTACCTGCAAAGATATCCATAGGTTAGGTTAGGTTAGAACTGTGACCAATTACGCGCGAGCCGAGCGAGCGAAACGAGCGGTGCCGCGGCAGCGGCCGGCGAGCGCTACCTCGAAATTGGTCGCGAAATTTTTCTAAGTATTTTTTTCATAGTGCCCCCAAGACGACACTCTGACCTGAATTTCATTATATAAGACAAAAATCAGTGAAACGACCTTTAATCGGTAATTATGTTTAAGGATAAAAGCGTTATGATAAAAAATAGTAGGAGTTTAAATATATTTACATTAATGATATTATTAATTACAATTTTCGGAATTATGAGAGTTATGAACATCGCCGGTAGCACTACAAATAGTATGAATGAAAACTTTAGGATGAAAAATTTTAGGAAGAGTGATCATTCGGATTACAAATCATTAGGAAGAACAATTTCGGATAAAGAACTTTAGGTGAGCCAATATGGACCCGTTTGCCAGACATGCACCCGTCCGGCGAAGCAAAAAGAAGGGGCTATGATTTTGACCGGTATGTATGTGTTCTAAACTACTTGTCATAATGTCACAAATGAGGTATAGTTGGTAGCGTCTTGATCGTACGCTGCTGGCTGTATGAAGTCGTAGAAGAATATAGCGTCCTCTAAAGGACATAAAGTGACGAACAAAAAAAATATATTATGTGCTTAAATGGACGTTCAAAATTGTCCCGCTGAGCTTTTTTATTTGATCCAGAATTAAATATTTGAACCATTCCGGATCAGTTAGCTGCGTTTTAAACGAATGCGACGGATTCATCGTTGGAGTTTTATTTTTTAAATACTAGAACTAGCAGTGAATTCATATAAATTCCCTGAATTGACTTATAATATTGTTTTTCTAACATTGCCAAATATGCATTTATACGTAATTGTCTGGAAAACCAGCAAATGATGTCATTGTCAATCGCTGATTTGTTAATAATGAGATCTAAACTAAAAGGTAATATCTTTAAAAAAAACGAAACGGGAAGGTTTAACTTTTAAAATATTTTAAGAAATATGGATATTTTTTAATTAAAAAAACATTATATTCTTACTAAACCACAAATTAAAAAATAGCGTCGAAAAATTCATCCGCATTTCTGTCGACTGGTAATGTTCCCAAGAGACTGGCTGCATTACGACGTTGTATGGCAATGCTTAGCCCCTGGCCAAGGTAAAAACCAGCCCTTGGGTCACGGGAAGTCAACCAGCCGTTTTTTTTAAATAAGGTAGGAGGAGTGTTTTGTGTAATAATTATACTCAATTAATTGGTTCTACGAATCACTCATGACTGGATTGTCTACAGTTCCGCCTACCTGGCGCTACGAGGCGCGGTGCTACGTCACTACGCTGCTACGGACGCTGCAGACAGATAATAAACAGGGTTCCTGATTAGTTCTATTCATTACCTTAACGTCTTGTTTCTTGTCATAAATATAAGATTTAACTCCTGAGTTGGGAAATAAACTCAGTAATATAGGGAAATAACTCAGCCTTGCATACAGGATAAAATTTTAACCAGTGCGCAATCTGTAGATCTGCTTAGAATTTTTTTGTCAGTTATACAAAAAAAATCTGCTGTTCCATACATTTTGAACGTCCACGTAGAGGTCGAAAATTATCCCACGGAACCGTACTAACGGGATAAAAAGTATCTAATGTATTAACCTAGGTTATAAACTATCTGTTTGCCATATTTCATTCAAATTCGTTCAGCCGTTTTTACGTTTTTGAGTAACAAACATCTAAATATCCAAACATACAAACTTTCACTATATATAAAGTAATGGTCAAGGGGTCGGTCAGTAAGCATCATGAAGCTAGTTGCCCATTCCAAAGAGTAGTAGGCACCTATGGAAAAAAACGGGCCAGAAACTCCACGGACAATCTTTGGCAATGAACGCGTGCATCCAAAAAACAAATAATGAATTAAATGTACCGATCCCAGCATGGTTTGGCCAGACTCCATGAATCGAATGAACCCCAAGATTAGCACTAGCCCCTGAGGCCTCATGTTTCAAGGTGCAACAGAGGCCATTGTATATCAAGGAGTAGACTAGGGCCGCTGTTACGGTAAGGAAGACGTGCCGTTAGGACAGGAAAGGATTGCGAGCCGTACCAGACATGCATTCTAGAGTAAGCATTGGACATTCCAAAAAACAAATAAATTAACCAACGTGAACCTTCTGCTGCTTTCCCTGTGATGTTGTCGTAAATATAAATTCTATTGAAAATCCTCAAGTTTCTGTAATAAGCGTTAGGAGGGAGTTAATTGATTGGCTGCATTTTGTTTGCATATCTGATACCCTATTCATCATTCCCGTGCTTTCGAAAGATGGCGTTCGACTTTGGTTCTGTTATAATTTTTGTTGTGAACGTTATCCATCATAATGTAAACGGATATTCATCATTCCGAATTTATGGATCGATTTTTCTGCTTGATTTTGGGTTTTATAACGCGTTGGTTAAGTTCGGTTATGGAATTTGTGCTTTTAAGTTATTAATTTATTTAAATTACATTTATAACACCTTTTCAGATGTATCCAGGGTGATGTTAGTGTTTACAATGTCTATTTTAGTACACACAAATTTACAAAAAATAAACACAACTATTGCAAAATAACAACTAATTACCTCCCTCAGCTAACATTTGTGCCATTTCAATTAATTTTGGAAGGTTTTGCGCAAATATATCCTCCGATAACGTAATACCTTGTTACAAAGAAACACAGAATAAAATTATTCCAAGTTTAAACCTATGAAAATGTATGGTTACTCCTGGTATAACTTTATTCCGCGTTTATTAGTAAGAATATTTATCATACGTGCAGCTCGTGACGTAAGGCATTAATTAGATTTTGAAATACAATTATGCTTAACTGAGGTGTTTTTTTTGGTCCCCGTAGATTGTCCAGCTCAGGTTTTTCTGTAATCCAGAATTAATTCTGGAACACACCTGGTTCCGAACTGTTCATACCTGGAACCGTTCTGGATCAGGTCTACTCGCTATCAACCACGGATATAGGATTTATTTGGGGCCCAACCTAAGAATTAATGACAACACGATTTGACAGCTTGTCCTTACTTCCAATGTGCTTTTAACCCGTGAGAAAGAGTTAATTAATTGGGAATAGGGATCACTCTAAATTATTGAACTCTTTACGGACAGGCCCGTATCTTCGTTGATGGACTTAGAGTGTAGGCCTCCGGGTCGTGTACTCCTTTAGCACGAAGTTCGTAGTTTCAGCTTTACTTAATGGTGTTTCCAAATCCGTATCCATTAAGGACATCTATATACGTGAAGCAAAAACTTTGTCCCCCCTTTAACGAAAATTACGCGGACGGAGGAGTAAGATATTGGGCACAGTTTAAGAAGGAATAAAATTCTAAACATTAAATAAACAAAAAATATGGGCGACTACTAGTAAGACAATTTCGTGTACCTACCGAACTTAAAACAAATGACAACTCGATTTGACAGTTGTTTTTACTCCCGATGTGTTTTTGCATGCCCTTCCGAAAAATTTGTTTGATGCCAACTCGTTCTGGTGGACGAGCCCGTATCTTTGGGAGTAGATCATAGACACCCAGATAGCTACGTTATAAACGAATGCGTTGAATAGGTACATCGTTGGCCTTTATTTGTAGTAAGTAGTAGTTATTTACGACCATATACCGGAATTAATTAAAATATTGGATATTCATCTACTTATTCAAAAAACATTTAAAGAAGTTTCTTGTAAATAAATCTTATTATAATATAACTGAGTTTTTGAAGGATAAGATATCAATATAATTTTTAATTGTGGACATCTAATTTTAGTGATATTTTTATATTGACCTCTGTATAAGTTTTTTTTTTTTACTTAATTGCATTATGATTTTGACTACCAGTTGTGTATAACTTATTCAATATTATTTGACATATTAATGTTCATAAATTAATAAATTCAAATTCAATCATAATATTTGTACGCTTCGCAGCAAAACATAGAGAAGCATAACTAATATTGTAACATCTCACACACCGTGTAACTACCTATGTTTACAAATAAAGATTCTTATTCTTATTCTTATTCTAGTAAACAAACAATAATTCATTTATAATAATGCATTACAAATAGCAGAATTCACATGGAATCCCGCGGCATCATATAAGTACTTACGACTAAGTTATATCATAAATAAGCAACACACAGAAGCTGTAACATCTCAATACGACAAACAAGTAGGAATCCTGGTAAAGTTATGATTAACTCGACTCGTCGTAAATGCTAGCAAATACTAATAAACTTGCGTCGTGAACTCCTTGCCTATAAATACGACGGGCTCCTGAACTATAAGTAAGCGCGTTAGCTTGATTGCAATATCTTTTACTTGGCGTAAGATTCTGAAACAGTAGATAGGTACTTTGAGCTAACATCTGTGTCTATAACATTTGCTTAACCTTTTTTCAACCATGTTGGGGTCGGCTACCAGTCTAACCGGATGCAGTCGAATACTTCCTATCTGACCTCCACAGCTCAGTGACTAGGTAACATGATATTGTTAAGGTGAATCTAGTAGACATTTTTTCCATACAAAGTTCGGGAGTGTATTTACTCCACTGTTCGACTATGAACATGATTCGATTACTGATTCGTTTGTCTTGCTAATTTATCCTAACTTTGGGCGTGTTTTAAGTAATAAAAGAAGTGTGAAATCTGTAAAACCAAGTCAATACCGACAAAGCTCAAATACCGAAAAGTTATATTTACTTTATTGGTCATTGATTTGTGCTGTGGTTTATTCGTAAAACTCGATCTTCCGAAGGACTTTTCTTAATTTTTTACGCGCCTGCTTTACTTTAATTGATCCTGCATCTCTCTCAAAACGTTGTGCGTGTAGACTAGCGACTAACTGCTCATCTCTGATACTACTCTGTCGGACACGATGCGTGGTGAGACAGCGTGGTTTTTAGCCAGGCCCACCGACCCCGCCCGACGACCAGACGCGACTATTAAGACTGGTTGTCGGTCTTCCAGGCTACTGACTACTATAACTAATGTCAATTATCTGTGAATGACAGCCGGTACCAACGAAAACGAAACCAAAAGTGTCAAAATGAGACAGATTATTTGATTTACAAATATTGTATGTGTGAATATTTGACTTATTAGTGACGATCCCCATGAATTTTCTCGCCTGAATCCAACTAGGAAATTAGCATGTTTTGACCATTTTTTCATGCCTTTATGGCATAACATTCAAAACGTGTCAATTTCCTAATACGTATTTCTGGAGTTGTCGATTCGCCCTAAATTAATGAACTTGGTGCGAGTCGCCTATAGAAATAAAAACGATAATTTAAAAAACTGAAAAACCCGACTGCTTTTCTGGGTAGGTATTCATGGAAAAGCCCTAAAACAAGAAAGTCGTTGTACCCGATTGCACTTAACTTAAAAATCGCCAGTTGCTAAGGCGATGCTTATAAGCAGATAAATTGTAGCAGTCGGGACCCATTCTAGTCACAAGTTTGTTAAACAAAAAATGTGAGTAAAACTTCATTGAATTATGTTTCTGTGAAATATGATTCATTTAAGTAAATAAGTCTCTGAAACAATAATATTCGAAATAAAAATACAAAATACAATTTATATGAAACTTTTTCTGGGAAACGAAATTCTATGAAATTTCTGTCTGCGAAACAAGGGGACCCCAAAAAAATATGATTTAAAAGTGGTGATTCGCCCAATTCGGGCGAGTATTTCGTGCGAATCGACTAATAGGCCGAAAGTTTCATCAGTCGCGTCCTACGTAGCGACAAATGATTTATTTGGCAAATAATCACACACTCATTATGAACAGTAATTATTTACATTCCATTTCGAATGTACCTACTCCCTTTACATAACTGCCTAGTGATGTGTGTACGCTTAATCATAACAATTTCCTTGTTTATTTACATAAAGTATTATCATAATTAGTTATTTATATACAACAATATATTAATGTTGATAGAACAAACCATATTATGATAACTTATGGTGCAAACATTTACTTCGTGGTGCAAACGTACAATCAATCAAATATTTAAGTATAGTCTGTCCAAAAAATACCTAATGATAATGTAAACAAATGGATCATAATTAACGTTTAAAACGTGCCTGTGGAAGCCAATTTGTAGTGCACTTACAACGCGGGTGCTTTGATTTGATTTATTTGAACACGTAAACCCGAAATTCTATAGTTTTATCTCCTTGTAGATGATTTTCATTAGAACATTTAGATTAATGGGCCACCACTCGTCTCGTGCTAATCAATTTTTGTCTTTGTACGCGCGATTTGATAGAGAAGTAAATATTTTGATCCAACAGGATTCTGGGACATAGTGCCAATCCGCCATCAGCCCTAATTCCATATCTAATAAATTATCAATCAAAATCTGAATCATTTTGAATCTAAGCCATTGCTTCATGTGTTCGAAAAATGTGTCTGCTCAGTAACGAAAATAACGCATTGAATAATGTTGAACTATCAATATGAAAGCCTACTGTTACTTAGTGTGTAACGCAATAACCCCCTTTTTTTTGAGGATGGGAAATCATCAAATAACTTCTCCCGCTCTGGGTGGAGCAGACTTTTACTGACTAAAACCCACCCGTGTTCCTTCAGTTGCCTGTGTGCCCGGGGCCACGGTATCTCTTTCGAGCAACCCGCAGGCCGCACCCCTGGCAAGCATCGGTCCTTGCGGACCCCATCAGTTGGTACTGACATCTCTTTGAGGCGCGCGTGGAACACAACGCGCCGTCGACCCGGGCTTGGTCTTAAACGGACAGCTAGCTGCCCTTTACACTCAAATACCCCTCAGGTGGACTGACAGCTCATTTCGAGCTCGCTTCAAATAAGTTTTTACGGCGAGATTATTCAGAATATAAATAAAATATCTATCGATAAACAAAGCAGTATTCATAATAATTATAAACACTCAACACGTCACCACATCCGCGTCGGACAAATTAAAATAGATGTTTATCAAAATAAACAGAACGTTATGTTGTCTCAAACGGAAACTAATTTGTTGAAGTGTATCGTTTTGTTTGTCTCTAAACATACAATGCATGTGTCGTAGGTGTCTTTGAGAGGCGACTCTAGTTGGATGGGGATAAAACCAGGCGAAAATTAATTTTGTTTCTAACATGTAGTTTATTCTTTTAGTAGGAAGGACAATAGGAGTGGCTCGAATGGCTGATGGGCCGAAAGGTTCTGGAATGGCGACCGCGTACCAGAAGGCGCAGTGTGGATCCTCCGACAAGGACTGAAGACAATGGGAATGAAATGGATGTAAAAAACTCAGGACTAAACCCAAATTGCGTAACAAACGATCAATCACAATCTGTTTCATTTTGTCAGTTCAACAATATTCATTGCATCATTTAGCACGTTGTTGAGCACACACATTTTTCGAACATATGAAGCAATGTATTAGCAATCTGTGTCGGCAAGGTTGGCGCAGTGGTTAAGCGATTGACTGCTGCGTTGCGTGTCGTATATACACGTTATAGTACCTACCCCAAACTAATTCGAAATTTCATCATCCTTGGGGTCAAAACAATGCATAATTTATGCGATAGCAGTAATCGCGGTTGTTTTGCTATCATTTTTTAAAAAGTTCCGTTGTCTATCTCCAAAACGCATAATCAGATCTATATGAAAATTAAATGGGACCATTTCGGAATAAACCACCTTTGTTTTTTTTTTGGAAAAAGTTTTTATTTTCACTTTTTATCAATCAATCTATCAATCCCAATCTGAATAATTTTGAACGAAACATTTTGCTAATCCATTGCTTCTTTTGTTCGAAAAATTTGTTCTTATTTGTCTCCTCGACAACGTAGGTAAATAACGCATTGATTGATGTTGATCTGTCAAAATGAAAACCATGCCTACTGTGTTTCGCAACTATCCCGCTGATCATTTATGGGCCTACCAGACGCTCAAGCTTCACCACAGTTTTGCTTGCACAGGCCGGTTTGTGCACTGAACAGCGTGCGTGTGGTTGGTAAACTCGCCGATTTGCACACGGTGTTCCTTGCACAAACTGGCCTGCGCAGGCAAAACTGTGGTGAAGCTTGAGCGTGTGGTAGGCCCATTAGGTTATAGGTAAGATGATACTGGCTATAGAATTTAATTAACTAATGCTCGGTTCCTAAAAAAAACGGATCGTTTTGCTTACCAATGGTAACATTCTTTTATTTCGAAACTGGGTAACTATATAGTTTCGTAAGCTAATTTTACCTAAGAAAGTCACTTTCAAATAGGAAGGCGGTCTAGGTAGGTACTTTGCGAAAGTATTAGGTCTTTACTTCATTATTGCTAAAGATACAAGAGTCTTAATTTTAACCTACAACTGTCCGTAAATTATAAAAATCGGACATAACTCAACTTAGTTATTACAACTTTTCTAGCTAAAAGAACGGTTTCTATGTATGTTGCCTTCGTAGACCACTTCAATTTAAAACGTTTAAAAGTTGGTGCCGGTTGAATAATTGATACCTTCCCTACCTAGTAGTAAGTGCACTTCACAGTAGTTCCCGTTTCACATCTCAGGTACTTTGTAAGTTTTATAGTATCTAGAGAGCAATTAAATAGTTTTCTGGACGTTTTCGACGATTGCAACTTTGTTAATAGGTATTCTAGGTATCTAGTTTAGAAGATTAAATACCTATGTATTTGGATTTAGTTGTAGGTAGGTACGCCCCATAAAGTTGATCAGTCAATTCTTGTGTCAGCTTACTATGATTAGTATGGTTTTTCTATGTCATTTCTTGAACAAACAATCACAAAGAGCGCGGGATACGAGCTGTAGCGGCGGCATCTACACCGCTACTTGGAAACTATGCATCATACCGACGTCACTCAAAATACTGCATCGCGCAAGTTGAGTTTATCGCGTAACTAGCGTTAAATACAACATCCCGACACCAGTCATCGGGCAGAAGCCCACCAGACACAACGCCCGTCTGGGTCGAAGAGTGCTCCGTTTTCAATAGAGGATGAGTGAACTTTACACCCGGTTCCTGAAGCCTCTATACTGTTGAACCCGAGTATGAACGCCAGCGCAGCCTTCATCATCACTTCCTCAAGCTTTCGAGTGGCGAGTCACACAGCCAACCAGCATCCACGGCTTCAACGGGCATCCTGCATTCCTGGTCATCACCCTCAGCGGCATCAGCAAGCTTGACAGACAATTCCGACGCAACGTGAATGCGGCACCCGGTCCGCCTTCATGTACACCGCCACATGCGAACTACGCATCTCAATGACGTCACTCAAAATTCTGCATCGCGCAAGCAGAGTTTACCGCGCAACTAGCTTATAGGTATCACCACAACCACAACGTCCCGGCAACAATCGTCGGGCAGTAGCCCACAAGACACCCATCTGGTCGGAGAGTGAACTTTACGTCCTTTTCCTCATGCCTCTAACTATAGAGGTACAAATAGTAGGTAGGTAGCTACCAAGCTACCTACCTACTATTTGCGTCCATCACAATCTTAATCATTTTGAAGGGTATTATCTACTAATCCATTCCAATGGCTCTTTCTTCAAAAGGCCCTTCCAGACATGACCCTGCATTGTTAGACTCACAGAAAATTCAAATAATATACCTAATGTTTGGACTTTAAAAAGACCATGGCCTCTGAGTTTGTTTTGGCTTTTCTTCTCAGGGAACAGTTAGCTGGGAAATGCCGGCGACATCTTTTTCTTAAAATATTGACGTGTAAGAGTTTCTTATAAGATCTACTTACATAAATAAACGTTTCATTTCATTGCTTCTTATGTTCGAAAAAAATGCCTTCGTCTCCACATGGTGGGTGCCTGACGGACGGCGCTGCCGAAGCCGGTCCAGAAAGAGGTAGCGTGACGACCAAGTCGCGTACCGCAAGGTTTGGATAGAGGTGGCTCTAGAAAAGCATGCCTGGAAAGATTTGAAGGAGGCTTTTGCTCAGCAGTGGGACAGGGTAGGCTAACATAGCAAAAAATAAACTTTAAGCAACGTTTATATGTCCCTAAAGGTCGCTGCATACAGCGGGCGTGGTGCGGCGGGACGGGACGGCGAAAAATTTCTGCGCTGGGGTCTAGAATGATATGGGTTACAGTTTGCGCACTGGATAAAAACTTATCCTGTATCTACACCAAAAACTGGGAAGTCTTAAGGTCGCCACAGCGGGCTCGACGCGACGGGACGGCTCTGTGTGGTGTCGACCGTAATATGGTGGTGTAGATACGCTGATTTCTTTTTGCATAACCGACGAAAAATTTTTACACACGATGGAATTGCATAATCCTAAAACCTAAGTAGATAGAATTCTGCAAAAGTGATGTTGCAGTGTTGAGGGAAATATTACACTACCTGTAGGAGTATTATTTCCAGCTGTAGTAATGGCCCCTTCAAAGCATCAAAGACAGAGATTAATGAGACGTTCTTATAGCAAAGCTGCGTGTAACGACTGGAACGATGAAACAAATTAACTTGTGAACTAATTTCAGTGCGAGCGGGGGAGCTATCTGTGCTTTTAATAAACCTGTTGATAAGCTTGCGTTATTTATGATGGTAGGTACCGTCAAACGGGGTAAATAGGGATGAGGGAGTGAATCGGGACGAAACTATAAGAGGGTTTTTTGACTTCCCAAAAATAACTCAGTGTGTATTAATACAGTCAGTATTACAATGGACGATATAAGTACTCTTGCTGGCAACTAACTATATTCTTTCAACGCTAAAATCTGTTTTAAATTTTCTCCAATGTACCCCTTTTCGCCCCGTTTGTAGGTACTGCGTCTGGTTTGTGATGATAACGTTTTCACTACAACCAACCCTAGTGGTTGTTACAAATTTCCCTTTTTTATTTGTTAGGTAGTGTTTCTCAAAATCTGTAAAAACCGGGAGTGATATGAAGTTTCGAATGACGATATTGCGACGCACGTTATTTCGAAAAAAAATACTAGTGGTACGCCAGTTCGAAAACACATTGAGTCGAAAATCGCCACATCGAATGACGTTATCGCGAAAACGCTCATTCGAAAAACTGTTCGAATGGTACGCTATCGCTAGTACAAAAATCTTGGTATCGAAATCCACTGTTACGAATATCATAACCCAATCTAAATTTATCTGGAGATCGAACTCGCGACCCAGTGATTACCAAAAACTACCGACGCTATGATGATAAAATGCAAAATGTTGTAATAAATGCTTCTACAATACCACCAAAGACCCTACAGTTCATCCTAAATAAATATTAAACAGAAACACTATATCAGAATGAAAGAATGACATGGAGAATAGTGCAATGCTGACGCGAAGTCGGGCACAATTGCTGCATAATGCACACCCATCATCTTCGGGTTCGTCGCTCAGCTCCGCCTCGCAGTTGCCGGGACCTGCTCCAAACGTGAGTTTAGTGATACCGGCCGCTTCAGTTGCGTCGAGCTCGAGCGACGAATATTTCTCGCCGCTGTCGACACCACCACCACTACGTCGGCGCGGAAGAGGCCGACCACCGGCCAGCTTAGGACTCCGAGGCCCAGCGGCCTCTGAAAGGGTCACCGCTCCCGGTAGAATTGTGCAGCGCATGAAGTGGACACAAACTGTCAACGAAATGCATGCGCGCATACTATGGGGCTACAGAGGGGGGAAGTAACTTGACTGCGTACCGTGGTCGGATGCTCTCTCTGTTTCAGGTGCTTGAACCAGCAGTCAACGTATCGGCGCAACGACTGTCGGATCAGGTGTGGGTCATCCAGCGTAACCATATGCTGGATGCTACTGTACTTGATCGACTTCGCCTCGAATCACGGAATAGCCATGCTACGCCTACCACGGGTAGCGGTGCAACTGCAAAATATAGCCAGTGTTTCACCGCGACCCAACCGCGTTGGTGAAGAGGATGATGGCGGGTTGTTTTCAGTGAGTTCCCAATGCAATGCAAGATTGAGGAGCGCTTTGGAGGATGCTTTCCGGGAGTATCGCTCCACTCCATCTGAACTTAGACCACGTGTACCTCGTTTGCCCATACACAAATAAAACAAGGCACTTTTGTGTGCTCTAGACACACAGTTGTCAAAATGTTTTGACGGTAGCACAGCACTGGCCCAAGCACTTGCCACCAGTACTGGCCGCCAGCACTGGCCCGAGCACTAGCCGCCAGCACTGGCCCGATCACTTGTCGCCAGCACTGGCCCGATCACTTGCCGCCAGCACTGGCCCGATCACTTGCCGCCAGCACTGGCCCGATCACTTGCCACCAGCACTGGCCCGATTACTTGCCGCCAGCACTGGCCCGATTACTTGCCGCCAGCACTGGCCCGATCACTTGCCGCCAGCACTGGCCCGAGCACTTGCCACCAGCACTGGCCCGATCACTTGCCGCCAGCAATGGCCCGAGCACTTGCCGCCACCACTGGCCCGAGCACTTGCTGCCAGCACTGGCCCGAGCACTTGCCCGAGCACCTGTTGCCAGCACTGGCCCGAGCACTTGCCACCAGCACTGGCCCGAGCACTTGTCGCCAGCACTTGCTCGAGCACTTGCCGCCAGCACTGGCCCGAGCACTTGCCGCCAGCATTGGCCCGAGCACTTGCCGCCAGCACTGGCCCGAGCACTTGCCGCCAGTACTGGCCCGAGCACTTGCCACCAGCACTGGCCCGAGCACTTGCCGCCAGCACTTGTCGCCAGCACTTGCCCGAGCTCTTGTCGCCAGCACTGGCCCGAGCACTTGTCGCCAGCACTTGCCCGAGCACTTGTCGCCAGCACATGCCTAAGCACTTGTCGCTAGCACTTGCCCGAGCACTTGTCGCCAGCACTTGCCCGAGCACTTGCCCGAGCACTTGTCGCCAGCACTTGCCCGAGCACTTGCCGCCAGCACTGGCCCGAGCACTTGCCGCCAGCACTGGCTCGAGCACTTGCCGCCAGCACTTGTCGCCAGCACTTGCCCGAGCTCTTGTCGCCAGCACTTGCCCGAGCACTTGTCGCCAGCACTGGCCCGATCATTTGCCGCCAGCACTGGCCCGAGCACTTGCCGCCAGCACTGGCCTGAGCACTTGCCCCCAATACTGGCCCGAGCACTTACCCCCAATACTGGCCCGAGCACTTGCCGCCAGCACTGGCCCGAGCACTTGCCGCCAGCACTGGCCCGAGCACTTGCCGCCAGCACTGGCCCGAGCACTTGCCGCCAGCACTGGCCCGAGCACTTGTCCGAGCACTTGCCGCCAGCACTGGTCCGAGCACTTGCCGCCAGCACTGGTCCGAGCACTTGCCGCCAGCACTGGCCCGAGCACTTGCCGCCAGCACTGGCCAGAGCATTTGCCGCCAGCAGTGGCCCGAGCACTTGCCGCCAGCACTGGCCCGAGCACTTGCCGCCAGCACTGGCCCGAGCACTTGCCGCCAGCACTGGCCCGAGCACTAACCGCCAGCACTGGCCCGAGCACTAGCCGCCAGCACTGGCCCGATCACTTGCCGCCAGCACTGGCCCGAGCACTTGCCCGAGCACTTGCTGTCAGCACTTGACCGAGCACTTACCCGAGCACCTGTCGCCAGCACGGGCCCGAGCACTTGCCGCCAGCACTGGCCCGAGCACTTGCTGCCAGCACTTGACCGAGCACTTGCCTGAGCACCTGTCGCCAGCACTTGCCCGAGCACTTGCCGCCAGCACTGGCCCGAGCACTTGCCGCCAGCACTGGCCCGAGCACTTGCCGCCAGCACTGGCCCGAGCACTTACCGCCAGTACTGGCCCGAGCACTTGCCACCAGCACTGGCCCGAGCACTTGCCGCCAGCACTTGTCGCCAGCACTTGCCCGAGCTCTTGCCGCCAGCACTGGCCCGAGCACTTGCCGCCAGCACTGGCCCGAGCACTTACCGCCAGTACTGGCCCGAGCACTTGCCCCCAGCACTGGCCCGAGCACTTGCCGCCAGCACTTGTCGCCAGCACTTGTTCGTGCACTTGTCGCCAGCACTTTCCCGAGCACTTGTCGCCAGCACTTGCCCTAGCAAAATGAAAATTCGATAGCTGTGTAAGTGTGCAGGTGTTTGTGAACGAGGAAGACTGACCTGCCGTGATACAGTTTTCACTAGTACGGAGGTCAGTGTGAATTAAGCTCAAACAACCGCATAACATACACAGGTATTTATAATCATACTTAATTATACTTGTATTACTAGACACAAATCACAGGATTGTTGGGATTTGTATGTAAGGTTTGTTCTTTTATATTGCCAATAAACTTTTTTTTTTTTTTTTTTTTTTAGCACTTGTCGCCAGCACTTGCCCGAGCACTTGTCGCCAGCACTTGCCCGAGCACTTGCCGCCAGCACTTGCCGCCAGCACTTGTCGCCAGCACTTGCCCGAGCACTTGTCGCCAGCACTTGCCCAAGCACTTGTTGCCAGCACTTGCCCGAGCACTTGTCGCCAGCACTTGCCGGAGCACTTGTCGCCAGCACTTGCCCGAGCACTTGTCGCCAGCACTTGCCCGAGCACTTGCCGCCAGCACTTGCCCGAGCACTTGCCACCAGCACCTGTCGCCAGCACTGGCCCGAGCACTTGCCACCAGCACTGGCCCGAGCACTTGCCGCCAGCACTTATCGCCAGCACTTGCCCGAGCACTTGCCGCCAGCACTGGCCCGAGCACTTGCCACCAGCACCTGTCGCCAGCACTTGCCCGAGCACTTGTTGCCAGCACTTGCCCGAGCACTTGTTGCCAGCACTTGCCCGAGCACTTACCCGAGCATTTGCTGCCAGCACTGGCCCGAGCACTTGCCGCCAGCACTGGCCCGAGCACTTGCCGCCAGCACTGGCCCGAGCACTTGCCACCAGCACTGGCCCGAGCACTTGCCGCCAGCACTTGTCGCCAGCACTTGCCCGAGCTCTTGTCGCCAGCACTTGCCCGAGCACTTGCCGCCAGCACTGGCCCGAGCACTTGCCGCCAACACTGGCCCGAGCACTTGCCGCCAACACTGGCCCGAGCACTTGCCACCAGTACTGGCCCAAGCACTTGCCACCAGCACTGGCCCGAGCACTTGCCGCCAGCACTGGCCCGAGCACTTACCGCCAGTACTGGCCCGAGCACTTGCCACCAGCACTGGCCCGAGCACTTGCCGCCAGCACTGGCCCGAGCACTTGCCGCCAGCACTGGCCCGAGCACTTACCGCCAGTACTGGCCCGAGCACTTGCCACCAGCACTGGCCCGAGCACTTGCCGCCAGCACTTGTCGCCAGCACTTGCCCGAGCTCTTGCCGCCAGCACTGGCCCGAGCACTTGCCGCCAGCACTGGCCCGAGCACTTGCCGCCAGCACTGGCCCGAGCACTTGCCGCCAGCACTGGCCCGAGCACTTACCGCCAGTACTGGCCCGAGCACTTACCGCCAGCATTGGCCCGAGCACTTGCCACCAGCACTGGCCCGAGCACTTGCCGCCAGTACTGGCCCGAGCACTTGCCACCAGCACTGGCCCGAGCACTTGCCGCCAGCACTTGTCGCCAGCACTTGCCCGAGCTCTTGTCGCCAGCACTGGCCCGAGCACTTGTCGCCAGCACTTGCCCGAGCACTTGTCGCCAGCACATGCCTAAGCACTTGTCGCTAGCACTTGCCCGAGCACTTGTCGCCAGCACTTGCCCGAGCACTTGCCCGAGCACTTGTCGCCAGCACTTGCCCGAGCACTTGCCGCCAGCACTGGCCCGAGCACTTGCCGCCAGCACTGGCTCGAGCACTTGCCGCCAGCACTTGTCGCCAGCACTTGCCCGAGCTCTTGTCGCCAGCACTTGCCCGAGCACTTGTCGCCAGCACTGGCCCGATCATTTGCCGCCAGCACTGGCCCGAGCACTTGCCGCCAGCACTGGCCTGAGCACTTGCCCCCAATACTGGCCCGAGCACTTACCCCCAATACTGGCCCGAGCACTTGCCGCCAGCACTGGCCCGAGCACTTGCCGCCAGCACTGGCCCGAGCACTTGCCGCCAGCACTGGCCCGAGCACTTGCCGCCAGCACTGGCCCGAGCACTTGTCCGAGCACTTGCCGCCAGCACTGGTCCGAGCACTTGCCGCCAGCACTGGTCCGAGCACTTGCCGCCAGCACTGGCCCGAGCACTTGCCGCCAGCACTGGCCAGAGCATTTGCCGCCAGCAGTGGCCCGAGCACTTGCCGCCAGCACTGGCCCGAGCACTTGCCGCCAGCACTGGCCCGAGCACTTGCCGCCAGCACTGGCCCGAGCACTAACCGCCAGCACTGGCCCGAGCACTAGCCGCCAGCACTGGCCCGATCACTTGCCGCCAGCACTGGCCCGAGCACTTGCCCGAGCACTTGCTGTCAGCACTTGACCGAGCACTTACCCGAGCACCTGTCGCCAGCACGGGCCCGAGCACTTGCCGCCAGCACTGGCCCGAGCACTTGCTGCCAGCACTTGACCGAGCACTTGCCTGAGCACCTGTCGCCAGCACTTGCCCGAGCACTTGCCGCCAGCACTGGCCCGAGCACTTGCCGCCAGCACTGGCCCGAGCACTTGCCGCCAGCACTGGCCCGAGCACTTACCGCCAGTACTGGCCCGAGCACTTGCCACCAGCACTGGCCCGAGCACTTGCCGCCAGCACTTGTCGCCAGCACTTGCCCGAGCTCTTGCCGCCAGCACTGGCCCGAGCACTTGCCGCCAGCACTGGCCCGAGCACTTACCGCCAGTACTGGCCCGAGCACTTGCCCCCAGCACTGGCCCGAGCACTTGCCGCCAGCACTTGTCGCCAGCACTTGTTCGTGCACTTGTCGCCAGCACTTTCCCGAGCACTTGTCGCCAGCACTTGCCCTAGCAAAATGAAAATTCGATAGCTGTGTAAGTGTGCAGGTGTTTGTGAACGAGGAAGACTGACCTGCCGTGATACAGTTTTCACTAGTACGGAGGTCAGTGTGAATTAAGCTCAAACAACCGCATAACATACACAGGTATTTATAATCATACTTAATTATACTTGTATTACTAGACACAAATCACAGGATTGTTGGGATTTGTATGTAAGGTTTGTTCTTTTATATTGCCAATAAACTTTTTTTTTTTTTTTTTTTTTTAGCACTTGTCGCCAGCACTTGCCCGAGCACTTGTCGCCAGCACTTGCCCGAGCACTTGCCGCCAGCACTTGCCGCCAGCACTTGTCGCCAGCACTTGCCCGAGCACTTGTCGCCAGCACTTGCCCAAGCACTTGTTGCCAGCACTTGCCCGAGCACTTGTCGCCAGCACTTGCCGGAGCACTTGTCGCCAGCACTTGCCCGAGCACTTGTCGCCAGCACTTGCCCGAGCACTTGCCGCCAGCACTTGCCCGAGCACTTGCCACCAGCACCTGTCGCCAGCACTGGCCCGAGCACTTGCCACCAGCACTGGCCCGAGCACTTGCCGCCAGCACTTATCGCCAGCACTTGCCCGAGCACTTGCCGCCAGCACTGGCCCGAGCACTTGCCACCAGCACCTGTCGCCAGCACTTGCCCGAGCACTTGTTGCCAGCACTTGCCCGAACACTTGTTGCCAGCACTTGCCCGAGCACTTACCCGAGCATTTGCTGCCAGCACTGGCCCGAGCACTTGCCGCCAGCACTGGCCCGAGCACTTGCCGCCAGCACTGGCCCGAGCACTTGCCACCAGCACTGGCCCGAGCACTTGCCGCCAGCACTTGTCGCCAGCACTTGCCCGAGCTCTTGTCGCCAGCACTTGCCCGAGCACTTGCCGCCAGCACTGGCCCGAGCACTTGCCGCCAACACTGGCCCGAGCACTTGCCGCCAACACTGGCCCGAGCACTTGCCACCAGTACTGGCCCAAGCACTTGCCACCAGCACTGGCCCGAGCACTTGCCGCCAGCACTGGCCCGAGCACTTACCGCCAGTACTGGCCCGAGCACTTGCCACCAGCACTGGCCCGAGCACTTGCCGCCAGCACTGGCCCGAGCACTTGCCGCCAGCACTGGCCCGAGCACTTACCGCCAGTACTGGCCCGAGCACTTGCCACCAGCACTGGCCCGAGCACTTGCCGCCAGCACTTGTCGCCAGCACTTGCCCGAGCTCTTGCCGCCAGCACTGGCCCGAGCACTTGCCGCCAGCACTGGCCCGAGCACTTGCCGCCAGCGCTTGTTGCCAGCACTTGCCCGAGCTCTTGTCGCCAGCACTTGCCCGAGCAGTTGCCACCAGCACTGGCCCGAGCACTTGCCGCCAGCACTTGTCGCCAGCACTTGCCCGAGCTCTTGTCGCCAGCACTTGCCCGAGCACTTGTCGCCAGCACTTGCCCGAGCACTTGTCGCCAGCACTTGCCCGAGCACTTGCCGCCAGCACTGGCCCGAGCACTTGCCGCCAACACTGGCCCGAGCACTTGCCACCAGTACTGGCCCAAGCACTTGCCACCAGCACTGGCCCGAGCACTTGCCGCCAGCGCTTGTCGCCAGCACTTGCCCGAGCTCTTGTCGCCAGCACTTGCCCGAGCACTTGTCGCCAGCACTTGCCCGAGCACTTGTCGCCAACACTTGCCCGAGCACTTGTCGCCAGCACTTGCCCGAGCACTTGTCGCCAGCACTTGCCCGAGCACTTGCCGCCAGCACTGGCCCGAGCACTTGCCGCCAGCACTGGCCCGAGCACTTGCCGCCAGCACTGGCCCAAGCACTTGCCGCCAGCACTTCTCGCCAGCACTTTCCCGAGCTCTTGTCGCCAGCACTTGCCCGAGCACTTGTCGCCAGCACTGGCCCGAGCACTTGCCACCAGCACTGGCCCGAGCACTTGCCGCCAGCACTGGCCCGAGCACTTGCCGCCAGCACTGGCCCGAGCACTTGCCCGAGCACTTGTCGCCAACAATTGCCCGAGCACTTGTCGCCAGCACTTGCCCGAGCACTTGTCGCCAGCACTTGCCCGAGCACTTGCCCGAGCACTTGTTGCCAGCACTTGCCCGAGCACTTGCCGCCAGCACTGGCCCGAGCACTTGCAGCCAGCACTGGCCCGAGCACTTGCCGCCCGTACTGGCCCGAGCACTTGCCACCAGCACTGGCCCGAGCACTTGCCGCCAGCACTTGTCGCCAGCACTTGCCCGAGCACTTGTTGCCAGCACTTGCCCAAGCACTTGCCGCCAGCACTGGCCCGAGCACTTGCCGCCAGCACTGGCCCGAGCACTTGCCGCCAGCACTGGCCCGAGCGCTTGCGGCCAGCACTGGCCCGAGCACTTGCCACCAGCACTGGCTCGAGCACTTGCCGCCAGCACTGGCGCGAGCACTTGCCGTCAGCACTGGCCCGATCATTTGCCGCCAGCACTGGCCCGAGCACTTGCCGCCAGCACTGGCCTGAGCACTTGCCCGAGCACTTGCCGCCAGCACTGGCCCGAGCACTTGCCGCCAGCACTGGCCCGAGCACTTGCCGCCAGCACTGGCCCGAGCACTTGCCGCCAGCACTGGCCCGAGCACTTGCCCGAGCACTTGTCGCCAACACTTGCCCGAGCACTTGTCGCCAGTACTTGCCCGAGCACTTGTCGCCAGCACTTGCCCGAGCACTTGCCCGAGCACTTGTTGCCAGCACTTGCCCGAGCACTTGCCGCCAGCACTGGCCCGAGCACTTGCCGCCAGCACTGGCCCGAGCACTTGCAGCCAGCACTGGCCCGAGCACTTGCCGCCCGTACTGGCCCGAGCACTTGCCACCAGCACTGGCCCGAGCACTTGCCGCCAGCACTTGTCGCCAGCACTTGCCCGAGCTCTTGTCGCCAGCACTTGCCCAAGCACTTGTCGCCAGCACTTGCCCGAGCACTTGTCGCCAGCACTTGCCGGAGCACTTGCCGCCAGCACTTGTCGCCAGCACTTGTTCGTGCACTTGTCGCCAGCACTTGCCCGAGCACTTGTCGCCAGCACTTGCCCGAGCACTTGCCGCCAGCACTTGTCGCCAGCACTTTCCCGAGCACTTGTCGCCAGCACTTGCCCTAGCACTTGTCGCCAGCACTTGCCCGAGCACTTGTTGCCAGCACTTGCCCGAGCACTTGCCGCCAGCACTGGCCCGAGCACTTGCCGCCAGCACTGGCCCGAGCACTTGCCGCCAGCACTGGCCCGAGCGCTTGCGGCCAGCACTGGCCCGAGCACTTGCCACCAGCACTGGCTCGAGCACTTGCCGCCAGCACTGGCCCGAGCACTTGTCCGAGCACTTGCCGCCAGCACTGGCCCGAGCACTTGCCGCCAGCACTGGCCCGAGCACTTGCCGCCAGCACTGGCCAGAGCACTTGCCGCCAGCAGTGGCCCGAGCACTTGCCGCCAGCACTGGCGCGAGCACTTGCCGTCAGCACTGGCCCGAGCACTTGCCGCCAGCACTGGCCCGAGCACTTGCCGCCAGCACTGGCCAGAGCACTTGCCGCCAGCAGTGGCCCGAGCACTTGCCGCCAGCACTGGCGCGAGCACTTGCCGTCAGCACTGGCCCGATCATTTGCCGCCAGCACTGGCCCGAGCACTTGCCGCCAGCACTGGCCTGAGCACTTGCCCCCAATACTGGCCCGAGCACTTACCCCCAATACTGGCCCGAGCACTTGCCGCCAACACTGGCCCGAGCACTTGCCGCCAGCACTGGCCCGAGCACTTGCCGCCAGCACTGGCCCGAGCACTTGCCGCCAGCACTGGCCCGAGCACTTGCCGCCAGCACTGGCCCGAGCACTTGCCGCCAGCACTGGCCCGAGCACTTGCCGCCAGCACTGGCCCGAGCACTAACCGCCAGCACTGGCCCGAGCACTAGCCGCCAGCACTGGCCCGATCACTTGCCGCCAGCACTGGCCCGAGCACTTGCCCGAGCACCTGTCGCCAGCACTGGCCCGAGCACTTGGTGCCAGCACTGGTCCCAGCACTTGCCGCCAGCACTGGCCCGAGCACTTGCCACCAGCACTGGCCCGAGCACTTGCCGCCAGCACTGGCCCGAGCACTTGCCGCCAGCACTGGCCCGATCACTTGCCGCCAGCACTGGCCCGATCACTTACCGCCAGCACTGGCCCGAGCACTAGCCGCCAACACTGGCCTGAAACAATGGTCACCAGCACTAGCCGCCAGCACATGCCTGCAGCCAGTGTTGCCAACTCCTACAGAATGTTTCCCCTAGAACCAACTTCAAATCTCCTTAAAACCCCTAAAAATGTTGTTGTAAACTGTAAACTGTTAGAGTGGTAATTTCAAATATAAATTAAAAATACATTCAAGTAGTATGAAAAACCGCAGTTATACAGTATTTTATTTTTCTTTTGAGGGAGGGAGCGCTTGTTTTGCCGCCTGAATAAAGTTTTAAATAGTTTTTTACCAGGCGGAAACAAGGTGCGCGCCTTCAACGGTTGGGTCATGCCGGTTTTGATGTACTCTTTCGGCATACTCAGAAAGGAACTTGACGCCCTGGATAGGAGGGTCCGCACACTGCTCGCCGTAAATCGGATGCATCATCCGCGGTCATCGGTGATGAGAATGTATATCCCGCGAAAGTGTGGAGGTCGAGGCTTCTTAAACGCTAAGACCCTCCACAATCGCGAGATATGCTGTCTCAGGGAATATTTCCTAGAAGTCGACGTGGGGATGCACCGAGATGTGGTCTCTCGTTAGGCACCTGGATCAAGGGCTTGATCCAGAAAGCAGTATTACTGGACACGGCGCGTATAGAAAGGAGGTTCCTCGCTCAGCAGCCCTGACCACCGGTAGCTTGGACCCTGTTCCCGGTACCGGTGGGTTACTATTTTTTATATTTTTAAATGTTTTTATATATTTTTTTATATTCTAATATTTAAAAATATAATTTGTACCTATGTATTAATCAACGAAATAAAGGAAATACAAATACTACAGTATCTATTTATTAAAATGCAATGGTAACAATAAAAACAAATGAATAAAGATTTACTTCCAAGGGTTGAAGGGTGGTGGTAATAAGTAAAACCTATAATTTTGATTTGTTGATTTATTTGTTGATCCATATGGAAATTAAAAGTAGATATACTTCTCATAACTCTTGTTTCCTCAACCCAAATAAGGCTTTATTGGGGCCGCGAGTTTGATTGCTAGACAAATTCATATTGGAATATATGCTATTCGCAACAATGGACTTGGATACCAAGTCTTTCGTACTAGCGTACCATTCGAATGAGCGCGTTCGCGACAACGTCATTCGATATAGCGGTTTTCGGCTCAATGTGTTTTCGAACTGACGTACCACTCGTAAAGTTTTTCGAAATAGCGTGCTTCGAAATAGCGTGCGTCGCAATAACGTCATTCGAAACTTCATATCACTCCCGTAAATACCTGTTGCATTTAAGTTAGTGTCAAAAGATTGGTCTGAAAGACCAATCGTGTGTACCGATTATAATTTTGATATTCAAAAAGTTATGTGAGATATAACGAGAAAATTGCAAATTGTTACTTTTTTATATTCTATTGTTTAATCCCTTGTCTCCCTTACTTGAGGCCTGCTCTCCCGAGCTAGACACCTGGGCCGACGTTTAACGCCAAGCCGCTGTAGCGAACAGCGGCTTGGCGTGTTCTGAAACTGAGGTGCGGTAACGATCACACCTTATCTTGGCAACGCGTCTTCATCCAATTGAAACTCACTTCCCTGGATGTGTCTTCGCGCACTGGCAAGATGTATCTGATTCAAACACCATCAGACAATGATTGGCTTTACGCACGCAGGGTGGTCACGTTGGAGAAACTTCAATGGACCATCCGAAGCTTCCATTCTTTCGAGGCAGCTGGTCCCGATGGAGTTCCCTGTCTATTTACAGCGCGGGGGAACCTCTGTCCCAATAAGACTAGTGCCTTTGATGAGAGCGTGCTTGGCCTTTAGATACGTTCCTAAAGGATGGAGGGAAGTGAAAATCATATTCATCCCAAAGCCAGGTAAGAGTGACTACACAAACGCTAAATCCTAACAACCAATCAGCCTGACCTTTCAATTGAAGACTTTGGAAAGGCTTTGTTGTAGGGAGCTGAGGGACGGCGCACTCAAAACCATACCGCAACACGGTAATCAACACGAATACAGATCAGGTAAGTCGACCGAATCTGCTCATTACCTATTGGTCAGCCAGATAGAGGAAGCGATTCATCAAAAACGCACCAGTCTGGACAGACATTGAAGGAGCCTTCGACAAACCCTTAACAGGTACTAACGGACTGGATTACAAACGGTGGTTCGCCTTGAGGATGAGCAGCAGTTGGCCATGATAGCCAGAAGCTGCCCCCAGGGACGTGTGTTGGCCCCCCTTCTTTGGAATCTGATGATTAATGACCTTATCACCAAACTCAACGCCGACCACTATTTCACAAGGTTATGCAGACGAGCTCGCAATCCTTATTTCGGGCAAAGCGACGGGAACGATCTGTAACCTCAGTCAGCAAGCACTACGTATCGTAGAGAGATGGTGCAGGGAATTTGAACTATCAGTGTACCCCACCAAAACTGAACTAGTCATGTTTACTCAAAAACGACCATTACACCCTTTCCGCCTACCTAAACTGTTCAATACAGAACTTCAGGTGGCCAACGAAGTCAGCCTCAGGTTAATTCTAGACAGTAAGTTAAACTCTCGGGCCTCGACTAAGAGGGCTCCTAAGCGCATGCTTCGAGGAGGGCCGGTTCCTACTTCACTGGAAGACGGGAAAACTGGTCCTCATTAAGAAGCCGGGGCGCTCTACGGACTCTCCGTCCGCTTACCGGCCCATCGTGTTGCTCGACGAGGTGGGCAACTCTTTGAAAGAGTCATTGCATACCGCCTCGTCGAGCGGCTGGTGCAGGAGGGGCCGGATTTGGCGGCGAGCCACTTTGGTTTCCGCAGGGGGAACTCTACGGTAAATGTCACCATGCACGTGGGAGCCCTCACGACGGGGGATGCTGTGGCCTGGGGTGGGTTCGTCGTGGTGGTGTCTCTAGACATCGCCAATGCATTCAATACCCTGCCCTGGAGTTGCATCAGGGAGGCACTCCGGCATCACCGGATGCCGACCTACCTGTCGTGTGTTCGAGGCCTATTTGACGGACAGGGCCGTCATCTACCCCGGTCACCTGCGAGAGTGGAACCGGTTAGAGATTTCGTGCGGTGTCCCACCAGGCGGCGACCGAACTTATGACACACGGGGTTGCGACAGTCGACGATAGGATCCGGCAACTGGGACTCGAGGTGGCCTTGCACAAATCCGAGGCCATGTGATTTCATGGTCCGCGGAATGCGCCACCGACGGGTTCCCAAATAACGGTAGGAGGGGTTCACATCGGCGTCGAATGGACGATGAAGTACCTGGGACTCGTCGTCAACACTTGGAACTTCGTGAAGCATTACCGACCTTTGGGTCCCAGACTGGAACGGCCCGGGGCTGCCTTGAAGCGGCTCCTACCCAATTTAGGGGGTCCAAACGCCTCCTGCCGGAGGATCTACGCGGGTGTCGTGCACTCCATGGCCCTATACGGGGCACCGGTGTGGGCACCTTCATTGAGGCACCAACCAGGCCGCCGATTGAATGCGTCCTATAGGGTCATGGCCATCTGGATGATCCGGGCATACCGCACGATCTCCGGTGAGGCGGCGGGCCTCCTTGCTGGATTGCCGCCATGGGATCTGAACGCAAAGGTCCTCGCGCACACTTGGGAGTGGCGCAAGGACGCAAGACCGGCGGGGCGTAACTATGCTGCCGCGAGAAATCGCAGCACAGGGGACAGAGCTCCGGCGGATTCTCATGGCGACATGGACAGTGCAATTGTCGCTACCCAATGCTGGGCACGGCACAATTGCGGCGGTAAGTCCCCTATTTGAGGAGAGGATTGAGAAGCGCCACGGCGTCCTCACCTTCCGCCTGACGCAGGGCCTCACCGGATACGGTTGTTTCGGGAGGTTCCTGTTTCGCATAAGGCGGGAGGAAACGCCCGAGTTTTTCCACTGCGTAGATCGCCCAGAGGACAAGGTGGAGGTCTGCCCGGCTTGGGCGGAGCTCCACCGTGTCCTTGTGGAGGCGATCGGCGGCGGCGATCTCTCGCGTCCGGCCCCGGTCCAGGCCATGGTACGGAGCCAAAGTGCATGGGTAGCCGTCACCTCCTTCTGCTAAAAAGTAATGCTCGTGAAGAGGGAGGCGGCGCACGTGAGGGAGAGGCAGTATATGCGCCTTCACGGCCCAAGTCACCACAGGAGACGCCCTGGGCGTCGGGAATCCCAGGCTGATTCCTGGCCAGCGTAGGCGCGGGCTTAAAAAAAAAACCTTTGTTAGGCACACTATTTTATTAACGACTACATAAGAATAGTTGGTCACTGTAATTAACTCAAGACAATGTTTGTGTTCTTTCACCAGAATTAGCTTACCTACTGACAGTTACATTAGTTACTTCCTAAAATTGTTTATTTTATGAAACTGTGTAAGTCATTTATTTTTATTTTTTTATTACCTAATGGTATTTTCTCATTTTCAAAGTTTGAAATACAAATACTGGCTTACTAGAACAAAAGTTAGATTTCGTTTTGTAGACGGCTTGAGTTTTATATACAACCCTATAGATATGATTAATGAATCAATAAAACAAATACAAGTTTTAACTAAAAACCTGTATTTTAGGTATAACTGGCAAAAATAAAATTATAACGCAACTTACTTCAATCATTTATTTAATAAATTACACATCTATAAGTGTAGATATAAATACATAACATCGTTGAATATCGGACGTAAAGGCTCAAGAAATGTTGTCATACAACGTAGGCACATTTAGAGAAATCTAGAGCACCAATTAGCAAAGCTTTTAGGCACGAAACTGACGCAATGTTTTTTAAATACAAAACACACGAAACGGCAGCCAAAGTGAGTGATGTCTGACACGTCATTTATATAATTCGGATTTCGAAGCCAACATGTTTTAATGGGCGTATAATAATCTCACGACGTTTTTTAAACGCGCCGTCAACGGCAAAGATTTGGTTACCTAAGAAAACGATGATTGTCACACAACTCACGGCGTCTCATACTGGCGTCACACGGCTGGCGTCCAAATACGAGCGTTTTCTGACACCTCATTCTCTAATACGGAGAAATGGCAGATTTTCGTGACGGAACCGGTTTCCTAGGAAACCAAAACATACACGCATCAACGGTGCGTTGCTAAACTAGAAAAAGCAGCAAGAGATGCGTTTACAGCGCCTTTTTGCTGCCTGATATAAGCGCATCGACGCAACGCGAATAGGTCCTAGTCATAATTACGCCATCCTTTTTCGAAACCGAACCATTTTTGTTTCGCTACGAGGTGAAATTTTGCTTTTTACGTTAAGGAAATGAAGCTAATGCTTACTTTACGCCGATGAGGTGGGAGAGATAAAAAAACGTTACATTATTGTTCTTAATATTTGCATTTGTAGGTACAGTTGTAAAGTAGTTATTCGTAATGTGTGGATTCTATATAGATATTTTCTTAATATTCAATAGGTGAAGAATAAAGATCAATTTCAACCTCAAATAAAGATATGAATACATTTATGAAATATTTTTTTAAAAATAACATTCGATTTAAACTCAGGCACTGTCTTTTAATTAAATTATCTTTAAAAGTAAATGCAGACAAACATGAAATAATAATTATAATATTAATAAAAAACAATTATAAATAATAATAATTAACTAATTATGTCAGATCTTAAATAAAGTTAATAATTAATAGATACTTAGGTACATCTATAAAAGTTTTATGAAAGGACTTAAAACTAAATATGGAAAGAACTATGTATTTTATTACAAACATACTTTTGTATCCTATATTTTCTTGTAAATTATTTAAAGCAGTATTAATATTCATATTTTATCTTATTCACAGAGATTTGACAGGTGTAAATTACCGTTTTTGTATAACCTGCAAGGCGTCCCTTTAAATAAGTATTTAAGAGTAGACATTACGTACATTTTAAAACTATGGGGCATTATTTCTTGAACACTGACAATATAAATATGTACGGTTAGTTTACAAGCACAATATAAGTCGAAGGCACGACCGAATATCGAGTATAAAAATGAATAATATGTATAACAGACTATTTGAGTCAAACTCAAAATGAATAAAAATTTAAATATTGCCAAAAAAACTAGATACTTACTGAGATTTTTTGTTATCAGATCACGAGGACGACAATCTTAAGCCCAATAAATATAATTAATAATTAATTAGAGTTACAATAATTACCGTATGTAACAGTACGAAAAAGTTATAAAGATGAAGAAAAAAAAGAAAGAGTTTAAAACAAAGCTAGTTATCAATCTCTTATTTCCCTATTCAGGTCATTTTAAATGTTGCGTTACATCGTACAACCAATATTCTACTATAAATCCAATATATCTCAGAAAATATTCTGATATAATTTTGTATAATACTCGAACAGCAATCATAATAATGTGTAAAGCATTATGTAACGAGAATCTGCGATAGATGTCGCTATTCTAGGCTGGTACAACGCCATCTACTGACAATAATCTAATACTCGAGAATTCCTGAAAAAGCTGTTATTTTTTTATGATCGACACGAGAGCTCGTTTGCAGCGGCTTTACAGCAGTTTTGCTTTTTATGAGAACTTTTAGTTTGTAATCTGTTCCTGAGTAAATTCTTTACTTCAGATAATAGCCTCGCTTCAAAAGTTCACATTTCTAATTCAATAATCGACGATAAATGCGCAAAAAACTCGAAAAAGTACACATACATATTCAATAAAATATAGAAAACTTACATTAAAAACATTGAGATACTTCAGACGATCTTAACAAAATAATGTGAATGACATCTAAAAACCACTGAGATTAAAATAAAATAAACGAATCTTAAATGTTGATGTCCTTGAGACGCTGGCGTCGATGGAGTGAGAGCCTTGGTATAACTTAGTATAGGCCCAGGAGACCTAACAGACACTTCTTGTAGTGGCCGGAGCAGTCACCCTGAAAAGGAAAATATTTTTTTTTATAATATGACATGGGTTATAAATTCTGTTGTGCACCAACTAAACTTAATTTAAGCTATTGCTATACTTTCCCTTCGAATACAACAAGAAAGAGAGTTAATAAATAAGACCTGTCAAAAGTTGAACTATGATTTTCTTAGACGCAATTACGACAAACTAAATTTATCATGCTTAGAGTAGCGCCAAATTCAAGGCAGTCGAGACGTAATTTAGTTTGACAGTTCTAGAGCGTCAGTTGTCTTTTTCTTTCGCGGTATGTCAGTAAGAGATCGCAATACTCTTCATTTAGTTTAAGTAATGACAGTACCTTGCATCGCGCCAAAACCAAAATCACTCACATAACCCAGAAAGCTGTTAAGCTTCGGCTTAAATGGGATTGGGCCACCGAATAACAAAGAAAAATAAGTAAATCATACCTCAATCCAGCTCTGCAGCGACTCCCCGTACTTATACTGGAACGCCTCAGAGATGTCGCCCAAGTCGATCTCGCTACGGGTGACCATCAGACGGATGAGCTGGCGGTCGTTGGTGCCGAGACCCTTCATTGACTTGTGCAGACGTTCCGCGAAGAACAGTGGCTTGTTGCGCACGCTTTTTACTGAAAGAAGTAAAGAGAAAACATTAGTATTTTTAGAATATGGCGTGCCACTTCATAATCAGCCGATAATGTTCCCATTGCTGGGAAACAGGCCTCCGGTCGGTGAGAGGGAGTGGGCCGCAGTCCACCACGCGGGTCCATGTCTTCGAATTTTTTCGTTCTAGGACATGCCGCCGCTTTCCTCCGGTTTTTTGAATGTGTATGTTGTCGTTTCACAGTTTTAAGAGCAGCGGTGATGGAATAATTTTCAATTTTCTAGAGTCTGAACTTATTTATTATCAGTGTGAACGTCACGATCAGTCGTTACGGGTCCTCAGAAGTCCGAAAGTCTATCAGTATTATCAAGGGTATTGTAATACCTGGTTACTGGGTTGTGGAGGTCAGATAGGCAGTCGTTCCAGGTAAAATACTGGTATTCAGCTGCATCCGGTTAGATTGGAAGCTGACCCCAACATAGTTAGAAAAACACTCAGCTGAGTGATTGTAATCGCTACGATCACTGGCGAAATGTAGGTGCACTATCTCTGCATACCCTTTTCGAGAAATGTAAGCGTAATGTTACGTGGTATTGTACTTACCAATAGCTCTCAATGCCTTCTCAAGATCGCCAGAGAACTCTGCCTTGATGGCATCATCGATGTCATGTCCTGTCAAGGACTGGTACTCCTCGAAGATGGCCTTCAGTTGCGGGAAGGAGCGAGAGCACAGCACAGCGTTGAACACCGATTCGTCAGTACCGAGGCGAAGCTCACCTGGAAAATATAGAAAAGTTATAAATAAATCGTTGGTATATTTTCCTGCAGGAGTTTTTTTTACGCAGCAACTGCTCCGAGTCTGGATTTGAGCCTTCAAGTGCCTCTTAAAATGACTGCGTACTACCTGGTGGGTTTACCTACTATGCACTAGCCTACGCCTTCGCGGACTAGAAGCGTGATGTTCCTCATATCAGTTTGCGTTCCTACCTTCAAAAGAGTAACGGTGGATTTTCTTGCCCATTCTTCTCCATACGAAACTAGCTTTTGAAAAGGGGCTACTAGAATCAATTCTATTTAAAAAAATGTAAATTTTGATGTTCATACGTGAGCCTTTTATTTGCCTATTTGAGATAAATGCTTTGATATTGTCTTTGACTAGCGTATCTAATTATAATTCTTCTTAGAACATCAATCGGTCAGCGCACTGCAGATGACGCATTGCAGCTCGAAATATAAATAAATAAATCCAAATGACGTATCAACATACGTCAGTGATAGTCATCGCTTTCATTTGTTTTAAGGTAGATCCACATTTGACTCATGGTCTTTGTGACGTCATCTATGCATATTTGCTTGTAGCAAATAGTAGCATTTGTAGCATTTGTAACACTATGACGCGATGGAATACATAACACTAGCATGAATCCGCCTTTATTTCACAACAAAAGCAAAGGCTCGCCTGCATCATTAAATATATTTGCCAAGACTTAGTCATTCGGTGGACTTCCCTACGGATTTACGTCAACAGTGACTCATTAGCTCTATCTGGTATATTTTAGTCACTAAAGTGTGAGAAAAATTAGGTCACGGTCTAATTTCTGGTTCATTTTAACGTGCTATTGCGAGTACGGAATCGATTCCGCAGTATAAAAAACATGCTAAAATACACCTCAAATCCATAATTTACTTATGAACACATGAATCTCATGACGGCGGAGTATGAAACCGGCACAGCTAAATTTTAAATGGATTAGGAGTGCAGAAGCTAATATTTTTATATGCATAATAATGCATTAGAAACAATCACTTATTAATGTGACAGTTACTCCGCCCGTCGCCGTCTGTCTGTCTGTTATGAACCGATTGTTATGAAATTTGACATATAGGTAGCCTGTGAACTGGAGAAAGACATGGGCTAGTTCCCATTTTGAATATATATTGGATACTAGCTGACCCGTGCTGAGTTCGTTGGGCGGTAAACATTTTTACTTGTGATGAAATTATGAGTGTGGTTCGGTTAGTACTAAAATAACTACTTTTTATGAATTAAACATAAAAGTTAAACATATGTTGTCGCTGACTTTTTTGTAGGCATTATCAAGCTCTACAACTTTTCTCTAGAACTCAATCGTATATCTCTCATCGTTAACGTTTTCGTTCGACCGTTTTTTCTCCGACTTACTTTACAAATCCGACTACCACAAAAGTTTTTTGATTTTTCGGGTTCATAAATATCCTATGACACTCACGAATAACGTGGCTTTCTATTGGTAAAAGAATGTCCAAAATTGGTTCAGTAGATCCAGAGATTACCCCCTACAACCTCTCAAACTTTACCTCTTTATAACATTAAGTATAGATAAATACAAAATATACGCTGACGACTTATTGGTAGTTGTCACATGTCTTCGATTTTTTGGTTCAAAGACATGCTGGTTTCCTTAGGATGTTTTCCGTCACCGTTTTGAGAACATTGGTGATGAAATTATTCACACAAAGTAAAGCGCCTGACTGGATTCGAACCCACAATCTACAACTCGTAAGTCGGAGCCGTTAACCACTAGGACATCTGGTCTCAAAAGTCCATTAAAATTGAATAGTAAATAAACCTTATCAATATTAAAATATTACAGTAGTATGATGGTAGCATATTAGTTCGGATAGCAACACAACACACTACAAAATTGCTTATTTGTCTATCCATTTTTACACGGAAATTACCATCAATTCGTTACAGGCTTTAGAGTATATGTCATGATTACCCCACACACACACAAACAAAAAGTATGAGTACGGTAGGCCGCATGTCTTTGGTAACAAAAGCCAGTATCAGCTGGCCTCTTATTATATTAAAACTCCGTAGGTACTGCACGCAGTAGCCGCACGGGTCTATCGATAAGGTTAAACTACGATTGCCGCGGGTAGCCCGTGGATGGGTGACCATCTTAATATACCAAAACCCCTCCGTGCCTCGAAAAGCATGTTAAGCCGTTGGTTCCGGTTGTCATTCATGGATCTTTGACAGCCGTTACGGGTCATTAGAAACCAGTCTGACAACCAGTCTTACCAAATGCTATCGTATTACCCAGTAACTGGGTTGTGGAGGTCAGATAGGCAGTCGCTCCATGTAAAATACTGGTATGTAGCTACTTCCGGCTAGACTGGAAGCAGAAAGTTTAACTGCGCTAGGCCAGCTCAAGGTCAAAGTTTTACCACTGACGTGCCACTTACTGTACCTATATGCGTAGCCATGACAGATTGAACGCTCTTGAACTTTGGTTGATTGCTACATTTCACAAGAGCGCATCAATCATTGTAAATTAAACCTTACGACTATGAACATAAAAGTCAAAATGGCTGTAATTGAGTCTATGCGTATGTGATGTTTCCGTTTTATCCAAGATCATGTGATAGAGACTGAGATCGTCAGTTGTTTTATCAAGGACATCAGCAACCGAGCTTTTTGTTCGATTGATAAACAAAAGCAAGTAGTAATGTATGAAATTACAAGGTAAACGACAAAAATGTATAATACCTAGTTTGCTAAATGTATTTGTTTTGATTTCAAATGTATTTTTAGAAACGGAACGGATAATATTATTTTACCGATAACGAATTTGAAACTACAACAGCATTTATCTCTTCCTGCCAAATATGCAACGATATTTATGATATTTTTTTTATTGTTTATAAAATCACAATTTATTACCTAAACCTATCGGTGCCAATAGCCAAGTTCAAAAGCGATTTTTTCGCAAATAATGATTACAATTTTGAGATAACCTAGGTATTTCGTTATAGTGTGAGTTCCAAAAAACTATTTTCATAATAACATCAAATTACAATCAGTACAAGAGGAGAAAATCACTTTGAAAAGTTGGTAAGCGTATACAAATTAGTGCTCGTGACTGTACCTAAGTAGTTACCTACATCTCGTAAAATTAACACCCATTCGGTCCTCCGTATATGTCACAGACATGATTGAGTGTTATAATTTAAAAGTAAACACTCGCTTTAGTAAATAAGGTACTTAATTTCTTTTCCAGCTTCCTTGGGAATTTTCCTGCGGAAAAGGATAGTTTTGGATCCTATTTTCGACTTTAGATAATTTTTGCAATGTTCGGCTGTTTTTATCGTACCTAAGTCAAATTACCCAGTACAATTCATTACCTTATCGCAACAAAATAAAGGTTCAATTTAATTTGAACATAACAGGCATTTTAGAAATATATGATGCTGTAGTAACAAAGATACGTGCTAATTTGTGTCCGTATTTCTAGTAAAAATAAGGTTCAATATCTTACCAGCTTGAAGCAAGCTCCTGGCGTCTTCCCTGGCCTTATTCTGATCGACGTGGAAAGTCTCATCTCTGTTGCCCTGGAAACCGCATCAAAATAAAATTAAAAACATGCAAAATAATTTAAAATACCGTATTAACAAGGCTTGTAAATAATACGAAATTTACAAGTTTCTGTTGATGAACACTAAGTAAAAAATAATTTACAAAATCAAAAAACCAGACTGCCTAAAAAATGGACTTTAATTTTAAAAAAGATGTTAACAAGAAACTAGTTTAAAAAGAATGATTATTAAACTGAATACTTGATGCAATCTCATTCAGTCAGACGAATCTTCTTAAATTTAAAAATAAAGACCTTTATTGCCTCCGACTGCATGAGATATACACTCGAAAAACATAACCCTTCTTCTCGCGCAGTCGGATAAAAACGAAAAGATCATACATATGAGTAGAGATCGAGATCGTCTAATTTGAAATTGCACGCCCCTCCATTGCTTCTTCATACTCATTTCAAATGCTTGTATGGAAATGTTAGTGGAGGTGCGTGCAGTTTTAAATTAGATTTTCTCTACAGTCCTACATGAATAGTTCCCTTAGGATGCGAATGGAACCGTGGACATTGGACAACGGAACTACATTTTATGATATTGTTCCCATGCTGAGTAGTAAATGGAGACAAATAAAACATGATGAACCACTTAAATGGATTTAGTGCTGACTTTCCTTGAAGTAAGTACAATATTACTACTACAATATTGACGAATACATTTAAAGAATAAACATACGCAATGCATGTTTTTTCATTGTCAATGTCATATTTAAAAGCCATGTCATATTTAATACCGTGCGGGCTGGAAACGTCGCATTTCTAGTAGTTGGTACAAATGTGTATAAAAAATTTGTACAGTACAATTATTTTGTGAGACGAACTGAAAAAACAAGATGGCGCCGTTAGTCCCGATTTCGGGCACGCGCCAAAAAAGTCCTTATACAGCTACATAGACTTAGTTAAAATAAACAATATTTACCACACAAAGTGACGTCATAAGGCGTTTGAAGTTTCCAGATGTGTCACCACGTAGATCGTCTTCGAGGAGATTTCCGTACACTGAAAAGAAAATACGATTTAATAAATTATATCAATAAATATTTGCATTTAGTTGCCAGCTCACATCAGCTCATCAAAAATCTCACTGTGATGTGAGGCATAGACAGAAAAGCATTTACAGGGCAGATGTGAGCGGAAACGCCCTAGGTCATAATAATATAGTGGCTTATGGGTGATGTTCTTCAGAAAGGTCTAGTGCGTAGTCTCGTAACCGGAGTGCTTGTATGACCAGATACTTATTTATATGAACGTAAAAGATTAAAGGATAAAAAAAACTTAATAAGGTGGCGTTCTGTAGTTTTTGCCTACCCCCATGGAGTGAATCATCTGTGATTGTGTATAAAAACTGACGCCGAGTTTATGAACATAATTACAGATGAAACAGTAAATAGGCTCCGTCGCGTCTGGTGCAAAAATAATACCCACGTAACTTGTGTAAAGACGTAGTAAGTATTGGAGCCTTGCCAAAAAGCCTCCACGGGAGACTGTATAAGTTAGTTGGGCACACCCAGGGAACCAATGTTACTTATCACGTACTTAGGCTAAGCTTTACTCCTGTCACTATCGCACTAGTGTCAACTTACTAGTGCAAGACAGAGACGGGATCACGGGAACATAACAGCACGAACTAAACAAAGTTTATAGGCCTCGGGATATATGACCCGTTGTGAACCTTACAGGCTGGCTAAAGTGTCTTCAACGCTAAAAGAGATTTTATCGTATCGGTTAACTATTACACTCTCCTATTTTTAGGAAATCGGAAGATGTAATCGCAGTTAGAACAGTTTTATCCGATTTAGTGAGATTGGAAGGTCCCACCCAACCACACCACTTTCACTAAATTGTTGCAACCCAATGTCCTAGTTACAGTGTTTCTAGTAAGAATTTCAAAAAATTGGATAGTATAAGTAATACGCACTTTAGGTTGTCCTATCGACACAAAATTAGAAAGAGAAGCAGAAAAGGAGATACGTCAATAGTTTTATTCATAATTCAGAAACTGACGAAAAAAGCTTGCATAAAATAATGATTACAGTGAATGACTAACGTTTGTGTTCGTCTTATCGCTTGAATTCCCCGATGTCACGTCATTATTTGGAGGTCTGCCCATTCCGTCAGAAAACGAGGAATTTTATATCTGTTCTACTAAGATTCTTGGGATTTCCCGTCCTGGGGTTTTTCATCATACTATTTTCGAAGTAGTTATAAATTATAATGATATAGTACTATTTACAGCGATTGTTTCTGGTCCCTGACCCTGAGGTAGGTATGGCTTTCACACAAACTTGCAAAGTAGAAGAGAAACCTATTGATTATTTAATAATACCTTCACCTAGTATCTAATTGATATTGATCTTTTATTCCGTCTGCAACATTTATTAGAATTTGTCGAATACCTACTACCTACTAGGCTTTCGACTACTTTGTATTAGAGTGTGTCGGTTTTTATGTTTATTTTCCTAATTACTGCTGTAGTAGCAAAATACTGCTGCCCGCGATTTCGCCTGCAATCCAGGATGAAAAGTAGCCTTCGCCCTGCTCCAGGTCATGACCTGGAGAAAGGCAACGGCTGGTTTTGGATCATGGTCTACTCATGTGCCAAACTAAGTTCGATTTTGTTCAGCCGTATTAGCGTAAAAATGTAACAAAAAACATACAATATATTTTTTTTTTCTAGGCTAGACCGGAGAAAATAATTGATTAAAAATAAAAACATTTTGGGATTTAAATATCTAACTAATATCGTAGCAACTATTGTGCCTGTTCAATGAGGGTTTTCTGAAATTACGTTCACTCACTAGGTGGCAGCACTGAGACGTCAGGCCCGGGCACCAGTCAAAAGTGTCAAAGCGCCTACGGACTAAATGGTGAACGAAAGAATGAAACGAATGACATCAAATATTTTAAGTTCATTTGGTACTGGAAGACTTCTTGGCAACGTGGCGCCAACCAACTGGTGGCTTGAATATTCATGAAAACCCTCATTACACAATAATTGGGATTTATTACACTATTGCTGGGAAAACCGTAAAAAATATACCACCCCTTTCGGTGATAACTGATAACAGGGAAACAACCAATCTTCATTTGTGGTAACATGATTGGTAGTGAGGCGGAAATCACAACCCAAGGCTACTTTGGACAGCCCATTAAGCAAATAAAAACTGTTGAATCATAATCATGGCTACAAAAAACCTCGATCTTCTCTGACGTCATAGCGACTTAACATCGATATTTGGCAACGATCCAAATATTGTTCCGGATTGTAGAGCTTTGGCTTCCTAGGTAATGCGGTTCCGTCAAAATTAAGGCCCTGGTAACTTTAAATAATGTCGTTATGAGCGATAATAGTTAAAATAGTTAAATAATCCATCACTGGATGCAGTTTGGCATTTGGAATTTTATGGTATATTTTTAATTATAATTATAATTGGTATTGAAGGGATAAACCGATTTTAAAGATAATTAAGAGGTGACTTTGATGATTTTTTTGATGCATTAAAGTGTGTTTTATTACGTTTTGAGTTCCATCACTGTATGCAAAATAAAAACTTGAAAATACCATATATTTTTTGCTTTCAAAATTATTTATGGTTATTGAGATACACTGGTTTTAAAAACCACCTTTTTGATCGTTTTCAAGAAATCTCCGCCTTAAACAGCCGTCATGAAAATCTGTAATTTAAGGTCGTCAGTATTTGACATTAAAAGGTGTTATCGGTCATCGTGTGACCGTTCACCGCTTTCTTAAGAAACCAAAGCTTTAGCATAAGCTAATCAGCCTATCCGTGTTCCGTGTGGTTCGTAAACGGACGTGGTCGGGTGTCGTAGAAGGCGACTAAGGGACTTACTAGAGAATGGGCAGCAGCGTTATCTATGCATTTTACCACCATACTGCGATCGCCCACCCGCCTGCCAAGCGTGGCGATGATGGCAAAACACCCCTTTTGGGGCAGGCTTATGTCCAGCAGTGGACGTCTTTCGAATCAGCCTATAATGTTCCCACTGCTGGGACATAGGCTACCTCTCGATGAGAGGAAGTGGGTCGTAATCCGCAACGCGAGCCCAGTGCGGGTTGGTAGATGTCACCAACCTTCGATCACACGTCTTCGAATTTTAGGTTCTAGGACACGCTAACTTTACTGTGCAAGCCTAAATATAGCACTAACGTTGAAGCCTATATACTAGAACTGTGAGAGTAATTGCAAACATTGTAGTTTCTAACTTTGTTTAATGAACAAAGATAAACTTGAGTACCTAAGTCGAATGATGTAACTATAGAAACCATAATACTATGATAGCAATTAAGAAACGATAAGAGCCGCGGGAAGTCGCGGCACGGCGGACAGAGCTCCGGCAGGATCTCATGGCGACGTGGAGAGTGCGATTGTCGCAACCAAGTGCTGGGCACGCTGCGATTGCGGCGGTAAGTCCCCTCTTTGAGGAGTGGCTTGAGAGGCGGCATGGCGTCCTCACCTTCCGCCTGACACAGGTCCTCACCGGACATGGCTGTTTCGGGAGGTTCCTGTTTCGGATAGGGCGGGAGGAAACGCCCGGGTGTTTCCATTGCGAAGATCGCCCAGAGGACACGGTGGAGCATACGGTGGAGGTCTGCCCAGCTTGGGTGGAGCAACGCCGTGTCCTCGTGGAGGTGATCGGCGGCGGCGATCTCTCGCGTCCGACCCTGGTCCAGGCCATGGTACGGAGCGAGAGGGCATGGCTGGCAGTCGCCTCCTTCAGCGAAGCAATTAAGCTCGCAAAGAGGGAGGCGGCGCACGTGAGGGAGATGCAGTACATGCGCCCTCACAGCCGTGGCCTTCGCAGGAGACGCCCTGGGCGTCGGGAATCCCAGGCTGATTCCCGGCCACCGTAGGCACGGGCTTGCGGACGGCGAGTAATGGGTAGCTCGCTGTCCGGTAAGGACCAAGCCCGGGTCGACGGCGCGTTGTGTTCCACGCGCGCCTCAAAGAGATGTCAGCAGCAACAGAGGGGCCCGCAAGGGCCGATGCCTGCCGGGGGTGCGGGTTGTTCGAAAGAGATACCGCCGCCCCTGGCACACAGGCAACTGAGGGAACACGGGTGGGTTTTAGTCAGTAAAAGTCTGACACGCCCTCCCGCTCCACCCAGAGCGGGAGAAGTTATTTGATGATTTCCCACCCAGAAAAAAAAAAAAAAAGAAAGAAACGATAAGAAAGATCGTCATTTTTAACCGACTTCCAAAAGGAGGAGGTTCTCAATTCGTCGGAACCTTTTGTTCGTATAAATAAGACAATTATCTATACAAGGTCTGTTGGGAGCAAAACAACGATATTGAACTGTTTATTTTATCTGAACCTCTGTCATAGGATAGAGAATGGATTCTATGTCGGTAGACTCAATATTACTGAAAATTCGGACCTGTGCCCAACACTGAAACAGACCGTTAGTCTAGAAAAAAACAATTGGGCCCGTCTTCACTAAACGAATACCTACCAACGTGTGTGTTTGAAGCAACTGGCCATTTATTTAAGGCAGTCTAAATTGGGACCTTAGAGTATACAGGGTTAATTTATTTATCTACCCAATTGTTAAGTTCTTTTTAATGAAAGTAGATCTATTAATCTGTGTTAGTGAAAAATACATAAATACAGTGTGCCAGGGTTGCGTGTCGCTTCTTACCACTTGTTTAGTTACAAATCTACACTTAGGCTTGAAAAATAAATAAACTACTATACTCGTGCATAAAGTGAATAAAGGGGTATTTCTCTCAGAGCAGATATCTAGGAAATACAGTCGCTCATACTGACTATCAGCCTAAAGCACAATTGTACTGAATCCGTATGGTTAGAACGATGTTATTTTAGGCGCGTTCGAAGGAAACCGTTCATTACATAGAACATCACACGTCCAAGGACCCTTGTGCAAAGAAGCTTCAAGTTGTACACCAATTTACGCCATTTCATACTAATCGTGCACCGTTATAAGAGATTGGTTGTATCCTCTGTTAGATTATAATAAGATGTTTCTTGTGAACTTGTTAATGCACTGGTATTGGCTGTTTTACTGTGTTTGTATTAGTGGACGACGTAATAAAATCGCGGGGGGATTTTTCGCGTACTGGATTTTCAAAACATGGCGCCGAGAGTTGAAAATCGAACAATAAGGCAGTAACTACACTGTTCGATTTTCGACGCGCTGAGATACACTCTGTTGAATCCTCAGTCTAACTCTCAGTGTTGAACCGATCATTGAGGACTCAATGCTCGGTTCAACACTGAGAGTTGAAAATCCAATGCGTTAAAAAATCTCGCCGCGATTTTATTACGTCCGTTTCATTACTCATGATAATCGCACACCTAGATCTAAACAGAGTTAACTTAAAAAAGCACTTTTTTTTTCAGAAAAGGTCAAAAACTGTTAACCGTGTTCCCGTGCACTGGAGAAGTTATCTGTATACATATTTGTTTTGCAAGTTCTACTAAAAAAATATTTTTAAATCTGTTTTATTGGTCAATAGGTAGTGAGTTAAGGAATTCCAGTAAGCATAAGTCAAAACTCTCAATTTTTGACTTAGCTCCCTTTAGATCTAAGCGTGCGATATGACCAGAGGTCGGAGTAGGTAGATTGATTTAAGGTCGTTGACGTCAAACGTAGAGGAGAATATGGATATGCCTCCAAAATACCGGAACTTCATATTGAAATTAGCACGAATTTGTGTTTAAGGTGATAAACGTATTAATAATATCAATCTACGCTACCAGTGTTAGCTAATAACAACGTAAGTTTTTTGCTCAGCTCGTTAGGTACGTTTACAAATTTAGTTTAGTTGATTCTTAAACGAGTTATATTCATAAGCGTCGTTGACAAATTCAACTAGTTGATTCATAAACAGTTAACGTTAATACGTTGACAGATGAACGGTTGATTCAACTAGTTCGTTGATTCAACGCCCATCGCTGGTCTGTGGGGACTGTGGGCTACGACCTTCCACCTTAAATGAAGGAATCAGTCAACTGAACTGATATGGCAAGGTTTAGGTAGATCGTTGCAACAACCTACAACAAACAATATATTTCATCGAGCGAAATGCAAGGCTATACGCGACCATAGATAGTAAAATGTACGCAGTGTGAACCTAGCCTAGTTGTAACTACAATCTATATCTATACTATACACCGTGAAATTTAAATGGCTGTTTACCCGCAGCAGAACAACTTGCCATAAGGAGTACTTTCGAAGCATAGAGTAAAAGTTAAAAAAAAAAAAAGATTTTTTGTTTTAAAATAATTTAAAAAATATTCATCAACTCAATAATAACACTAGAGGTAACTTGTAGGTACTACTCGAAACGCACGCACCTTCGACAAAGGGAACAGCGATGCATAAATGTTCAAAGCAAAATAAACTCTCGCACGTGGTGTTGTATTACCAAGACAAAACCATTTCGCTGCGGAAAAACAACCATTAAAATTTCACGGTGTATCACTACATAGTATAAAACAAAGTCGCTTTCTCTGTCCCTATCGTATGCATGTATCCATATGTATGCTTAAATCTTTAAAACTACGCAACGGATTTTGATGCGGGTTTTTTAATAGATAGAGTGATTCAAGAGGAAGGTTTATATGCATAATACACCGACCTCGACGCGGGCGAAGCCGCTGGCAAAAGCTGGTAATATTATAAAGCTGAAGAGTTTGTTTGTTTGTTTGCTTGAACGCGCTAATCTCAGGAACTACTGGTTCGAATTGGAATATTCTTTCGGTGTTGGATAGCCCATTTATCGAGGAAGGCTATAAGATATATAACATCACGCTAAGACCCTTAAGAGCCGAGCAAAGAGAAAACGTCACGAATACGAAGTACTCGCACGAGCAGGCAAGGCGAGCGACGGCGTGGGTCGGGGAGCAAGAAATTTGACGCGAACGAAAGACGCGGGCAGAAGCTAGTATATAATAAAAATGAATCCCTATTTCCCCTGGTCACAGCATCACACATGAACGGCTGGACCAATTTTGCTAATTCTTTTTCTGTTGTATTTGTTATTGTCTGGAGAAGGTTCATAAGAAAGAAAAAATTAAGTAAGTTGCGCGTAACATACGTATAAAAAATGCGAATTCAATTCAATATTTATAATTAAGACAGGACAACGTCTGTCGGGTCAGCTAGTCCACAATAATAATCAATGAAGTAGATTGAGTGCAAGTTATTTATCAACTATACACCCACTCAGAATGCGCTTGTAGGTTACTTGGAAATAACAAGTGACAGAAGTGACTAGTACTACGTGTAAATGACAAATGATTTTATTTCTGTAAGTAGGTTTGTACAAACACTTTTACACGTCAATCATATTTTTTTTAAACTAGATGAGGTCGGCGTTTCCTATCTGACTACTCTGAGAAGAAAGGCCGAAACAAATTCAGAGGTCACAGTCTCTTTTAAAGTCCAGACATAATCTTTTTCAGATCATGTGAAGACCATGTGGATCGGTGTCTGAAATCTTTTAGGAAAGAACTACACAGATTGAGTGGACCTGTCCACTGTGTAACGTGTTAGATATTGTTTATTAGAGTCATTATCATGTCAGCCAAAAGACGTCCACAGCTGGACATAAGCTTCCCCCAAAAGGGGGATTCGCCATAATCGCCACGCTTGGCAGGCGGGTTGGCGATCGCAGTATGGTTGTAAAATGCATAGAGAACGCTGCTGCCCATTCTTTAGTAAGTTTATTAGAGTACTGAGCTAAAAACATAATACTATGACCAAAACAGTTTTTTTTTAAAGCTTACTTTTATTCTTAAAAAAAAACGCGTTGACCCTAACATTACTTTATGCATTTAAAATTTAGTCTTATTGCCTTGGAACAAAGTTGAAATTGAAGAATTTTCTTTGGCTCAATCGGCGGTATGTAGGGCAAATTACATAATTTTTAAATAAAAAAACCTGTTAGTATTAAAAGTTACTGGTCTTGCATTTATTCTGTTGGTCCTTGTATCTACGTAGATAATTATTTATGCATTGTCACACACAAAGAGGCCATTTTCCTCGACATAACATGCCTTAGTGCGAGCGAGACGTCCGATATCAAAGTACTTTTACGCCTATCATCAGGCGCATTTCATGTTTTATTTCGAATAGGTGCGGGCTAATATTAACTCTTTGACTCAGTAGGTACTTCACGTATTTCACATAAACGACTCGACTGTTTAAATAACAACAGTAACCTAGAAATAGCCAGGAATAATTATTTATTTATTTATTTATTTACTTAAAGGTTCACCCACAGCCTTAGAGCATTTAACCTCAGCACATACATATACATACAAATATTAAATCATACGGTTATATTCTAATATATATATCAATTACAGGTAAACACAACATTGACAACAGAAGACGCCAGAATTAATTTAAAATAGCATAATTAAAATTAATTTAAAATAGCATTATTACAATGTAGCTATACTGTACACTGAGGGAAGTAAATGCTAAGCGGTCAATTATTTGTTTTAGAACCATTTCATACGATTGTCAAAAAAAAAATAGGTAGTAGTGTTCTGTATTCCCAGACAGTGACAGTTGCCAAGCAATAATTTTCCTTAACTTTACAACATTGGGAATTCACTTCTACATTAATCGATTTAAAAAGCCGCAATATTTATCGAACTTGGCGGTTCACTGCTCCCCAGTACCCACATTCGTCTTTTTCCTCTAGATAACCATAAAGTACTAGGTAATAGTTTTACTAATATGTATTATAAATGCTAAAGTAATGCTGCTTGACTGTTATTTTTTCACGGTATATTAACGGATTGCAAATTATGATAAAATTTGAGTAAACCCTGTGTGCTAATTTTTTTTTGTCACCGATGACCAGCACCCTAATTGCGTAACTCACGATTAATCATAATCGGTTTTATTTTGACAGTTCAATAACATTCATTGCGTTATTTACGTTGTTGAGCAGACACATTCTACGAACATATGAAGCAATGGTTTAGCCATATGTTTCAAAACGAAACAGATTATGATCAATCGTGAGTTACGCAATTAGGGTGCTGGGTGGACACAGGATAGTTTTTACCCGACTACAGCGCAGCAAAAAGGATATGATTTTGACCGGTATGTATAATAGCGTGTACCTACCCATGTACGTTGATCTGTTCCCTCATAACTTCTAAACTAGGTACTTATCATAAATGTGAGCTAACCCCAAATTAATTTAAATAAAAAGTAAGTTCAAAAACTAAAACCCTACTACTGAAACAATGACGCTCTAAAAACTATGAAACAAGAAAATTGTCTCATCTGAAAGCCCTGGTCCTAAGTATATGTGATTTTTTTTTTTATTACTTTTTATGGTACCAGTAGTGGGTACAGTCATCAAAAGATACCAGTAACCAGGTCGTCGGATATAGTTGAAGTTTACTTATAAACCGATAGATGTTTTCGAATGACATTTAATTTGATAAATGAACTGTTTGTTATCTATTCATTAAATAACATTTGATTCGTAAACATTCATCGCGTTTTTACTAAACATGAACTATATCCGATTACCCTAGTTATTTATCACTTTTAGTAACCGTACGTTCATCTATTCCCTCATAACTTCTAATCTTCTTTTTCATAATTGTGAGCTAACCCCAAATTAAGTTAAATAAAAAGTAAGTTCAAAAACTACCTACTACTGAAAAATTACGCTCTAAAAAGTATATAACAAGAATATTTTCGCCATGGGCGTACGCGTGACATTTTTTGTGCTCGGGTTTTAGTTTTTGTTCTTATTTTCTACTGAATAGGTATATCAGTAGTAGGCACATTCCTGTGGGATCATTTCCGACCTCAACGCGGGCGAAACCACAGGCAAAAGTTATAACAAAATGTATCAATACTCACTAGCAGTGTAAGTCTGTTTGATGACGTTGATCTCATGGTTGGACATGGTGCACATGACCTCAATGAGGACATCCTCGTCGGTACCAATCCCGGCGATGGCATCATGGAGTTCCTTGCTGTAGAACTGTGGTAGAGGAGTCATGAGGGCAACCAGGAGATCTTCAAACTTGCCAGTGGTTTCACTCTTCAAGTCTGCTACTAGATCCTGGTGAAAGAAATTGATATTATTAATTTATGATTCTTGTGCTAGTGCTTCGGCGCGACGGAATAGAAAAAAACAGGTGGAAATGCAATGCAACAAAATTACTATAGGAACCATTGTCGCCAAACTCACACAAATAAACCGATAATCATCTAATGCACTACAAACAATAAAAATTCGTTTGATTTGTCGTTTTACTTTTAGACAAACTAGCACAAGCCACAGATCCTACGTCTGGAAATAAACCTTCATGCTGTACAGATAGGATTTATTTTGCTTTAGCTCAGAAAGTATTTACAACGTTTTGTAATATAAAATCTAACTAAATTTCGCTACTCGATCATAGATGACAGTAATCACAGTGGTAGCAATTTTAGACTTAATTGTGATGACGACAAGGTTGACATTCGTGTTGTAGGTCGATATCTAGTGCTACTCGACTAAAGTGACATCAGTGCAGAATACATTGAATTTTGAATTACATTATTGATATCGATAGATACTTTTTTCGAATTAAACCAGAAATCGGGTAGGTCTTGTTGGGAGTTCAGTAATAAAACTGTAGGAAGAATGACGTAGTATTATGACTATGGATGTTACTTGTCTGAAATAAAGGTTATTTTATTTTCATTTATTATTATTTGAAAATAAAATAATTATAATAATTACGTTATTATGTAAAAGTTTGATTACATTTTTGCTATAAAGCATCTATGCAACCTAATACACTTCTTAAAATAAATTTCGTGTATGAATGTTAAGCAACCTCTATTTGTATTTTGTAATAAATATTAAATGACCATTTTTTAATCGATATCCATCGATAAAACCAACAGCCGACCCGACTACATCACTAATTGAGTAGCGAAGTACTTTCCAGAACGAAATAGTGAATACAATCAATCCAAAATAAACTTTATTATAATCGTATAAGGTTGATTTTAACTAGACGTTATATTAAATTATGAGTAAATTAAAATTAACTGAGATTTTATTACAAAAAAAATCGATGATAAGAAACACCTCCATTTTAAAGGTTCATTCTCCTACTGTCATTTTTGCACTCCAAAATGGAACAGTTCGGCAGTTCGGAAAAATAAATTTGTCGCGGGACTAGCAACTCGACGCGATTTTAGAACACGACTGGGACCAATGAAGCGTAACAACGCTTATTTGTGGCACGCGTCGCACACGCCTACTTTGCACTTCCACCTATTTTTTCTATTCCGTGCTCGGCGCTCACAAGTGATGTTCTAGTCGATGTCCACACGGCCGTAATAAAATCGCAGCGGGATTTTATCGTGCACTGGATTTTCAATTCTCGATGTTGACAGTGGCGTAACTAGGGTGGGGTAAGCAGGGCACGAGCCCTGGGCGCCTATCCAAGGGGGGCGCAAAGTCGCCAAAACAAAATACTTCAAAAAAACCATTTCATAGCGTTATATTTAAAACATCTGAAGAGCTACTTGAATTTATTGTGCAATAAGGGGATGAAAGCATATTTCCAAATCTGCCCATTTCAATAAAAATCTGCTTAAAATTACAGCATTACAAGTTGTGAGCGATTTTTTGGTAAGTTGAAATGAATACCTTTGTTATTAAAGGCTATAATTGGTCAAGAAAGCTTATGCGACCTAGCTTTGCTCAGTGTAGACCGGGAAAAGATAATTTACAAAGGGGCGCAAATGTGGTGCGTGCCCTAGGCGCCATTTTTAACACGCTTTTATTAGCTTCACCTGTATGTTTGTTTGTTTGTAACCGACTTCTTTGGACTGGATTTTGACCCACTTCAAACGGTCAGATTTCATTTAAACTTTGTAGACTTATCGAGGACTGATGACAATTAAATAATTCCAAAAAACAAAAAAAAAAACGGAAAAATAACGATTTTATGTCATAACTCATAAGCATAACGCAGAACGAAAAAATAGAAAATAAATAATAGATTAAAAATCTAAAAACCCAAAAGCGTGGGTGCTTGATATTCATTGATTATAAAAATACCTCAAAAAGCACCCCACGCTTTTTTGAAATTATTTTCTGCTTTTTTAGTTTGGTTTTTAAAGCGCGTTTTTTCGATTTTTTTAAATCTATTATTTATCTATTGGTATGCCCCTGGGTGTTGAACCGAACATTGCGGATTCGTAGGAACGTGGGCTTAGACCCTCAGGTCGGGCAATGTTTGCAGTTTCCATTTAGCTTTTTTAGTACCAGCCCGAAATCCGGTTCAGTGCCCGATTGATAGGCGCACTTCTAATTACGTGGGTGTACTAAGGGTACCAATATGAGGGGCCCGTTCCTTATGCACGAGCTTGGGTGTTCTAATTAGACAAGTGCAAATGTGACGTTTTCAATTTCATTATAACTTTAGAATTTTTGACTTCACCGTTTTATGTATATACGTTGAAGGAAAACCTGAAGTAACTGGACTAAGAATAGGTCTGAAATCCCAATAATTACGCCTTATTTGTACAAGAGGCAGATCTGCAATAGTGGTACCTAACTACAATAACAAGCCGACTTTTTTACTTGATTTTGGGTCTAATTACCGTATGTACTGTAACACGACTGCTTGAAGGCTTTTATCGGCATATAACCTACGCCAAAACCGCAACCCAGGAACGATATCTACTTATTATTTATATAGAAAGTTAAAAAAAAAACATTGTTTTTATCCTTGATCACAACCCATGAGAAATAAACTACCTACTAATGACAAATGAAATAACAACGCACTCTGTTCCAGGAAAATACGGAAAGCCTATTTATTGTATGAAAGACAAACTCCACGCATTATACTTATGTAGCGAGTTCTATCCAAGAATAGCGAATACGGTTACAAACATACGACTTTCTAAGAAAACAGATCAATAGAATGAACTAGTAGGTACAATCGTTTCTGTATCGAATGTGGTCAGCTGGCCCGAATCTGTGAGTCTGTCTCATTTATGCTCGGTTCCTATAAACAAAAACCAATCGTTTTGCTTAACAATGGTACCATTTTTTATTGCCAAACTGGGCCAATAAATAGATTCCTAGAACTTTCTACTGATGTACCTACCTAAATACAACGTGTAACGGATAGGGTATAGACACACCAAGGGCACGGCTTCTTTGGATGATATCAAACGATATTGGAAGGGTTTTTTTAATCCTATCTCTACATGTTCGGAAGTTATGAAAATTTTTAATACATTGATAGCAGAAACCAATTTATGAATTTAAGAAATATATGAAATCGAAAATTTGGTTTCAATTCTTAGAGTAGGTACCTATTTTATTTTGAGCTGAAACTATGAATAGTGATTCTATACCAGCTGTTATCTTTAGAGTTTAAGGATAGCAATAGGGTTTCTGTTACACCTTATATACCTATGTAACCATTGTGAATCGGGATCGATACCCATGGCGACTTTCCGTCACGAATACAAATTCCAAAACGCCATTTCCTCGAAAACATGTTACTTTACTTATTTCAAAATACTTTTGATTTTTGTTGAATTTAAAAATAATTTTTTTTTTGTTTAATTCCAAAAAGTACCCCAATAAAGTTGTTGATAAGCAATGCTTATCAAAGACCGCAAACATACATAGCGAATGCAAGATAACCTTATATTATCTCCTTTTTTTTACTAATTAAATATATTTTTTTAAGTAGCCCAACGGTATCGATATCCGCGTCCAAATAAGCTATCGATAGCCATATTGTTTTTAGGTACCTACTTCTAAAATGGCAATCGCTGATTTATAACATGGTTCGTTGGAGTAAGTAGACATTCACAGAAACGTAATAAAATCGCGGCGTGATTTTATCGTGCACTGAATTTTCAACTCTGTTGTACCGAGCATTGAGAATTCAACGTAATGCATCCCTGCTCACCGAAAAACACGCTGTTCGATTTAGAACTCTCCGTGCTAATCATTGCGTTGAAGATCCTAAAAACTCGGGTCGAATGCGGGTGGCCATTTCATTGGCCTACACAGCCACGATACGGAGGTTCAGAGAACAAATAAATAATAGTCAAAAAAAAAAAACTAAAAAAACACGCTTTAAAAACCAAACTAAAAAGTAGAAAATAATTTAATTCTATTATAAAGCGTGGGGAGCTTTTTGAGGTATTTTTATAATCAATTAATATCAAGCAAGCAGAATTAAATTATTTTCTACTTTTTAGTTTGATATTTAAAGCGTGTTTTTTTTTCATTTTTTTTTTCATTATTGAATTGTCATAGGTCCTCGATAAGTCTACCAAGTTTAAATGAAATCTGACCGTTTAAAGTGCGTCAAAATAGCGTCCAAAGGAGTCGGACATACAATACATAGAAACAAATATACAAGTGAAGCTAATATATAGCGGGTAAAAAGTATTGCATGTTTTCATAATAAACCACGACGTTCCAGTTGGAATAGCACCTATCGCGTTTACTAGGCCACGAATGCATAATTATACATACGGCGAGGCCATTGTAACAACACTAATTAAATACAAACTACAATGCCAGCTCAGGCGTTGTAGAAGTCTTGAATTTCACCCTTCCTTGCGAATCCCGGGCAAGCTTTGTTACTTTCGGAATAAGGTTTTAATTACTGTGACATATTTGACAGAAAATGATTAACGTAAAATTTGTACTAAGTATTTGTTAGAAAAGCCCAATAATACTTTGATTGGTCGTACATCATGGGATCGTACTCAAGAACGTAGTATAATATTATACTAGTGGTCGCCCAGGGCCTGAATTCAATATGACCACTTAACGATTCCTTAAGACTGTGCCGAACAAAAGCGGCGAACGCCTTTTAGGTATTTAACTTCATGCGCTCACTGTGTGTGCAGTAACGCACACAGCTGCGCTCTCATCCGTGCGTGGCTGTTTAAAAACAAAACTTAGTAACTTACATTTAGTAAAATATGGCATCATGTGGATTGTGACTTTGTGAGTGAATATAATACCTGAGCTTCTTATGTTTTTCTAATTTGGTTAGAAAAGAAATAAGTTCGCAACCACGCCAATCGCACACGAATTCTGCTAATATCGTATTAATAATATCGACAAGTTGTCTTGGAGACCTACAGAATATGACATTTCGATTCTTTACCGTTACATTGGTTTCTAAAAAAAACGATAATGACGTAGTTTGAACGTAGAAGATTCCACGGGGAATCATGATAACGATACAGAATTGGTGTCCAGGGGTCGAAATTGAACCATGTTGCAAAGTAAAGCATATTGGAATGGACTAGAGTGCATTGTAGGTACAATGTACTCTAGTCCATTCCAATATGCTTATGCTGGGGTAGGTACCCCAGTTGGATAGATGTTTTCCTGATTCTGCATGTTGGGTGACCCAACATGCATAGTCAGGAAAACATCTTTCATTGTAGTTATTAAATTTTATTTATCTTCAAATCAAAAAGAACAACCTTAGGTAAACAGTTTTTATTTTCAAAAATAATCAATTATTATCTTTTTCTTTTCAGTAACAAGGATGAACAACAAGTACGAATTCAATTTTATTAATTAACACAAAATGACTACTAACTACTTCGTTAATGGGCGCTCTGCCTTTTAGTTAATTGGTAACTATTAAACCCCAAGGACATATAAGCTGGCAATTAACTTTCATAGTTATATCGGTACATCTGTTGTTACAGCACCTTTATGTCGTAGCCATAAGAGTGGTTTTAGCAGTGGCAACTGTTACGGTTGATAGGCGGTTGATTGTACTTACACCGTTCAAATTCAAATGTTAATTATAAGTAATACAACGTAGAAAGATTGTAATGATAGAAGTAGGGGAACATACCCATACTACGTGATCCGTTCGGAAGGGGAGTATTCAAAATACGACGCTTGTCACGGGGCTTAGGTTTTCGTCACGTAGTCAATACCCTCTAGGGAAATCCCGTGCTTTTTCGAGCTATATTTAAATATGGTGTTACAATATGTTTTTACATAAGTTTCTTTTTGATAGTATTGATAAATGATAAATGATTTTATTTCTGTAAGTAGGTTTGTACAAACACTTTTACACGTCAATCATATTTTTTTAAACTAGATGAGGTCGGAGGACATTGTTTTCACTTGTTATGAAATTTTATTTTTGCCCGGCGCAGAAATTTTTCGTCGGTAATACAAAAAAAAATCAGCTGTTCCATACATTTTGACCGCGTAGGTTTTGCACTTTTCTATGAAACAGCAGATTCTTTTTGTAAAATCGACGTAAAATTTTTGCACTAGGGGGTCTAGAATGATATGCTGAATTCATGGTTACATTTTGCGCACTGGATAAAAACTTATCCTGTATGTACACGCTCTTTGCGTCAGGATGCAAGCGCTGTATAAATAAATTAAAAAGACCAATTATATGAGGCAAATTATTTTTTTTTTTTAACTTTCTGTAGGCAAAAAATGATTTAAAACCATTTTTATGAATTACTACGTGAAAACTAGAGGAAGAAAGGGGTTCTTGGCATACACTACGGGTGGCCACCGAGGGGAGGGGGACGAGGACAAAAAAGAAAAAATGGGTCACGTAGTATGGGTACGTTCCCTAGGTAAGAGGGAAAATTTTAGTTGTTTATAAATGTTCAGTCTAATAGTAATAGTACATATACCTAGTTCTGCCCTGCTAATTGTAAATGCAGTACTTGCACAAAAGCGATTTCGAGAAAAACGCGGAAATCTAGAAGTAAAATTTTCATGCAAGTACTGTGAATCTCGTTATCAAAAAAACATACTTCCAGTACCCAAATATTTTTATTTTTCCCTTATAAGTTTGCCCCTAAGGATGCCATTTCTGCAAAAAAGCGAAAACCCATAAGTTTCGATTACTGCAGATAGAATTAGCAGGGCAGAGTTATAGTATAGTGTTTAGGCAAGCTCCCTTTGGACGTATCGAAGAAGTTATCGACCTCTGATCTACAACCGAATTTTAATAGAAAGATGCTGATTTTAGGTACATCATACCCAGCCTATACTTAATGTTCCTATGCTGGGACCCAGGCCTCCTCTTACTGAGAGGGAGTGGGCCGTAAACCACCACGTGGGCCTAGTGCTGGTTGGTAGCTGTCACATGTCTTCGAATCGTTGGTTCTAGGACATGCCGATTTCCATAAGATGTTTTCCTTCCCCGTTTGAGAGCAGTGGTATTGCCACTTTACACAGAGTAAGGCACCTGTCTGGGTTCGAACTAGGTACCTACAATTCGTAAGTCAAAAAAATCTAAAGAAAATTTGAATTTCGCGAGCTACCGTATCGCATCTACCATTAGCCGCGTAAGTTGACGTTATTTTAACAAGTTGGAAAAAAAAATGGGATGGCCTATACTCATGTTAGTAGAGGCGAATCTAGCAAAAAAAACAATAAATTCTAGTACATAACGAGGGCAACATACGATACATTATCTATCAAAGATTCTTATCTTAATACGTTGTTGACAATTAACAATCTTGTTATCTTTACCGTAGGTACAATATTAAATGCTACTACATTTTGATAACACAATGAACTATCTACTACTTACCTATGCTGGCTCAGTTGGCTAACAATACCTAAACTTAATACAAAAAATGCGAAAGTAAGTTTGTTCGTTTGTTACTTTTCACGCCTAAACAACTGAGCCGAACGTCCTGAAATTTAGCATATACGTTGTCAGGTGTACAGAAACGGACATAGGGTATCATCATCCCGAAATAAAAATACTGTTTCCGAGGAAAACAACAATAACGTTCTTATGATAATAGATGGCGCCACGTGTCTTTCGAATCATATTCAAGCAGAGTACAACCCGAATTGATTGTCGAATTCTAAATCAACGAGAGCGAAACAGCGTGCAAATGCTAGTACTATAATAAAAAAACATCATCATCATGTCAGCCGAAAGACGTCCACTGTTGGACATGGGCCTCCCTCCCTTTGGGGGGTTTGCCATATCCGCCACGCTTTACATAAGACATTCCCCCAAAACGCTCGCCCTTCACCACTTTCTAGTGCTTTAGCTGGTAAGAAGAAGTTGCGCAACAAACTCCCCAGCAGCACAGCTGTCTGTTAAGTTGGAAGAACTTGATTCTGTACATTAGTAGGTCAGTAATTATCATTCATCATCATCATCATCATATCAGCCGAAAGATGTCCACTGCTGGACATAAGCCTCCCCCAAAAGGGGGTGATTTGCCATAATCGCCACGCTTGGCAAGCGGGTTGGCGATCGCAGTATGATGGTAAAATGCATAGAGAACGCTGCTGCCCATTCTCTAGTAAGTCCCTTAGTCGCCTCCTACGACACCCACGGGCAGAAATGGGATGGTGCTATTCTTTACGTCCGGCACCACACGGACAAAAAAAAACATGCTTTAGGAAAATATTTTAGAGTGACCGATATTGACTGCTTCGTTGGTCTAGTGGTCACAAGCGCTACTGCTGAGCGTGTGGTCGTAGGTTCGATTCCCAGGTCAGGTAACGTGTTACTGGTTTTTTCTATCCGGAATTTCTCAGTAGCAGCCCAGAGTCTGGATTTGGGCCCGGTTGATGGCAATAGGCTCGCTCCCTATTGCATGGGACTTAAACATAACTGGCGAAATGTGGGTGTACTTTACGTACTATCGAGGAAAGTTACATCTGACCAATTTCAAAACAAAATCCCGTGCACACAATGACCATATCTGTTAGCAAGCGTTACTATAGCGGCTGAGCGCTGCAAGCAATAATAGTCCTTACGGTGTTTAGATGTTACTTTCCTCAATAGTACACCTCAGCCCAACCCTTCGGGAAACAAGGCGTGATGCGACCGATACCGAAAATATATTATTGAGATAAGACATAAAAATAAGAGGAAAACAACATCAAATTACAATGTTAGTTATTTTAAATAATAGTATTTCCTGATAAATTTAAATAGGTATCCTATTTATGAAAGCTGTTAAATTAATAATCGGCACAGTAAGTACCTACCAATAATAATGTAACAAAATACGATTAACCTTTTAATTCCCCGCCTGTACGTACCTACTACAAAGTATCGGAGCTAATCAGCACATGAGCATAGAAAATACAGGGTGAAATGTTAACCAGTGCGCAAACTGTAACCATGTATTTAGAATATTATCCTAGACCGCCTAGCGTAGAAATTTTTCATCGGTTATACAAGAAAAAACCAGCTATTCCATACATTTTGACAGCGTAGGTGCACTTTTCTATAAAACAGCTGATTTTTTTTATGTATAACCGACGAAAAATTTTCGCGTTAGGGGGGTCTAGACTAATATGCTGAATTCATGGTTACAGTTTGCGCACTGGTTAAAATGTTATACTGTGTAAACATTAAGTAAAGACAATATTATCTCACTCTCAAATAGTTTAGAATTCCTGCAGCTGTTGTTGCGAATCATTTTAAAGGATAAGTACTGCTAATTCATTGCTTCATTTGTTCGATAAAATTGGCTGCTCAATAGCGTAAATAACGCAATCAATAATGTAGAACTGTCAAAATCGAAGCCATTCCTACTGGTAATATCTTACGTAATACCTACCAATTTGAACTTCAAACTAATTATATAATCAGACAGACGATACGTTATTAGTATGAAAGCATCGAAAACAGTCTAGACTAGACGCCGCGCCGTAGTCCTTGAACTGAACCGGCTCAAAATATATATATAATCTAAATAAAAATAATAGTAGCCAAGTATCTATTTTTCAACAGAACATCGCACCTATATTGTACATACGGCTACACATCAAGCTATACATTTCCAGTTTACGCTGATCTCGAACTGTACGGAAATTCTATACAATGTGACCAGCTTATACTGGAATTTATAGCTTGATGTGTAGCCGTGTGTACCTATACAATAATCCTACATTGATGAAGACTGATGATGAACAAGAATGATGTGCAAGCCCTTGACACAGGGGTGACGAGAGCAATTTTTATCCCAAGTACAATTTGTATGAAATTGTGCACGACTGTACACAAAGGAACGGCAGAACTCAAGGGTATCCAGCCAGACTCGACACAACAGACGTTGAATCGCGTCTGTGTGATCCAGTCTTAAAAGGGGACGAGCCTATGGCCATTTATTGTTCAAACTCAAAGTATTTATTTCAATTAAACCATTTACAGGCACTTTTGAATTGTCAAAGAGTCGGTTAGTCAGAGAGTTGGAGCTAGTTGCCCATATCAAAACGTATGTAGATCTCTATGGAGAAAAACGAGCAAGAAACTCCAAAGACACTCTTTTAAATCAAGATATTACAACATCGTAGGTGCATTATTCTTGTTGCTTCTATAGCTATGTGAGAACAATGTAAAAAAAAATCATGAGATAAGCCCTGGCAGTTAAAAGATGACCCAGTCTCAACTGACGGCGCCCGTTCACGAACATGACGCGTGAATCATCAGCACCATCCAGCTCAACCATTTTGTAAGGAACCGCATGATCCAACCCACACGCCACCATCGGCGAGGCATTGACATACGAGAACCGCCAGGCTGTTTCAAGTCAAACAATGTATTTGATCTTCAACATACCTTTCCATATAAAGTCTTGAACTCAAAGGCGATCCGCATACGCTGTTCATTGGTGCGTCTCGATAGGACATGGATGATGGCCTTCTCGTCTGTCCCGAAGCCTTTCATGGCCTTGCGAAGAACGGCGGCATCCTCCCGAGGGTCGAAGGGATTCGCCGGCACAACGGTGGGTTTCGTCTGCAAAAAAGCGCGTGTATTAATACTTAGGAAGTGAAGCACCACCAAACAACCCGCACTGGGCCCGCGTGGTGGATTACGGCCCACATCCTCTCACCGAGAGGAGGCCTGTGTCCCAGCAGTGTGAACTATATAGGCTGATTATGGTATGGTGTATAGTGCAATTTATGTTGAAGAATTTGTGTTAGTTGACTAGAGATTTTTCTTATGAGGTGGAAATGGCATCCATTCAACCTGTTATGAAACTTTAGGTTTTATTTTTGTAAATGCAAATGTGCAGGAAAGACATCCACCAATGTCAAAAAAACGTGATTACACACAGATAAAGCAAAGCACATCGTGTATTGTTGGATAGAAACAGTATATTTTGCAAAATGTTGGATGTGGTATCACCATGATTATTTATTTAGGAAATGTAGGCCCAAGATACTGCATTAAATACCCGTGTTTTTATGGAAGAGGAGGCGTGGATGTATGCACAAGCATACATCCACGCCTCCTCAAGCAATTAGTTAAGCACGCAGACATATTCAAGCAAAGCGGATTGATGAAAAATTACACGAAGAGTGTAATCGATGACACTCACAATGGGGGAAAATGTAATAAAGATCAATTTACAACTCCATTTTCTAGTATAACCAGGGTTCGAAAATATCCGCTATTTATTATAAATATCAAAATATCGGATATTTATGATATATATCAAGTTTGATATACACCGTGACATTTTAGTCGTCTTACAAAGGCGGTCCGGTCCACTCACTGTATCCGTCATCAAATACCTACAGGCGCAATAAAAAAATTGTTACCACTAATTAAGATAATAGGCACTTAGAAAAATTATTATAATGCTTTAGAATTATGAAACGCCCTCCCTGTTAATAATGTTTACGTATCAAACGGTAGAAGATTTCTATCTACCTACTACCATAATACCATTACATTTCATCATTCATTCTGTCTCCATAACAGGGTGTTCAAAACTACATCATGCGTTTGTGTGAATGTTTTTTTTTTTTATTATTATTCGTTTGTCCAATTTTTTTTTTACAAGTTATTAGTAGTTATTGGATACATGAAGTCGGCTGCTATTGTGAGACGACTAAAATGTCACGGTGTATATCAATTTTGTATGAAAACCATATTATTATTTTAATGTCTTTTTTATGAATATGATTTGCATATGTGTTACATAAACATACTAAAATTATCAACAAAAAAAACTAAAATGGTTTTAATGTTTTATTTATTTAGGTACAATCAGACAAATTAAACCAAAACATAAAATCTTTTAGATAAGGCAAAATCAACAATAAAACATAAAATCTTCTTTTAGATAAGGCAAAATTAACTTAAAAACATAAAACCTTTTTTTATAAATTCTAATCATATATCGGATATACACCCATTGATATATATCGTCGAACCCAGTTTGATTTATATCGGATATAAATCGGATATATCTTGATATATATCTTCGAACCCTGAGTATAACTGAAGTATAAGAACTGTCTTCTTCCCGATTAATTCGTCTGAAGGACTTCAAAGAACTTATTATTCATCACGCGTGATCTCATAATTAACGTTAAATACATAATAGGCTTTGGCTGTGCTGTCTGTTTCGTGGGTGAACTTGTATGAAGGTACCTTCGCGGACATTGGCGGTCGACCACTATTCAACCTTATTGCTTCAAGCACAAGGGTGAAAAGTTGTCCACCGCTATTCGTTTCGGTTGTACCTTATAGGTCAGTTACAATGATAAACGATGAGCAATTAATTGGTTTAGCTAATAAAGTAATGGTATTGATATCATGACAGCACTCAGTTGTAATTATTTAAACACTAGCTGTACCCGCCGTTTCACCCGTGTGGATGTCGGAAATTAGCCTATCTTACTCCTTATAACATCAGCTATCTGCCAGTAAAAGTCTGGTCAAAATCAGTCCGGCCGTTTCGGAGATTAGGCGAAAAAACCAGCCAGATACACTGACAAAAAAAATAAAAATTGTTTTTCTTGTCATCATTTCAGCCGAAAGACGTCCACTGCTGGACATAGGCCTCCTCCTAGCTCCTCCACTTCGACCGGTTCTGCGCTTCTTACATCCAGCGGGTTGGTGCTTGCCATTTTTGGGGAGATTTGCCATAATCGCCACGCTTGGCAGGCGGGTTGGCGATCGCAGTATAGTGATTAAATGCATAGAGAACGCTGCTGCCCATTCTCTAGTAGGTCCCTTAGTCGCCTCCTACGACACCCACGGGAAGAAATGGCACAGACAATTTTATTTATTTGTACTTATACGAGTAGATGACCTAATACGGCCTAATTAGGTCGCCTATCAGTACAAATTAGGCATATTTATCGAACTCCAGAGTATCATAAATATCCCTAACATGCGTAAACATGTAGGTACCGAGCAATTTAACTTGTTAACTCCAGTAATGCATGATTGTCTTCCAAGTGAATGATACGATTGAGACGAATTCATCATTGAAACACATAAAAGAAAATAAATACCGTGTAACGAAACGATTTAAATCCTCTCCGTATACCAATTGATGCTCTATACGCACTGCGCATACTTGAATTCGATGTTACAGAGGACATATTAATTAATCGATACTTTTTTTCGGACAAGCGGAAATGTTAATCACATCACTATTAAACACCATTACACAAGTGGACTATTGATTTGGTTTAGAGGTGAGACCAAAGGTGTATTTAGAGATCACCACATGCATTGTAGTGGGGACCAATGCCAAGACTGAATCGTTGGTGGGTTTGATAAACGTAGTGAGCGACGATGTGAGCATAACAATGTAATTGCAGTAAACTGTTCCTTGAATAGAGTCTCAGTACGAGTAGGTACGTCGCCAGCCTCCTGTGCTACTCTCAATAATGTTCGTCGAATTTAAACGGAGTGTTTTTTAAATAGAAAATGTCAGAACTACGATATGATGTTGGCTTAGCGCTCAGCAGTGATCTATCCAGCCATGATAGTCGTTCCCATGAAAAAATACAAAAATTTCATGTCGTACGCATATAATAGGTCTTACGTATGCCTTTCTAACGGTTATTCGTTAACCTTCTTCATCATTGAACGCGTGTTTCTAGCTTAGCATAAGTCATTTTTAAGCGCTAATAAAGATGCGCAAGCATGGATTTGTTTATATTAATTACTATATCAACCAAGGGCTGTTCGATCGATCAGGTTAAGCTACGCTTGTCGCGGTTGGTCCGTGGGACGGCGGCCCATCATTACATACCAAGACTCCTCCGTGCATCGGAAAGCAAGTTAAGCTGTTGGTTCCGGCTGTCTTTCGTGGATGTTGTCTGTGGAGTCTGACAACCAGTCTTACCAAGGGGTATCGTATTGCCCAGTTGGTTGTGGAGGCCAGATAGGCAGTCGCCCCCCATGTAAAATACTGGTATTCAGCTGCATCCGGTTAGACTGAAAGCCGACCCTAACATAGTTGGGAAATGCTAGGCAGATGATGTTAATCATAGGCTACATTATGTTCCCTGGTAAGGTTTTTTTTTGAGGGTGGGAAATCATCAAATAACTTCTCCGGCTCTGAGTGGAGCAGGAGGGCGTGTCAGAATTTTACTGATTAAAACCCACCCGTGTTCCCTCAGTTACCTGTATCACAGGGGCCACGGTATCTCTTTTGAACAACCCGCACCCCTGGCAGGCATCGGCGCTTGCCGACCCCACGAGTTAGTGCTGACATTTCTTTGAGACGCGCGTGGATCAAAACGCGCCATCAACCCGGGCTTGATCCTTACCGGATAGCGAGCTACCCATGCACTCTCGCTCCGTACCATGGCCTGGACCACGGCTGAACGCGATCGCCTCCTCAGGGCGATCTACCTACGCAGTGGAAACACTCGGGCGTTACCTCCCGCCTTACCCGAAATAGGATATAAGTTTAGGGTACAATATTTTGTTATGTTAAGTACCTTAGGTCACAGTTACTTTTAGGATAAAGTAATGCATTATCCTATTCGTTGATTTAATGCTTATCATCCTAACATCTACCACTGCATTTTTGTGGTCATATTGATATTGTGAAAGTAATAATCAATAAACAGAGGGAAGCAATAAAGCACGGAAGGATTAACATTGAATATTTAACTGCAGTCCATTGTCCAATTTAACAGTTTTGAACGGTTAAATTGGTTTGTCCAAATATACAAAACACATTTTGGGTAATTAGCTTGAGGCTTGCATTTTAATATTGTACCTACCAACACACTAGGTATAGGTAGGTATCATGATAATATCACTACTTCTGTGCAAATAAATATAACGCTAACTTCAAATGGGAAATATTTAACCGAACCTCTAAAACCTTCTTGTCCTTCTAATGTAGCTTTTTTTTCAATGTTTACGCTGTTAATGACACTTTTTTAATAATTGACCCTCTTTTTAAATTTCTGGTCTTTTCTCATTTGGTCGCAGTAATTAACGATCAAACGGGTTAGGTTTGAACTGTGACGAACCACGCGCAAGCCACGCCAGAACTACTTTTAAAGAAGTCAGCGTTAAACTGAGTGCGTGCAGAATAGGTTTTGGTGGTCAATGGGTGAAATGAGAACTCCTTACAAAGAAAATTAAAGTCCTTACTCACTCGCACTATGCATGAGTTTTGCCTGTAGTTAAATGAAGAAAGAGAGATATGCGGATAAAAATCTATCTGATGATCTGAATGTCCTTTCGCATTGTTCAGCCTTGATCTCTGATCGCTTGCGGCTCTCTCAGACTTAATCAGGTCAGTATTGGATTGAAGAGAGCAAACAGATACTCAAGATCAATCCTTTAGATACTCAAGACCATCAACCGTGACTCGGTGCCTGTAAGTTTTTCAGAGAATTCATCCAGTCGTTAACAATCGAACTCACAACTGACCTTGAGTTTTTTGAGCTCCTTTCTTACACATTTGGCATCATCAGTCAGCGTCAGCAGGCCAGCCTCTCGAAACTTGAGCTCACGAATGTCATTCAGCATCGTTTCCAGAGAAAAACTTCGAAGTTCAGATGTTGCTAGTGGAGACGGGGAAGGGGACGGTGAGGAGATTCCGCACTTAGGACATTTCCATGCTTCACTTCGGTTGGCGACGCCAAAATCGAGGTGCGCCATGCATGAGGCACACTTAGTGTCAGACTTGCAGCTGGCACACTTCATCATAGGTGGCTGAAGTCTGAGCCGGTCAAGAGAGGCGGGTAGGTACGTGCGCGTACGCGTAGTGATCGCGTGAAATACGTAACGGACGAGCTACTTGCTCAGTGGGTGATCGCGACTGATTATTATTTATTTATGTGGTTATGGTTGATATTGTGAATTTAATAATAACCAATCAACAGAGGAAATGTTAAAGCACGGAAGGATAAATAATAAATATGACTACAGCAGTCTATTGTACAAAGTGTAAACTAAATTTTGGGTAATCAGCTTGTCACTTGCATTTTAATTATTGTACACACAGCGTCAGTATGTGCTAACCCGCAAGTTTTAAAATGTTACACTACTACAACATTGAATTCGTTACGAATAATCTAAAGAATACTTCAAAAAGAATTTATTGTTTCGACTTGGATTCGAACCATCGCATCACCGAACCTCGTCATACTCATACTGACATTTTGACAAAATAGCCAGTGAGCCCATTGAGGATAATTTTTTATCCCGTGCGCAAACTTACAACATTTTTAATTAATCGATATAAAAATGTTGTGTTTTTTTATGGTTTAGTAGCACACTAGAATCTAATTATGACACTTTTCAAAAATGAGTGTAATACCCTATTGCTATCGACTATCGTCCGAGTCACTTTATCCTATAAGTCTCTGTCTAATCAATAGACTATTTTATTTGATCTCCATTAAACTTGGTTTGGTAAATTTATTGGTCTCCATTAAACGAACTTGTTAAATTAATCCCTTTACCCTCAAGTTATAACTACAACTTTGATGTCTTAAGTTCATTTAAGACGTGTATGCAGTGACGACATGACAGATCACGTGACGTTTCGTTAGTCAGTCTAAAATATTTCTAGTGTTTCATAATAAATCGTTTGAGTTAAAAGAAGGTCCTGGGACCCGTTTGTGTGAGTTGGCAAAACATGTATACCAAGTTATCTGTTATTAACAAAACAAATTGTATAATACAAATCTTTGTGGTAAAATAAGATCAAAGTTTTGATAAATAATAGCAATAATAAATATTATGAAATGATTATGAAAGTATTTGTTTTCATGATTTTTAAATTCTTTATAAATATTACTAAAACACTATATTAAAATACTATAAATATAAGTAAAAAAGTTGCATGTCAAAAATAACATTTCGTGCCCAGGATTTAAACTTGCTATCTAATCCATGGGAAGCGGTCTTGAAACCTCCGGTCTAATTAAATGTTGTTTAACTTTTCGTAATATGAACCATATTTACTAAAACAATCCAGTAAATTATAATACAAAGTTTTTGCAAAACACAAAAAGTACCTTGGGCCTAGCACGGATTTGAATGCACATTTCTTTTGAAGGGGTAACCACTTAATGAAGCTGTGTGTACCACCCAACATTAGATAATCAAGAAAGGGCCATAAAAAAGCACGAAAGAATAAATATTAGATATGACTGCAGTCTATTGCACATGTCTTAATGACATTTTGGATAATTAAAACTTGCATTTTAATTATTGTACCACCCAACTTTAGGAATAGGTATTACGATGCGAACTTCTGAGCAAATAAATACATATATACTTACTGTTAATGTAAGATAAACATTTAACTGAACCTTAGAGGTTCAGTTAAATGTTTCTTGACTTTCTAATGAAGGAAAGGAGACGTTTTGAAATTTATGAACTTCAAAAAAATATTACGCTGTATTACATGATGATGGTCAATTTTTAAATACTTAACTATTTTAACTTTTTGTCCTTTTCTCACATTTGGTGGAAGAAACTAAGCTAGGGAACGCCAATGAAATGGGTTAGGTTAACAACCGCGGCAGCAGCCAGCAAGCGCTACATCCAAGTTGGTTGCAGTTACTCGGCTATTTAGTATTTTTAGGACCCCAAAAAACAAAAATATTTTAATATTGATTATATTGTTAGGAGCACAAAATGAGAACTATTAGAGGTTCAATATATATCATATTATAAATGCGAAAGTAACTTGTCTGTCTGGTACGCGGTGAAGTCGGACTGTGGATGATGATGTGTGAAGATGGAGAATAAAAACTAAAAGTGGTCAAGCCTTTTACTAAAGCAACATAACAAAGCATGCAGACTACAAAACGGACATGCATATAACTGACTTTGTTTTGCTTATCACAATAAGTAGCTAAAATTAGTACAATTATACCACAAACGAAGTTCAATAAATAACCTGACAACTTCTAAAATATATACAACATATTTTATTTAATACATAAAAATGTATTTAAGTAAATATATATATTACTATGGAGTGTAAGTGGTCAAGTTATAAAAGCAGTTCAACATACCTTTGGCACTGGTGATGACATGTGGGAAGCTGTTTGACTATGTGCATAAGACTCTCTATGATGCTGATGCTGCTGGTGTTGGTTAGATTGAGGGTAACCTGGACTAGGTTGTTGGTAGCCAGGCTGGGGTGGGGCACCTTGCCCTGGGTACCCACCTTGAGCAGGCTGGGTTGGGGCACCCTGCCCTGGGTACCCACCTTGAGCAGGCTGGGGTGGGGCACCCTGCCCTGGATACCCACCTTGAGCAGGCTGGGGCGGGGCACCCTGCCCTGGGTACCCACCTTGAGCAGGCTGGGAATAGCCTTGAGCCTGTTGGGGGTAAGCCGTTTGAGCTGGCTGCGGGAAACCCTGGGGTGGGTACCCTTGAGCATAATTTGCCTGAGGATAAGCCGGATTTGGTTGTTGGGTTGGATATCCAGAGCCTGGTTGAGAATAACCCGGGTGCGGTGCTGGGTAACCCATGGTTGGGAGTCCCGGCATTGGCATTGGGTTTCCGAAGGACTGTGGGGCAGCGTTGTTGTATCCAACGTTATGATAGAATTGTTGTTGTTGCGGGGTTCCTGCTTGACCCTTGAAGGAAATGAAAATGAATATCAATTCATTGTCTACCTAGCACTGATAGTGCATTCAAAGATAAATAAAATTTAATAATCCCACTAACTACTTGCTTCGTGTTACAGTATAAAATATATGTTAATAACATATTTTATTAAGGCTCGCAATCAAATAACATTATTTTACATAAAGTAGGTACTCAGATAAGGTTTAAAAAGTATCCAGTGCTTCCAACATTGAAAATGTTAAATACAACAATTCGAGAACATTTTTCCATTCAGTACTTTACATATTTACAAACAAGATAAAAGTCTAAACATTTAACAACTTTTAAATATTGTTGTAAAAGTAAAAGATGAAATTTAATCACAACATCCAACATTTCTAATTGTTAATTAATATTCTGCCTAGTTTTTCGATCGATCCCAAATATCACTAAAAATAATTCAATTTTGTGATAAACAAAACAGTTGCTTCGTAAAAGGCGCCGATTTGGCATAACCAAACTTTTTACTAACTGAGGCTATTCATTCACAACGTGCATTATGAAACGCCCAAACCAAGCTACATCTAACAACTACGAAACAAAGAAAAACACTCACTTGTTGCCACGGATTCATTTTAATAGAACTTTATCGATGCACAATTTGTTAAACACTGACTGAGCAGAGCAAGCGGCAATTACAACCAGACTTGGTTATTGTGATGACAAACTACGCACGCACCGGTGACTAATAACTATTGCACCATGAACACAACGCAAGAGCCGGTCTGATGACGTGAGCTATTTTCCTTCCTGTGTTTCGATGGGAAAAACTACTTTCTGTGAGAACTAAATGCAATGACCGATGACGAACTACTAAATGACATTGACACTGACAGCCGTGAACCGCTAGCGCTAGCCCGATAGCCGTGTTGCTAGCTAGTACTTTAAATAAAGTACTATGCTGAATATTTATTTTTGTTTTAGGAGGAATTACAATGTAATGGTTTCTTAAAATCAATTATTCATCAATGTTTTGCTTATATTGTAGTTTCATATTTTATGAGGGTATTACACTCTTTTTTGAAAAGTGTCTTAATTAATTCGATTCTAGAGTGCTAATAAATCACTAACAAAACAACATTTTTATTTAATTGATTAGTGCCAAAACAATGCATTTAAACTTTACAGTTTGAAATTTCGAGCGTAATATGATGAAAACGCTGGACGCAGTGGACGCCATATTGCTCTGTGGATATGTCGTCAGTTTGCTATATAAACAAATGCACTGATATTTATTAAGACAAATGATTATTCATTTGTCTTCTCTTCTTAAAAATATTAAAAAAAAGAGTTATTTTTCTAGTTATTGTTGGTTTGCTGTTCCTGAATGCAAAATATAATTTAATTAAAAATTACTTTGGTTACGAAAATAATTTTGTTATTTCATGAACTAAAACTAACATTTTCCGACTGCATTTGCAGTTATCTCAATATTACATATTTAGTATTTTACTCCTACACAGTAAAATACCCTATTAAGTTGGATTCTGGATTTTTCTCATGCCTGGCCAAAATTAATCAAATTATTTTTATTTTTTTGTACACCTAACAGAACAGAACAGCTATTCACAAACGTTCAATGCGCTATTGAATTTGATGATTAACGTTTGTTTAGGGGCACCCTAACTACAAAATAGTAATTTTGATCGTAGAAATTTTGTAGCGTAAATAAATTAGAATACTTACATAAATTAAAATTGTTTACAGCTATTTCCAAAGAGAAGAAGAAGTAATCGGACGGTTATGAATATCTGTGCAAGTCAAAGTTGTGAACAGACCTATCGTATCATGGCAACGTTTTTATAAATATTTTAGGATTGTCACGGCCTCTCAAGTTCAACTGCAAGATGCTATAAAAAAAAGTCAAACAGATACTTTTCGTAGGTTCTTCATCATGAAAACTTTCTATCGAACCAAATCTTAATCTCTTCCTGCAAATTTACTATTTCCATAAATTAACATATTCTACCAAAAAAAATAATGTTTTCAACGTAGGTAACCCGATAGGCAACTGTTGAATTTTGGTGGGAATTTTGAGGCTTTATCACATGAGTAACCATTTACTCATGTAATGCCATAGACGTCTAAGTAATTTGATCAAACAGGCTGGTTCAAACACACCTTTACGCAGGATTTAAGCGGTGTCAGTTCAGTATCGAAACGGCGAAGAGTTGTGTTTCTTAAAAATGTCTACAGACGAAGCTTTAGCAATAGTTGGTTTACTGTTTGCTTTGAAGGCCCACAAAAGGGCAACAATACGTACTGTAAGGTGTAAAAAGTGGCTCATGAAAAGAGGCGAATATTCGCATATAAACTTGTTAAATGAATAGAAATTTGCTCCTAAAGAATGGCATAATTATTTGCGAATGAATGAGGAAAAATATTTAAAGCTTCTGTCGTTAGTTATTCCATTAATAGAAAAAAGACACTGTTATACGAAAATCTATTACCACATGAAAGATTAAGGGCAACTTTGAGGTTTCTTGCGACTGGGAGGAACTATGAAGACCTAAAATTTTCGACAGTAATATCACCTCAGGCTTTGGGACGTATTATTCCTGAAACATGCGAAGCTTTATATAAAGTGCTATAGAGAGATTGGTTAAACGTGAATGAAATACTTACCTTATATATTATAAATTGTAATAATATTTATGTAAACGAAATAGAAGAGAAAACTTATTCAAATTAAATCAAAAAAGAAAATAGACTCAATTCTTACGTCCTAGTCAACATAAATCGTTTGGAAATTACTTAAATAAGTAGCTGCAATTTACATCTAGAATGGAAAGATGTACTGAATTAGATCTCTGTTCTTCTACTTCCAAGGGCTGCCTCTGTGTGATGACAATGGGTTGTGTTGAATTTGTGGCAGGAACAAGAGGAATAGGCGATGATGATAAACATGTATGATTCAATGATGATGATGACGACCAATTCATTGGAGAATGTGAATATTGTAGCGTTGATCAAATGTAAACTGCACCCTAATTGCGTAACTCACGATTAATCATATTCGGTTTCATTTTGGCAGTTCAACAATATTCATTGCGTTTTTTACGTTGTTGAGCAGACATATTTTTCGAACATAAGAAGCAATGGTTTAGTCATCTGTTTCAAAACGAAACAAATTATGATTAATCGTGAGTTACGCAATTAGGGTGCTGTTGTGTAAGGTTATCATCAAACAACTTACGTGTAAAAGTGTCAAGTTACCCAACTCAGCCTCAAAAAGGGTATCATTGAAGATTTTTCTGCAATGAGACGCTGCGTTTTAAATAATTCACGCATTTTGATCACGACACTTTTAGCGAAAATGTCATAACGGTTATCTTTAATAGCGGGTCGCTTAAAGTGATTCTGTACCGATAAAAGTAGATCACTGAGAATTGAGTCTGCTTTTTTTTTTTGGTGGTCTTCACTGTGACCGATTGTTGGCACTAATATTGGTGGGGTCAGTCTGCTCATCGGTGAACTGGATCGGCTCATCGCTGGGCACGCTCGGCCTAGCGGTGGGCTCAGCCGACTCAATTCCTGTGTGCTCAGTGGGTTCAGCATCGGGGGCTCCGGAGGTGTAGTTGGCATCTGAAACATTTGTTTATTATTTTAACGCCACATTCTCTATTCTAATACTTGTTTTAAATATAAATTTTGTAAATTTATATTTCAGTTTTCACGAACAGATCAGGAATGGAAATGTCTATCCAAACAATTTGAAGAAAGATAGAATTTCCTGCATTGCCTTGGAGTGATTGATGGGAAGCACATACATATTGCACCACCAGAAAATAGTGGATCATATTATTTTAATTCCAAAGGACAACATAGTATGGTTCTAATGGCAATAGTGGATACGAATGATCAATTCTTGCTGTGCGAGTTTGGGAACAATGGCAGGGATGGAGGTGTGTTCTTCAAAATACTGAATTTTATGAGAAACTTCGAAATAATGAGTTAAAAATTCCTCTCGCGGAAAGCGTGGAAAACAGTCTCCCAATGTATTCGTGGCCGATGATGCATTTCCTTTAAGAGGAACCTAGTTGCGGGCTCAAACTCACTGATAGGCCTGGCTAAAAAGCACGCTGTCTCACCAGGCATCGTGTCTGGCAGAGGTAGTATAAGTGATGAGCAGTTAGAAGCTAGTCTACACGCACAACATTATTGAGTGAGATGCAGGATCATTTATAGTACAACAGGCGCGTAAAAATTATAAAAAGTCCTTTGGAAGATATGAAAAACCACTGCGTAAATCAATGACCAATAAAGTTTATTGAGCTTTTCGATATTTGAGCTTTGTCGGTTTGGTTTTTCAGATTTTACACTTCTTTTGTTACTTAAAGACGCCCAAAGTTAGGTTAAATTAGCAAGAAAAACTAATCTTTGTTGGCTCCTAACTTTTTAATGGCTTTTATTTTTATTATTCTATTTCCGTACAAACAATATTAATAATGAGACAAAACCAAACCATGTTTAATTTTTATGTACATTGTCGAACAGTGGAGTAATGCACTCCCGAAGTTTGTATGGTAAAAATGTGAACTAGATTCACCTTAAGATGCGAGATGATGAAACCTTTCCGACAAATTGATTTAAATTCACATGAAAAGAGGATTTACAATGATCGTGTGTCTCAAACGAGGCGGATAGTTGAGAATGCATTCGGCTTGGCATCCAGGTTCAGAATTTTTTTAATTTAGATCCTCGCACAATAGAATCCGAAGTAATGGCGTGTTGTGTTTTACACAATTTTCTGATGTCATTTTCGTGTAATTTTTATGCCCCATCAGAATGTTACGATCAGGAAGACAGAGAAAACGGGACTATTGCACCCGGGCGTAACGCCATACAGTCACAGATGAATCACATATGTCGTAGAAGTTATGGAAATATAACAAAAATGCGGCCGAGATTGTAAGACAAGAATTTATCAATTATTTTAATAATGTGGGTAGTATTCCATAGCAGAATGATTTTGTGTCATAAGCAAAAAAAACAAATATATTAATTAAATATGATCGATTTGTTATTTCCCACTCTTTAACTCCACTACAAGCAAAATACCAATACGTAAGCGCATTACGCACACAAATAAATCACACGCACTTAGATCGCGAGTTTGATATTGGTTGTCACACTAACGCGAACTCTGCGCTTGACGTACACTCATACACGTATAACACTATCGATGCGCATGGATTTCGCAGAATTTTAGATTTGGCTCGGCGCACGCGACGTTCGCAGTGAAAGCAATACATTGCTCGGTCACTCATCTAGTACGAGATGATACTTAAGCATTGCATGCAATGTGTAATTTTGTATCTGTTTGCGATTGTATCGTTTTTTTCTATGTACTACATAATAATATTGTAATAATTATAAATATCACTTGTATTTTAGGGTTTTTGGACTTACCGGTGAAAAGAAATCCCTTTCTGGGCTACACTACATACCTGGCTTCTTTTCCGACATGTTATAATAGCGCAAGACGGCATAGTTCTATTTTTTTCGCGGAGTTTCGCACGTTGTCACAATATGAGCGCGACTGTTGGCCGGTGAACCAAATTTCGGTTGACTTATGAGCGTTTGCTCATAAGTGCGGCGCGCCTGCCCCGCCTACAAGGCCGTTCTACCCTCTTTTATCTATTGTGTGGATCAAACTGTTTGATCAAATAAAAATACGAAGATTCATATTTCTTCAAGCCATTTGATTACTCATTAAATTTGATCAAATTTTACCACAGACGTTCATGCCAATTTGGTCAAACTGTTTGAACCAGCCTGTTTGATCAATTCACTTGTAATAACCGTAGGTATTCGCACTTCGCAAAATGTGATCTCTGTGACAGCAACTTGCCTACGGTAATTTGTATTGCAATGGAATGAAATTACGCGCTTTGGCCGCCACTGTTGCTTTGTACCTATAGAGCTGTGGTCAGGGCTTGATTTACCCACAGGCTTATTAGACTCGTGCCTAGGGCGCAAATATTGAGGGGGCGCTGAGCTTGCCCTTGGAAGCGCCACTTGTTTACAAGATAAAATTTGATGATTTGAAAATACGAGCGTTAAATACTTAACTCTTCAAGTGCCCTTAGTCACAAAAAATGATGTATTTTCGACGCGCTGGGATGTACTCTGTTTGATTTTCAGCTCTCGGTGGTAAGTGTGTTGAAGATCCAGTTCGCAAAAAAATCCCGCCGCGAGCCCGCAACTTTATTACGTCCGTGTAGGTACGTCGACTAACTCGTGTCTTTTTGTGATTGATACATGTTGCTTTGCCTGTACGTTAGTTTGTTTTTTATTTTCATAGAATGAGCGGTAAAACAGTATTTCGATTGTGATAAAGCCAAGTGGAGCAGAAAATACAAAAAAAGAAAAACACTCTGGTAGTGCCGACAGAAGTGAAAACTTGAACAAAAAATAGACACGTAAGTGTCTATTTTTTGAATCGTCAGATTAAACAACGTTCAACGTACGTTCAACGTTGTTCGTTCGTACGTTCGTGTTGCCAGTGGTGTCGGTAACTGTGTCACGAGTTCAATTGTTTTTTCCCATCTCAAAAAATGCCCAACGCCCTAAAGAAGTTTTCACTTCAAAAACAAAACGAAAAGAAGAAAGGAGAGAAAATGTTTGAGAATTGAGCAGTGGTGGCCCAGTGATAACGAGTTGTAGGTCGTAGGTTCGAACCCAGGCAAGAGCTTTAATTTGTGTAAATTATTTCATCACCACTGCTCTCAAAACGGCGAAGGTATCAGCCTGGGTTTCCCGACGCCCAGGGCGTCTCTCGCGGCGACTCCATCTTCGCGAGCCTTACTGCTTCGCAGAAGGAGGTGACGGCTACCCATGCACTCTCGCTCCGTACCATGGCCTGGACCAGGGCCGGATGCGATGCGGCGAGATCGCCGCCGCCGATCGCCTCCACGAGAATACGGCCGGCGGTGCTCCGCCCAAGCCGGACAGACCTCCACCGTATCTGTGACCTGTGATGTCCTCAGGGCGATCTTCGCAGTGGAAATACCCGGGCGTTTCCTCCCGCCTTATCCGAAACAGGGACCTCGCGAAAGAACCGTGTCCGGTTAGGACTTGCGTCAGGCGGAAGGTGAGGACACCGTGCCGCCTCTCAAGCCACTCCTCAAAGAGGGGGCTTACCGTCGCAATCGTGGCGTGCCCAATGACCAGTTAGATGTCAAAATCCGACGTTGGCAGACGTGTTCAATATGGTTGATTGGGACTTAGTAATTATAGGACACGACGTAATCTTTCCGCAGGTAATGTCATTCCCATACATTTTGGCGTAGCGTTTGGCGTGAACGCTAACAGAAACGTGTTTTGTCTAGGCCTGCAGGTCGGAAAGCTAGTAAAATAAAAATAAACCGGCCAAGTGCGAGTCGGACTCGCGTTCGAAGGATTCCGTATCCTTATCTATAAAAACGGCAAAAAAATCATGTCTGTTGTATAGTATTTGTTGTTTTTGCGGCAGCAGAAATACATCATCTGTGAAAATTTCAACTGTCTAACTAGCACGGTTCATGAGATACAGCCTGGTGACAGACGGACAGACAGGCAGACGGACGGACAGCGGAGTCTTAGTTATAGGGTCCCGTTTTACCCTTTGGGTACGGAACCCTAAAAATGTAGTAAGTATGTTCATGGGCTAGGCAGACACAAGCAGGACCGGCCTGACCGCGGGGCACACATTCATAACTATGAATGTGTGCCCCGCAGCCTAGGGGCGTCACAACTCTAAAGCAGGCACTGGCTGTGGTACCGTCATACCGTGCTTGTCACAGGTTATGTTTTTGTATCACGAATTCGGCATATACCGCCTTTGTACCTTTAGTCGGACATAGTAAAATTGCGATTTCCGTTACCATTAATAAACCGATTTTCTTGCCACCTCAGCTAAGAACACTGTCGATTGAGTCACCTTTCAGATAAAACAAAAACAAATCCTGATCATAACGAATCCGAACACGACTTATCTGCTATTCGTTTTTAAGACTGTGTGCTGGATATCCTGGCTACAGCACCAGCTCATCGTGTTTCCACCATTGCATTGTGTGTTGAATCAAATACTGATCAAAACGGATCCAAACACGACATTTCTGCTATTATTTTTTCAAGAGTGTACTAGTCTGCTGGATATACTAGCTGCAGCATCAATCCAAGAATTTCATAATCTTGCACAGTTATATAGCATAAAGGTGTTTCATTTTACGTCAGATGTATGTTAGAAAGTAAAGTAAACACACATTATGAACCCTACCACAGCTAAGAAAACAGATGATGACATTGAAACGGCTGAACCGATTTTGATAAAGCATGTCTAAGAACCACCGGAACAAAACCTACTTTTAAATAAAAAAAACCGCACCCAAATCGGTTCACCTGTGCAAAAGACAGAAGTAAGAAAGACAGACACACATAGCGGTCAAACTTATAACAAGTAGCACTGAAGTGCATTGAACATATTTAGAGCCAAGTTATGTTCATTTCTTGTTAATTTTTGTTATTTTATAATATACTAGCTGACCCAGCAAACGTTGTTTTGCCTTATAAATTATTTAGGGGTGGACTACCCCTAACATTTAGGGGGATGAAAAATAGATGTTGGCCGATTCTCATAGATACCGGATAAGCACAAAAAATTTCATCAAAATCGGTCAAGCCGTTTCGGAGGAGTATGGCAACGAAAACTGTGACACGAGAATTTTATATATTAGATGTAAGTAGTTAAGATGATTTTTGAAACTTTTGTTTAGAGTAGTAACATCGCATTGGCGCAACATAGCTGTTAGGGTGTTATGTACGAAATTTTAAATAAATAAATAAATCCCTCTTTTTGCGTCGGGGGTTAAAAATCAGCTGTTCCCTGTTTACCTTGTAGGTTTAGGTTACCTTACGGATGTCAAAGACCCATGACTACTTTCACTCATAAACTCATAGTGTATTATATTTTTTAGTCTGTAGGCTATGAAATTTCAAAGAGTAGGCATGTTATTTTGGACTCAATTAATTTTGATGTATTGATAGTAATAATTACTTAATTAATCATTTTCATTGTGATTATTACCCTACTAATATTATAAACGTGAAAGTTTGTATGTTTGTTACTTACTCAATCGCGCAAAAACGGCCTTTCGTTTTTTGATGAAATTCGGCACACATATAGTTTATGACCTGAGGCCCTAGTGTGAGTTTGATTTAACCATCTACACCAAACGCAGTGAGCGCGTTCGGCGTTCCGATTGGCCCTGGATTGGTGACGGACCAATCGGAGCGCCAAACGCGCTCACTGCGTTTGGTGTAGACGGCTAAATGAAACGCACACTAGGGCCTGTGCATCCTAATTGCGTAACTCACGATTAATCCATAATCTGTTTCGTTTTGAAACAGATTGCTAATCCATTGCTTCATATGTTCGAAAAATGTGTCTGCTCAGGAATGTAAATAATGCAATGAATATTGTTGAACTGTCAAAATGAAACCGATTATGATTAATCGTCGTCCTATATGTTAATCCAGCACTCTAATTGCGTAACTACGCAATTAGAGTGCTGGATTAACATATAGGATACTTTTTATCCCGATAGTAACCCCTCCACACGGGCGAAGCCACTGGCAAAAGCTAGTATACCTACCATAAATTATATCTGATAACAGCAGCGTAAGAAATTCCATTGAACATTCTATATCAAGTAAAACTAAAATATTAGTACCTACTTATTCAATATTTTTTCCTCAATTGTATTTATACGTATAAACCCTGAAGATATCTACAACAATATCTGTCTACGTACACAAGTATAGATATTGTTGTAGATACATGTGACTTTAGGCTACAGCTAAATCTCTAGATAGCGTAGATATTTTGTAACATTATGAAGCAAACCTCACTGCAGTAATCATGTACGATTTGACAGATAAAGTTGTTTTGGTTACCGGCGCATCGAAAGGAATCGGTGCTAATTTTGTTAGACAAATACTGGAGGAAGGTGTTCAGGTAAGTTTTTTAAACGGGTACCCTGTATCGGGCAGAATCTTGGCATAACACGCTTGGCAATAATGTTCTTTAACTGATTAATTTTAAGGCATAAAAATGATTTAATGTAATTATTGTTTGGCCTAGTGTTTATATGTCCGAATTTACAATGGCATACTTTTAAGAGTGCAGAATTTTATTTGGCATAATTAGCAAAGTTAACATTCCGCATAATTTCGTTTAGCATAACTTTTATTTAGAGATAATATATTTTACTAGGCTACCCGGAACCGATCTATTTCGATTAGGTTAAAAAATATGTTAAATACTCGCTCATAAAAGATTAGGTTAGGTTAGGTTAGTACTGCGACAGGCTTTCACACGCCCTACCGCCGGCCCCGCTACCATCGGGGCGGTCCGGCCGGTACTCGAGCGCTGGCTCGGGAGGAGGCACGGCTCCCTGTCGTTTCGGGTGACACAGGTGCTCTCGGGGCATGGTTGCTTCGGGAAGTACCTGTGTCGCATAAACAGGGAGCCGGACGCTCGGTGTCACCACTGCGTCGACTGTCGGGAGGACACGGCGTGGCACACGCTGGCAGAGTGTGCCGCTTGGGAGGAGCCGCGCCGTGCCCTCATCTCAGGAGTAGGCAGCGACCTGTCGCTGCCGGCCGTTGTCGACTCGATGGTCGGCAGCGAGGAGTCCTGGGACGCGGTGGTATCCTTCTGCGAAACAGTCATGTCGCAGAAGGAGGCTGCGGAGAGGGAGCGGAAGATTGCTTCCGCTAACCCGATCCGCAGCAGACGCACCGGGCGTCGGCGGAGGGCGGACAACGCCCTCTTCCAGCCCCCCTAAATGGGTCCAGGGGCGACAGATCCGGGGAAATCTGTCGCCCTCTACTTGTTAGGACCCGAGATGGCGGCGCGTAGTGTTCCACGCGCGCCTCTCTATGACGTAAGGGGGGAGTTTTACACCTCACTCCCCCCCTGTCGCGAGGTGGCCCGCAGAGGCGAGCCGGCACTAGCCGGGGATCGCGGAAGTCACATCAGTTCCCGTGATCCCCGGTGCAAGTGAGAGACGGAACACCGGGGTGGTTTTAGTCAGTAAGAGTCTGACAGACCCCTCCACATCCATGAGGATTTCCCCCGTAATCAAAAAAAAAAAAAAAAAAGGTTAGTACTGCGACCCCCTACGCACGAGCCGATCGAGCGAAGCGAGCGGTGCTGCGGCAGCGGCCGTTGAGTGCCAGAACCGAATTCTACCTATTTTACTTATGCCAAAAGACGATTCTGACTGCGAACTTCCTGCTATATGATGGTTCGATTTTTTAATTATTATGGATATGAAATTTGTGCTTAAACATGACTCTGACTTACAAAATGATGACTTTTGAGTGTATGCTTTAAGAAGTGTGTGCCAAACGATTTTCTGCGAAATTAAGTTTATGCCATTCGCTGTTATGCAAAATAATATTATCACCCATTTCAAACATGTCCATAATTATGTCGTGAGGTTTATGATCTGTTTTGTCACTTACGGATGTGCACGATCTGTCAGATTCATTCAAAAATTGACATAGGTAAGCAAGATCAGCCTATCACATTCCCTATCATTCATGTGGGTTGGTAGATGTCACATGTTATTGAATTTTTGGTTCTAGGACATGTTCCGGTTTTCTCACGATGTTTTCTTTCTCCTTTTTGAGGGTAGTAGTGATGAATTTATTCACACAAAGGAAAGGCTGTCTAGGTTCAAACCCATGACCTACAACTCGTAAGTCGAGGCCGTTCCCACTGGACCAAAATTGCATCTCTTCAAAAATTAGAATTTGTATGAAATTGACTGGAGACTTGACCGTAATATATCCAAGGGTGGTGTGGTGATACTACAGTAGGCCAGATATATTTAAAAAAATTAGGTGTATTATCTTGCCTTTCAATAATATTAGTAAAAAAATTATATCACCGTCCACAGCTGAACAAACAGTGATGAAAAATAATAGGTTCCCTTTGGTTAATCTCCGAAGGTTAACCAACGGGTACCCATTATTTTTTATCAGGGTTCCGTACCTGAGTACTTTAAGTAGGTAGGTATTAACGGAGTAATCTTAATCACATCTCATTTAATACAATCTTATTATCAAAATATCTTATTCTCTTATCAGGATACCAAAATGATAACAGTTTCGTTCTGCAGGCACATGAGTAATTTAGTGACTCATGTGCTGCAGGTATGCAATGCATTTGTTTTTGCACACGCCATTGCAGATCTTGATAAGTAAACAATCATTTTCATGACATTAAGTCTGCAATAAATTGTAATCTACCCTCTTAATTATTATAATATAAATCCTAGTATAGTATAATTATGTGAACGGTTCTTTCTTTTAACACTCGCTAAAATAACATTATTGGCGTATTTTTGAGACAGTTGATACCGGCTTGTCCTTGAACCAAATCCGTCAACCCGCACTGGGCCCTCGTGGTGAATTAAGGCCCACTCTCTGGCAAACTGAGGAGGTCAGTGTCTAGTATCAGCAGGGGGACTTTACAGGCTAATCTACTTTGTCTTATATAATTTCTTGCTTATCAATACTAATTAATATATATTTTGCAGCATGTAAGGATCCTGGATGTAGACGTAGGATCAGGTGAAATACTCCAAGATGAGTTAAACGAAAAATATGGCGAGGACAAAGTTAAATTCGTAAAATGTGACGTTACTAATGAAGAGCAGTTCTACAAAGCTTTAGAAAATGCCAAAGAAGATAACGGTTATATAGATCTGCTAGTCAACAACGCTGGAGTGGCAGATGAGAGTAAAATAACATTAATTAGGAGGCTCATTGAAATTAATTATGTAAGTATTCATTTTGTATTGTCGACTTCGTACTGCTTTATCACCTATGTGGCTGCGTTATCACTAGATATGAGCTAGGATGTGTAAGCGAGAGATGTGTGTCAAATTACCAATAACATCACTTAATTTTTACAAAGATCGTTAAGATACTAAAGGATACAAAGAATTTGCTGTCGAAGTCCTGAGTGCAGACACCGCGATATTACTTAGTTTACTCCAATTATTCTTTTGTTGTATTATTTTTATATTCCAATTTCCGACGCCATTGTTTGTTTTGATATATTTGTTTTGGTTGTGAGCTAGGATAGCATATATTTAAGATTTAAACGTTGATATATTGTGAAAAATAGATAATAATTGCCCAATAGGTTGCATGCTGTGTAGGTAGGTACAGCAAAGGGTTATTCTGTTTTTTTTTTTATGTTTCTGTCTACCCTGTCTAAAAACTCTGTCTCTCTCTCTCTCTCTCACCCCACTGGATATAACACCGCCTCCTTCGTTTTCTATAGAGGATGAGTAAACTTTACACCCTTTTCCTGATACCTATGTATTGAACCAATTACAAACAATTATGAGCTGTTTAGTAGTCGATTTGTCAGAAAGATGAAGCTACTCTCTGCCTTTTAATTAGTTGGAATAAAATGACAACTGTTTCTATCGCTGAACTGTTTGTTATTCTGACAAAGACAGTTCTATCGCAGCTGTCATTTTATGCTACGATTCAATAGCGTAGTATGGAGAAGAATGGGCGGGAAACTCCACAAACACAGACTTTTAAATCAAAATATTAGTTATACCATATAAGTCTTCGTTTCCAGATAGCAGTGGTCAACGGTACCCTGAAAGCCATCGAACTGATGCGTAAGGATAATGGAGGCAGAGGAGGTGCTGTTATTAACGTGTCCTCAATCGGAGGACTTATTCAGTTGTCACCGATGTTTACATACTCATCTACTAAGCGTGCTGTCATGCAGTTCAGCCATTGCGTTGGTGTAAGTACCTGCATCACAGTTTCTAGACGTTACTTATTTCATTATACTAACGCACTGGCAGCTATTGAAATATCATCACCATTTCCTACATTGTGTCCGCGGCTTCGCCCGCGTGGATGTCTCAAGGGAACGAGCTACCGAGACAAATAGTATCTAGCCTATGTTACTCCGTATTGCATCTGCTTTACAGGATAAGTTTTTATCCAGTGCGTAAACTGTAACCATGAATTCAGCATATCATTCTAGACCCCCAGCACAGACATTTTTCGTCGGTAATACGAAAAAAAATCAGTTGTTCCATACATTTTGACGTCGTAGGTCAAATTGCACTTTTCTATGAACCAGCTGGTTTTTTTTGTAAAACCGACGTAAAATTTCTGCGCATCAATGTTATTAAAAGTGAAGTGCGTGTAGGAGCGCGTGCAACTAGGATAGAAGGATCTTCTCTAGACACTACACTGCAAACACCATCTTCATTTCTCTAAACATAATCATTATTCTCCTGATCTTATCCCAATTTATTTGGGGTCAGCGCAACATGTTTTTCTTTATTCCATACTTCTCTTTTAGTCGTCATCTCGGTAGTCGCCCCATTTCTAACTACATCATCATTCACACGATGGGGTTTACGGTTCAGATCTCAAGGGCGTATGCGGCAGCTTTTTGCCTTGGTACGCTAAGGTGTTTTTCACATAGTCCATCCAGCGTTTGTTTGGTCTTCCCACTCTTACAGCCGACATTCATACTCAAAACTTTCCTCACGACATTTTCCTCATTCCTCTGTATCACATGACCATACTATGCCAACCGATGCCCTCACAACTTTTCAGTTACCGGTGCTACTTTCAGACTTCCTCTTATAAACTCATTTCTTATTCTATCCATTCGTGTATCCATTCTCGTTAGTATAGAATTTCTTAAACATGCTCAATAATTTATAAACATTTTCAAATTTTCCAGCAACTTCCTTGCCGGGGTACCGGCGTGAGAGTATTGTCAGTATGCATCGGAGTCACCAATACTGCTTTATTAGGCAAAATTAAATGCATTGGTAAAAAATTTGACCTGGAAGTACAAAATATTTTGGGATCACATCCAGTCCAAAGGTGAGTTGATGCCTTACCGTATTGGTGATGAAAGAGTTTAAAAGGTAGTGTAGTCCTATGTTTAAGTCCTTTCCTAGAAAAATATAAGATGCTCAAGGGATTTAAAATGTAGCAGTGGTACTGGCAACTAGAAATAACAAGAGCATGAAGGTCCGTCTGTATATCAACGTTCAAAATTAAGTACATCAATACATTATACATAATACTAAAATACTTTTTGATTTTGAGGGGCTTCTTTTTTGGGTGGGAAATCATCAAATAACTTCTCCCGCTTCATCTCTTTCGAACAAGCCGCACCCCTGACAGGCGTTGGCCCTTGCGGGCCCCATCAGTTGTTGCTGACATCTCTTTGAGGCGCGCGTGGAACACAACGCGCCGTCGACCCGGGTTTGGTCCTTACCGGACAGCGAGCTACCCATTACTCACCGTCCGCAAGCCTGATTTTGAGGGGCTCACGAATAAATTTTAACAGCTGCACGGGTCGATCGAAAATTAAGCTACGATGGCCGTGGTCGGTTCGTGGATGTGTGACCATCCGTGCCCTGGCATACACGTTAAGCCGCTAGTCACGACTGTCATTCATAGATCTTTGACAGTCGTTACGGGTGATCTGATGCATAAAAGTCTGACAACCAGTCTTACCTATAGGGTATCGTGTTATCCAGTAACTGGTTGTGGAGGTCAGTTAGGCAGTCGCATCCGGTTAGACTTGAAGCCGAATCCAACATAGTTGGGAGAAGGATAGGCAGAGTTAGTTACTATTATACAGGATTTTATACAGTGCGCAAACTGTAACCATGAATTCAGCATATCATTCCAGACTACCAACTTAGTAATTTTTCGTCGGTTATACAAAGAAAAATCAGCTGTTCCATACATTTTGACCGCGTAGGTATTGCACTTTTTTATGAAACAGCTGATTATTTTTTTGTATAACCATCGAAAAATTTCTGCTCTGGGGGATCTGAATTCATGGTTACAGTTTGCGCACTGGATAAAAACTTATCGTGTATAGTGCAGCAGCTGTATATTCCTCTACACATCGATACTTATTGAACATTGAAGGAGCCTGGTATGCTCACACCTAGAAATTTTCTAAAAATCTGCCTATTCTGATCGTACTCAAAGGTAACCGGGCTACTGCTGTACTGATGATACGTTATTTCTTTTTCCAGCGTCGAATCAGCAGCACTTGGAGTGATAGACATGTTTAAACAAGGAGAAAGTGCCAGCATCTGGTTGGTTCGGGGCGATGAACCTGCAGAAGACATTACTTCGCACATATTGAAGACAGATGCGGAAATTGCTGAGGTTATCGCAGGATCATCCGAATAGTTTTGCAAAGAAGCTATAGCTTAGGGGGAAATGCCTGGGTAGCCCGCGAAATTCAAGTTCAAGTTCAACAAAAATTGCTCCATCCTGGTCAATTCTCCTCAACTATGACGCCACGACTACATCCAGCAATTTAGGGCAATGGCAACATGTAGCAACCTGTTGCCAGAGATACGGCCACACAATACCATGCAATATGGAGCAACTTAAAAACTAGGCAATAGCCCCCGCCGCCGCCTCCGCCGCCAGCCGGTTCCTCTCGCAAAAACGAGACGTAGTTATACGTACAATCGAGGTAGAAAGAAAATTGACTAAAAAATTCCACACCGATTGGATATTCGGCAACTCATAAAATATATGGAGCAATCAAAAGCAATATTCCCGAAACAATTTCTGCATTTTATTGTTGTTGCTCCAAATTGCTTTGCTACACTTAATTGATCCAGATTGATCCATTAATATTGCCGAGCAATAATTGCTCAAAAATTGCCCGTGTAAGCGCAATTTTATGTTTTTTTTTGCAATTTGCAGGTAAGTGTCAGGCTGTATGTTGCACAAAATATGATTCACGACCGAAATACCTATGTATTTACAGAATCATAATACCTTTCAATGACCATTTCATTAAAAAGTCATTCAATGGTATTAATTGAACTTGGCGTGTCGTAAATTTCGCGGGATGACTTAGCGATAAGCTATTTTATACATACCTGAACTGTATTTTGCACTTTTGAATTTATGTAAGATGCTTTTTGATTTGGCAATCGCAAACTTGTTTTGTTGATCTTCAAAGTATATATACAATATGTAACAAAAACCCTGTTGTTCCTTCTACCCACGTTTTCAGAATCGGTATACATACATAATAAAGCATGTCATTTATAAAAACTGTTTAACAAAAATAATTAAAATAAATATTTAATTATGAATATTTGTAATGTTTAACTGATTTTGATTAGATCAAAGAAAGCCGCCAAGCTCGTAGTCTATTGTGCGAAATAAGGATACTTGTAAAATCAGATACTGTTAACATTTTTTTGGAATATGTCGATTTTAATAGTTATTTGATGTTGAACTCTCGACTAGCCAATGCTTATTTTTTAAATTATAACTTCGTAAGTGTTGTGCTTGTGGGTAAGTGTATACGTCCCTAAAAGGAACAACAGAGTTTTTGTTACATATTGTATTGTAATACTTGTTCTTCTTCATGTCAGTTTTTTTTATTTGAATACCTTTGTTACTTAGGTACTAAGTAGATACACAGAGTTAAAAGAATCATAAAGTTAAGTAAATCAAATGGGAAACTATAATAAACAATGTTAAAATAACTGCCTGTAATGAATTGTGGATTGGAGAAATTTTATTAGAAATGAAGTCATAAAATTAAATGCAAAGAAAAGTGTTGCGCTGTTTATTTTTTTATTATTAATTGTTCTTTTAACGTTCTTACAACATTTAGCCTTTTTACTCCGAGCCATATGGCCCAGTACCAGTAAAAAAGCTCCATCCCTAATGGAATATTGTTTACCTAAGTCATCCCGTATAGTTGAAGTGTATGGATACCATTCAACCACCACCATCAACTAACTCTTCCACTCCAAGCGCGACTGCTGATCGCAGGGTCCTGGGTTCGATTCCCACGTCGGGCAAAGTGTTCTTGGGATTTTAACTTAGGAACTTCTTAATAACAGGAGCTTGGAAGTTGGCGTTGAGAGAGAGATAGTGAACTTGTATCTGCGCACACACTTGTGCAATATAATATCCCCCGCGACGAAGGCTAATCTCCGTTGAGATTGGCCGCCTGGGCCGAAATATGATTCGGAGGACTAGATATATAGCTCGCTGTCCGGTAAGGACCAAGCCCGGGTCGACGGCGCGTTGTGTTCCACGCGCGCCTCAAAGAGATGTCAGCAGCAACAGATGGAGCCCGCAAGGGCCGATGCCTGCCGGGGGTGCGGGTTGTTCGAAAGAGATACCGCCGCCCCTGGCACACAGGCAACTGAGGGAACACGGGTGGGTTTTAGTCAGTAAAAGTCTGACACGCCCTCCCGCTCCACCCAGAGCGGGAGAAGTTATTTGATGATTTCCCACCCAGAAAAAAAAAAAAAGGACTAGATATATGGATATCATTTAAAAACCTCTTAAAGTATTTTTAAAACCATCTACCACGATTTTCCAGTTCTTAAACTATAGGTACATTTGTATTTCTTACCATCCTTTTAAATAAAGAAAAAGAGATAAGATGTAAAATGAATGTACTTTGCCAGAACCTGTCCTAAGTATTCAACTACCTGGAAGTAGGTTAGTCAGTATGTACGAGCTAAGAGACACAGTTGTTTTGATAACCGGTGCTGCCAAGGGTATTGGAGCTGCGTTCGTTAAAATACTTTGCGAACAAGGAGCTAAGGTAAGATTTTTTTTTTTTTAATAAAACAGGATTAAATAAAATTATCTGGCAATACTTTAACCTACAGAAAACTAATGATAGATATAAAAAAAAACATCAATCCAACTTTGTTGAAAATTTTAAATGACACCTGACATGTAAACAAACGGATTCGTGAAAAATATCAAAGTTCTACGAAAATTGCAAAACCGGTCGATTTCGGGTACTGCGGCCATCGAATTTGAATTATTTTTTTGTTTTCTTTTTGTTCCATTAGTTTTCAATATCAATACCTGACACATGGGTTAAAAAATAATTTACAAAATCAAAAAACCCGACTGCCTAAAAAGTGAACTTTAATTAAAAAAGTCGGAGGCATCTTCTTAAATTTAACAATAAAGATCTTTATTGCCTCCGACTGCATGAGATTGCTTATAGTATTCAGTCTAATAGTCATCCTTTTATAACAAATTTCTTGTTTTCATCTTTTTTAATTAAAGTTCACTTTATAGGCAGTCGGGTTTTTTGAGTTTGTAAATTTTTTTTTTTTTTTTACAGTTTTTAGTTAATATCCATATATTTTTGTCGTCAATGGGACCTATTAATGAGACCCTTTATTTTGATACCCCACTCAATAGGTTTAGAGAAAAAAAAAATTGTAGACACATTATGGCGCCAAAAATCGGCCATTTTTTAATTCAATTTTGATATACCCAGTGTCACTGTCACAATTAAGACGAATCTAACGGCACCTCTCAAGCTGAACTCGGTCAAGCCGTTTAGGCTACAGAGCGTGCCAAAGAAATATACATACATACACACACTCAAAAAACATAACCCTTGTTCTGGTGCAGTTGGGTAAAAATGGTCATATGGTCACAAGCACTTTCCTATACCATGTGTTTATATTTCATGTTTATGGCTGCAACTGAAAATTTTGGCATTATAAGAACAGTTTTTATTTTATTTTTATTAAGTCATAAGTCATCATTAATTTATTTCTTATCAATACATGGTGTTGTCTTATCGTACATGGTGTTGAAAAAAAAATATAGATATTTGGGGTCTTTTTGTTGTAAGTAATGCCAATAAACGAATTTTTCTTTCTTTTCCGTTGTTCAAATGTGAATTTGAAAATGTTTTATAGATATTATGACATTTTATGTAATAACACGTAATTCATAAGAAAAATACAATCATTTGTTTACGAAGAGTTAAGCTAACGAAAAGTCAGCGCCTACAATTAAATGAATTTCAAAATTGTTAAGTGATAAGATTAGATGCTCAAATGAATCATTACATCCCCCGAAGGATTAGGCAGAGGTCATTTATGTTCAAGTCAAATTTAATAGGGGCGAGCCTAATACCATCAACCAGCCCAAAATACAGATTTTGGGCTGCTACTGTGAAACTCCATGATTAAATAATTCTTTATAAACTTTTAAGTTATTTAGTAAGTTATTTAGCTAAGCATATGTTTTTAGCATGTGAGAATACTGGATATTGACGAAGCTGCAGGAGTATTGCTACAAAATGAAATAAACGGAAAACACGGAGCCGAGACAGTAAAATTCACTAAATGTGATATAACCAATGATGAGGAGCTGTTCAGGGCTTTCAAGATTACCACAGAACAATATGGCTGCATAGATTTGGTAGTTAATAATGCCGGTGTGACCAATGAGAGTAACAGTGATTGTATTCGCAAAGAAATTGAAGTTAATGTTGTAAGTACATAATATTTATATCTCTATTTTTCAAGATATTTTTAGATGACGTTAAGATCCGAAATTTCCGTTTAATCCAAAGATTTTTAGGTTACCATTTATTACTCAAATACCTACTTCTTATAAAATGTACAGCCGCATGCCGGACAAACTGCAGGCCCAGATGGCACAGAATTGGTGCCCTGAGATAGTAAGGCGAGGTCGCGGTAGACCACGTAGGAGAAGGCGGGATGAGCTGGATACGTTCCATCAAAATTGGAAGGAAGACCAGCAGGCTGGCGATGGAGGCTTTTGTCTAGGAGTGGGTGAGCGTAGTACAGTAATCAAAGAGAAAAAGGGGTTGTAATGCGGGTCATATTAGCCGCATTCAGGATAACTGCTGGGCAAAAGTCTCACACAATGGATGCATCTGCCAGGGGTGCGGGTTGTTCGAAAGAGATACCGTGGCCCGGCAACTGAAGGAACACGGGTGGGTTTTAGTCAGTAAAAGTCTGACACGCCCTCCCGCTCCACCTAGAGTTGAATTTCCAACAAAAAAAAAATGGGTGCATGCAGATTGTACATGAACGAAGCCACCGCGGTTGCCCCAGAAGTGGTGGCGAGATGACCTGGACGCGTACCGCGAGGGCTAGTTAGAGGTGGCAAAGGTAAAGAGTTCTAGGAAGGAAGGCCTTCCGGGGGGGGGGGGGGGGGGGGACTGTGCTCTGCATTGGGACAGTATATCAGTTGTAATATCGTAAATCTCATCTATTACACTTATTACTAGTATTCTTATCAATCATTTTGCGTCACAGACAGCTTTAGTCAACGGCACAGTAAGAGCTTTGGAAGTGATGCGTAAGGACAAAGGTGGAAGAGGAGGAACAGTCATCAACGTGTCTTCAATAGCGGCGCTCATCAAACACAGTCCACTTCTCTTTGTGTATGCTGCCACTAAAAGTGCTGTTCTGCAGTTCAGTAACTGTATTGGTGTAAGTTTCGTCTTTATAACACCACACATCAAGGTGTTAAACTCCCTGCTGCAGGCTTGGCATGACGCTTTCTATTTTTACAAAGAATGGACAGTGCTTTTTAAATACAAAGTGACATTTATTTCTCCATTTTTTAACATCTCACCGTATATATCCTTCGACAATCTGTCATTTAGTCTTTCGTTTCTAACGATCTTTGTCTAGGTCCATAAAAATTTAGAATATTTCAGAATAATATTTCTTCCTAAACTGTCAAATTCACACTGACAACAAACTTTCTACTCGACGGTCACAAAGTATATACGATTATCTACAAAATCATGATTCGTTTAGAACGCATAACTGCGATAATTAATAGAAAAACGTAGCTATCTTCTCCTATTGTACATCATTTAGTTAGTAGTCATGTCTATTCTTCCGTTGACAAATAGGTGTTTGTGCTAAGCCTGCTATAGCGATAATATCTAGGGTATCATCACGTCTTCAGTAAATGATAGGTTAATTGTAAAGAATGAAAAGTAGATGAATATTGAGAATATGGAAGGACTTAGTTACGAATGTGATATAGATATATAATCTAACTAACTAAGTACCGCTGATGATGGCGTGTTCCAACACTTTCTCTCTCAACTCTCAACTCATTCGGTTCTCTACAAAATCGTTGAGCTGTATGGTGCTGATTCACGCGTCATGTTCGTGAACGGGTGCGTCAGTTGAGACTGGTCATCTCTGCCAGGGCTTATTTTTGATCTTATATTTGGAATTGTGTTTTTTTTTAAATACACTGGTCTCACATAAAGACGTGGCAAGAATAATGTATTTGTTTTATCTTGATTTAAAAGTTCGTGCTTCTCCATAGAGATCTACGTTTTTGAATGGGCAACTAGCTTCAACTTTCTAACTGACCGATTCTTTGATAATTCAAAATGGTTTATTATTATTAAAATAAATGCTTCGAGTTTGAGTTTGGGAAAACTATATCACAAGAGATTTTATAATGAAATGATGATGAAATATTTGAAAGGTTGATTTTGTAGTCATCTTGAATGGGAACCAATTTTAACTAACAATATTGCACTACCATACTATGTATTCAATACCTATTAACTTATGTTAAGTTGATAATCGTAAAACTATTAATTTATAGAAAGAACCTTATCATTCGAAGACTGGTGTTCGAGTGATCACAATATGTTATGGGCCAACGAAGACTGGTATTATTGACCAAATGGCCAGTTTTGACGAGGACATTCAAATGCAAGAGCTAGCGGCGTTGTACCCAATACAAAGGTTTGTACTAGCTAAAATCTAGTAAGTACCCTATTGCAAGACTTATATATTCAGTGTTTTAGGCCTTAGCTGGTTAATAGAGTAATATCTAAATAGCTCATAAAAAATCGATTAGATTCTTTAAAAAGTGGCCAAAAATGACAATTCAATTAATGACATTATTAGAAAATGGACAAAGAGGAGAAAACTTTGGACGACATTCACCAGCTGGATAAAATGACTAGCGAAGGTCACTGGTTGTCAATGAATGCGTGTGCTCCAGCACAGACTGTTGTGGAAATCTCTGTGAAACTCTTTTCTCCAGAGTTAGACGTCACAAAGTCTAATTATATTATGATGATGACTAAAAAATTGGATTCTTTTAAATAATTATTATCTGTTCCTGAGCCGTTGATTGAATCCAGTCTGCTTATCGAACAATTTTTTAGCTTATATGCAGGTGTTGGGTTTTAAATTGTTTCGCTTCTTACAGTACGGAGTCAGCAGCTCAAGGAACTTTAGAGGCTTATAGGAGAGGAGAAAGTGGAAGCACCTGGTTGATCAATAACGGCAAACCGGCGAAAGACATAACTACGGCAATCAATAAGGTGTATGCTGAGTTTGCTCAACTTCTTAGAGATGATGATTAATGATTGTGTGTAAAATAATAATGAAAATAAATAAAAAAATATTTTATGGGGTTCCAAAGACTATCAGGATACTTTTTTGTTTTCCAAAACTTCATTTATATACTACAACAGGCTATGGTGAAAATAAACTTACTAATTGAAATAACTTATTAATTTATTCCTGTGCCGCATGCCCTGTTACTTGTACATTTGACGATCTTATGTCTGCGCCAGCGAGCAGAGTTCGCGCAACAAAATTTTGGGCCAATTATATTTGAATTTTTTGCCATCGATACATACGCTGAGAAGAAGGAGAAGTTCACTATTTTATTAATTAAGAAGGATGCGCTAAAGTAGCCAGCTCAATTAAAATTTTGTAGAGAAACCATCCATATAGTGAAGCTTATTGATCGTACAGCGCTCTCCGCGTTCAATATAACAATGCATTTAGGATACTGGTGGGGCTGCCCCGTTTCTGTAGTGCGTCAGGGATGTACGTAGATGCGCATGTAGATTGCTTTTACGCAACAATGCGTAAAAGGTGCGCTTCCTTAGTGCGCAGGGTGGGGTGCAGCTCCAATAGTGTCTTAGGCATGGTTGCGAGTCGCCTGGACTGTGTTTACGTGGGTCACTGTTGTGCCGTCACTCATGGGATGTCGCAACGGTGATCGACCGTTGTTTTTGTATTGTTTTCCTTGTTTTATGTATAGTCTGTGGTTACTAACATAGTCGTGAGTTTTACTAACAATTTTGTTGAGTCTCGGTTACTTGAATAAATATATATTCTATTCTATTCTATTCATGTTTTCATAAATCTTCGCCCTTCAACATGTATTTTCGCTGTTAGGGAAAGCGCTAGGGTCCGCGAAACTCAAATAGTCTTCCGTTTTTTGCAATTTGCAAGTCAGTGTCAGCGTGTAAGTGTTTTTCATGAAGTAGTCATTCGATGGGATTATTTGATGTTAGAGGGTTGTACTGATTGATGATTTCAATAATTAGAATACTAGAAATACATACGTGTTACGGACGCGAATCATATTTTGTTCAAAATGCAATCTGACACTGACCTGCAATTGGAAAAAAACTTAAGAATATTTGAATTTCGCGGACCCTGGCGCTTCTTTTTACAGCGACCCAAAATACATATTGAAGGGTGAAGATTTATGAAAAATTAAGCTTCATTATTGAAATGGTTTCAACGAATGGCAAATAAATAAATAACTTCTCCCGCTCTGGGTGGAGCGGGAGGGCGTGATTTTTAGCCAATGTGTAAACTGTAACCATGAATTCAGCATATCATTCTAGACCCGCTAGCATAGAAATGTTTCGCCAGTTATACAAAAAAGAATCAGCTGTTTCATATAGTACAATACCTATGCGGTCAACATGTACCGACGAAAAATTTATATGCTAGGTGTTCTAGAATGATATGCTGAATTCATGGTTACAGTTTGCGCACTGGTTAAAATGTTATCCTGTATACCTAGATACTGCAAATTATGAATGACCTCTTTACCTTAGTGACCTGAGTAATAACGATATTACTGGTTCAAAATGATTTTACATACGGTCGTTCCAAAAAATATTAGTGTTGTTGTACGATAACAAATTATTCAACGAAATGTAAATAAAAACGTCAGTATTAGATAAATACAATTTAGGTGAAGGCCGACGAGATCAGCCTTCTTTAACCTCACGGTTCACAGTAAGATTGTATATTGAGTTTTTATATTATCATATATTTTATATTATCATTATAGATGAGTTTGAATATGGGGTTTCTTTTTTTGGGTTTTGGTTTCGCACGGTTTGTGCATTTAGCCAGTGTCAAGTAATTTTTCTTTTTGATCAAGTAAATGGCCCGATATCGGGCACGAATTTACAAAACAGTCATAGTCGTCTTTAGTCAGTTAAGTCAAAGTTATTGTAAAGCGGTAGTAACTTTACAACAACCTATTAGGAGTTTTTGGGGGGAACACGAAAAGTCCACGTTAGACACTTATTTTCACCTTCACTACACTTGTGCAAATTGCATAATTCGCTACCAAAATAATACAATTTTATAAACGCTACTTCACTAAATTTAATGAAAATAAAAAGTCGTGCGACATGTACCAACGCGATCCCGCCAAAAACTCCTGAAAATGGGTTAAATGTTAAAGAAGTGGACCAAATCGAAACTGACGGACATAATATTTTAGATAAAAAAAATCTACTCCATTTTGCTAAGCTTCCATTTGATGTAGGGTACTTCCTCCCCGTGTATAGTACGGTTCACCTCTTAAAGTTACTTGACTGCTTTCTACTTTCGCTATGATTATGATTTAAAATTCTGGGTTTAAACGTTGATAAGGTATTCCATAAAGCCTCTTTGTACACCCACGCTTTTCTTCCCGTGAAAAACTAGGGTTTATTCGCCGTGTGTAAGCAGTGTTTGTATATCACACTACGGAAGCTATCAGAAGCTAAGGTAACTATCACTATAGAAGCTTGTACACGGGCACGTTTTTGCAACGACGCGGTCTATATGCCTTACGGTAAAAAAACCGTGCCGTATACAAAGGGCCTTCGGAATAGGTAGGTATTTCATTTAGTTATGTAATATAAATCATAATGTGGTAAACGGAAGCTATCAAAAGCTAAGCTAACTATCACTATAGAAGCACAAGCTTCAAGTACACGGGCACGTTTTTGCAACGACGCGGTCTATATGCCTTACGGTAAAAAAACCGTGCCGTATACAAAGGGCCTTAGGAATAAGTACTTGATTTAGTTATGTAATTTAAATCTAAATCATCACAGCTGAAGTGGAAATATGTCAACTATTAGGAGCAGCTTATTATTTTGCTGCGCTATAATCATCTCTATAGCTTTGTCTAGATTCCCAGCTTTATTTGTACGTTTAGAGTTGCTACCTTGAATTTTGACATCGATATGTAAAGGTATCCCCACACTGAATTCAACCACGGATCCAATGTCTATTAACAGCCTATTTTTAACCTATGATGTCAAAATCGGGTCATTGTTCATGTTCGATGATTTTAGTTCTGTACGTAGGTTTGTACAAACACTTTTATACGTCAATCATATTTTAAAAACTAGATGAGGTCGGCGTTTCCTAAGTGACTACTCCGAGAATTAAGGCTGACACGAACTCGGAGGTCAGGTATCTTTTAAAGTCCAAACATAATCTTGGTCAGAGCATTTGAAGACCAAGTGGATTGGTGTCTGAAATGGTCATTGAGGAAAGAACCACACAGAGTGGATTATTCAGTCAGTACACGCATTTGTGCAGCTCAACTTAGAAGTTAAGATGCTCAACGATACGACGAACAATAAGTACCAAAGAAAGGACATTTGCTGTATTATCAACCAGTCGTCCAGCACTAGATGAATTAAGTACTCAGTCTTACTTAATTATTTTAATTAACCTCAACTTTTTTCCATCACACACCCTTTCCTGATGAGATTGTTATCTTTCCCTTGTAATAAACTTCGCACTATCAGCTGACGTAGCTCCGAATATATTCAAAAGCGCAGCAGCATAGCCAGTTCAGTGTGAACCATCTTTAAGTTCTAAATAGTTACGTTCTGTATGCATGAGACAGACTGTATAAGTAACACTTAAGTGTGGTTTGAGTTGCTATTAAGTAGGTTTTCGTATACATTATTTTATTTAGGCGTAGAGTTGTTTTTGACGCGGTGGGATATGGGTGTTTTTTGTGCACTAGAATGTGATCTGGGACCAACAATTTGGATTATTTGTTTCGAGCAGTGAATATTGTTTGGTGTTTGTGAAAGAATAATTTGGAGTCAACATTATTTTTCAATAAATTGTAATGCTAAATTGGATTTTGTATTTATTCGTTTTATGGGAGTTGTTGTGGCCCAGTGATGGCCTCCACTTATGATTTGTAGATCATGGGTTTGAATTCAAACAGGAATAACCTTTACTTTGTGTGATTTAATTTATCACCACTATTCCTAAATCGTTGAAAATTTTGAGCTGTCCTGGAGCCAAAATGTCAAGGGCTCTGTCACAGCTTTAAAAATAGTTCTTCTAACTTAAGAGACAGCTGTGCTGCTGGGGAGTTTGTTGCGCCACTTCTTCCCAGCTAAAGCACTAGGAAGTGGTGAAGTGCAAGCGTTTTGAGGGACTGTCTTATGTAATTTTAACGATCAAAAAGTGCTGACTCTCAGCCTTGTTTGAATAAATGACTTTTTGTTTTGACTATAGGCCGATTACGTTTTACTGTTTCGTTGCCACAAAACTCTACATTATAAATCTACACGCCCAGATCAACAAGAAACATTATCAGTAAACAAATACAAGACACTTACAACTCAAATACCTAAGTCGTATAAAATATAACATCGTACCTATTGTTAATTTTATCAGAATTCAAACACTAGAGTACTTCCTTCCTACTAATCCTACAAGTCTAAGATCATAACAGGCCTAATGACATATAATTATATTACTTGCAGACTGACTGCGGGATAGATCAGTCGTGATTGTGCATCCGAGGTGTGATCGTGAACTTTGAACATTCGTGAACATGTTCGAAATAAGAGGCAAAGTATTTTTCGTGACCGGGGCGGCTGCGGGCATCGGGGCCGGTATTGTCAGGGCATTTTTGGATGAAGGAGCTAAAGTGAGTAGATATTTTAGTGATTTTTTTAGATGTTTTCGTGAACCTTAGCGCTATTCGTCGGTGATTTTCTCGGAGATCTGTTTTGGAAATCGAAATAGATTTGTTTTAGAAATGAAAGTATGATTTTTTCTGTTTATTCGTTCATAAAATAAATAAATCCTTAAAATCGAAATAGTGTTATAGAATCGAGTTTTGGACTTCTAATCTATGTTGCTGTGGGTGTATGATAGCTGAATTCGGATTTCTAAACAATTTTGTCTTAAATAAATATTGTTCCATTGATTCTCTATAATAGGAAAACTCTGGTTCCTATCATAATAATGGCGTTTGACTTTGAACCAAGATCATAACTATCCTTAATTATGATATTGGTGTAAATGGAATTATAGTCACGATAGTTAGATAAGTAATAATAGTTTTCATAGAAAATTGCTAGACAAAAAACTCAGATAACCAACTTAGCATTTATTCATCTAAGTATTGTTTGAAGGTCAAAATTATCTCATCAATCATTTCTAATGTATGGAAGCATAAATATAATCATGTCATTACAAAATTAACACAATTTTAATTGGTATGCAGCGTTGCATCAGTCATGCATGATCGTAATAATTATTAATGTCGATTTAAGCAGGTGTTATTTTATGTTATTTTAATTACTCATGTAAATAACTACAAATCAACGTCGAAATAAAACATGAATTGTTTTTCATATTTATTAAGTTATAGTCAGAAGATGCAGTCATTGTTGTTAGATATACCTATTCATTAATATGCAATACTTCTATAGAAATTTTCTTTAAGACCTGCACTAAAAATCTCACCGTGTAAACTTAAGTGAAGTTAGTAAGTTTGAAGTGAGCTGTCATTCCAGGGATTGACACTATTGGCAGTTCACTTCACCCAAGTTTTAACGATGTGGTTTTTACAGAAAGGTACCCTTAAAGCAGCTAAAGGTTCATAAAAATCAATGAAGATATCTTAATCATCAATGGCTTCTTTTAACATCACGAAACCTCCATTACACATACCTTAAATGTTTAATAGCTGTAAAACGAACATTCTAAGTCTACTTAGAATGTTCGTTTTAGGTTCGTTCGTAACACGATTGTCGCACTTGTTAACTAGAGTTCCAACCCTTCGCCATACCTAATCATTCTTATCTAATGTAGTTAACCATGTAGGGAAGTTAAGAAATCAAACTACGTAAAAAAATTAAAAAAACAAATCTCGGGCTCGGTGGAGTGACGATCTTCGCAGGGTGGCTGGTAGCAGCTCGGTCAAAGACGCTCGAGCTGAATAGCGTGCAATTGGAGAAGCCTATGTCCAGCATTGGACTGCTGCAGGCTGATAATGATGATGATGTCACGGTTCATTATTTTTCCACATTTTTTATTTTTCCCTTCACCGCATTTTATTTTTCGCTTCTTGATCGCATATTCCATTTCAGTAATGAAATATGCAACAAAAAACAGAAAAAAGGTCGTGTCCCTAAAAGGCCTTTGTGGCTTTATGAATGATGTTCTTTCAATTCGTTCGATTCTAGGCTCCTTTATGGACAGTCTAATAGACCTAGACCTAACAGCTAAATAATCTTAGGAACGAGAAAAAGGGCAAAAAAAAAATTAATAAGGTAGCAAATTTTAAGAATTTTCCACCACTTGTCTGTTTGTCTGTCTTTGAAAGCCGATTTTAGCCTACGACCAGAGTAGAGAGTAAAGACAAGCGAGGGCGGTTAATTGGACTGACGGGCGCACAATCCTTCTCACCTTTCTTAACTTACCATAAAATCCTCTTTACAGCATGTAGCAGCACTAGACGTAGACATCAATAGCGGCAAAGCTTTAGAACAGGAACTGACGGCTAAATTTGGGAACGACAAAGTGAGGTTCCATAAGTGTGACGTCACATCGAACGAGCTCGATGCGGTATACGACAATGTGGTCAATGACTTCGGGTACATTGATGTGGTTATCAACTGCGCTGGGATCATGAACGATAGACCAAATGTTTATTTAAAAGAGATTGATATCAATGTTGTAAGTAGTATTTTAATCTATCAAATACTCTAATCTATTTCCTAATCTAATATATAAAATTCTCGTGTCACAGTTTTCGTTGCCATACTCCTCCGAAACGGCTTGACCGATTTTGATGAAATTTTTTGTGCTTATCCGGTATCTATGAGAATCGGCCAACATCTATTTTTCATCCCCCTAAATGTTAGGGGTAGTCCACCCCTAAATAATTTATAAGGCAAAACAACGTTTGCTGAGTCAGCTAGTAATTTTATAAATGTGAAAGTTTGTGAGTATGGATGTATGGATGTTTGTTACTCTTTCACGCAAAAAGTACTGAACGGATTTCAATGAAATTTGGCACACAGGTAGTTTGTAACCTGGAATAACACATAGAATACTTTTTTTTATCCCGGTACGTTCCCTGGGGATAGTTTTCGACCTCCATGCGGGCGAAGCCGGTGGCGAAAGCTAATAGTGGAGTAGTAGTTAAAAATGTGAAGCAAAAATTTTGTGCCACTGTTTACGAAAATTACGTGGACGGAGGAGTATGAAATTTGGAACAGTTAAAGTTTTTTTCAAATTACCAACAACACTATTGCTAGCTGGATTCGACTACTGGTTAAACTAGAACGCAACTTTACTTTTCTTTAAAATTCAGCTTTTTTTTTGGGTGGGAAATCATCAAATAACTTCTCCCGTTCTGTGGAGCTGGGAGGGCGTGTCAGACTTTTACTGACTAAAATCCACCCGTGTTCCCTCAGTTGCCTGTGTGCCAGGGGCCGCGGTATCTCTTTCGAACAACCCGCACCAGGGTATGGAGGAGGAGTTCAGAAAGATGATATTTTAATATAATTCCAACAAAAAATGAATTATGGTAGAATTTCGACTACCGGGCCACCACTAGTTTATTTAAACTTGCAAATCTGCAAACGATCTCTGCTTTTTGGATGTCCTCGTATTTTTTAGAAGGTAATCCTTTCATTTGCGCATTTTTTTGCAGAAAGTAATACGTGTGGCAGTCTAATGCATAATAGGAAGCAAAATAATTAGTTTACCCTTGATGAATGTTTCGTTTCAAAGTTCAATTTAAAACCAGTTCCTAGCTTCTATGTATTTAAAAAAGAACCTGTGAATATGTTGTTTCTTGCAAAGTTTCTTAATTGCAGTAATTTTATATTTTTACAGACTGCATTGATAAAAAGTTCATTCAAGGCATTTGATTTGATGCGGAAGGACCAGGGTGGGAAAGGAGGCACAATAATAAACATTTCTTCCATTGTTGGGCTGTTCCAAGCTCATCTGCTACCGGTGTATACTGCCACAAAGAGCGCTGTATTGCAGTTTAGCAACTGTCTTGGGGTAAGTATAGCAAAAGAGCTACAGCAACTATAATTCCACGAGTTGTCTACTACCGCGTCATTACCGAAATTATCGTTGGCGCGAATGCGCGATAAATGTCTCAAGTCTCAAATCGTTTATTGAAATCCATAATTTTACACTTACAGGTGGTAACTAAAATAATAGAAATAATTATGGACCCTTTCGGGCTCAGCAAATTTTTAAATAACTAGAGATAGGAAGAGCGCTTTATTTATTTTCCTTGTTATTAAGTTTGAATTATTTTATTTTATATCCTATTCAATATTTTATGTTTCTATTCATTTACTTATTCTATTAACATTATAAGTGCAAGTCTGTAATATATGTAACTTTTTGATTGATCATGCGTTCGGGTTCGCCGAACAAAAAGTGACGTGTCCCATAAGTGATCCAAGCACCAAAAAGAGTGTAATCATAAATTCATTACCTACATAACATAAAATTACGCCTGTAATTCCCGATGGGTAAGCAGAGGTGCACCTACAGTACGCGCACATTTCGCCACTTATGTTTAAATCCCACGTAATAGGGGGCGAGACTATTGCCATCAACTGGGGTGCTTCTAAGAAATTCCTGATGGAAATTTAACTACTTAGTACTTACCATTCAAAAACTCAACTCAAAAAAAAAACTCAAAGCATTTATTTCAAATAAACCAATTACAGGCACTTTTGAATTGTCATGGTCGGCGAGTTAGAAAAACAGTATTCAGCAGCTCCAACAACGTTTTCAAATGCTAATCAATTCGGTTTAAGCTACCTTGCGAAGCAGCAGCTCCAACAACGTTTTCAAATGCAATTCGGTTTAAGCTACCTTGCGGAGCAGGACAAGCAGCGTTTAGCCAAGCATTTTTGTCAGCATGCAAGCATGGCTAAGCATTGAATATACTTATTGCTTTAGTATACTGTTTATCTACTTGAGCATAGTTGTATGAACGTAAACGAACCAAAAGAAGTCTATGTAAGGTTCATATTAATGCTTAATACTACTACATAGATTATAGAACATTTAGGTAATAACGCAACCAGCACCGCCATCCAAAAAAAAAATTAGTAAAAAATTAATTAGGTAGGTACAAGCAAATTTAAGCAAACATAAGATTTAACTATTATAATGTGGTTTACACAACTCTTACTAAAAAGTGAGACAAACTTTTAACAACCGACTTCGAAACCCATCAGATCTTAACGAAATTTAAATGCGTCCATTTTGGAGTAAACCTCATTCGAACAGAAAACTATCGAAGTCGGTTAAGAATAAACAAGCAAATCTGTGCAGTATTGGCATTATGAGGAAATGAGGAAGTACACATGACATGTCCTAGAACCAAAAATTCGAAGACATGTGACATCTAGCAACGCGCACTGGGCCCGCGTGGTGGATTACGGCCCACTCCCTCTCGCAGAGACGATGCAAGTGTCCCAGCAGTGGGAATATAATAGGCTGATAGCTGTTGATGTCATTTTTGGCTGTAATTTCTGCCTATCTCCATCGAAGATGGCGTGAGATTATGTATGTAGGGTAAAAGCCGGATAGTTGCCACACTTTTCGAAATCACTCTATATCTCTCAGTAGAAAAAGCAAGATACTTTATCTGGAAAATCGGCCGGCACTTTGGGTTTTTATCTAGTCTATGAAAAGTAAAGAAAACATTATCTTTAATATCTCCAGGATATTAGGGATTTTTGCGGACCTCTATATTTTGGGACATCTATCCCACATAGGGGATAGTTGCCTAATCCATATAAATTACGTTTCGGATAGATGCCCCGCCGAGAAACATGACATCTATTTCGCAAAAACTTTGAACGCATTTTGCCTTCCCATGCAATCACTTAAAGACACACGGTCAATTTAGTGGTAGTTGGAGAGTCTTTCGATAGATTAACAAAATAGCCTGATATATTCATCCGCGGAACTAGAGTAATTAAAATCGGTGCTACTATACCACTTGGGCAAGTATCCTGATTTTACCCTATACTGTATGTTAACCACATACCGAAAACTGATTATAGTTTTATTACTTTAGTCCCACTATCACTAAATTCGACACCTGCAAGGAATAACATCGTAACTCAGTTTTAGGCAATTTTAAGTTACAATCATATTCATACTGTACAAAAAATGCTGAATTTTTTTGCACTTACCCCTGTGGCTAAACTCTATTGCGCACCGATTTGCACAGTGTAAAAACATTGTAAGTAAGGGTCAACTGCAGCTAATAAAAGGGTATATTTAGTTACACATCATCATCATCATTGTTTTATGCTCGCTATTATAAATATAACATTGTAATTCATAATACACTCTTGTTCTTGGAACTAATTATTTCTTATGAAATGAGCTGTCATCGTAACCTTAGATACAATTATTTCATTCTTACCTATCCAATAAAAAATCAGTCCAAAAATTGTAACATGAGTTACGATTTTTTATAATGCGTCTGATTCTGATTAAAAATGTTATTATTAATTGATTGCTAAAACAGTGTTATTTTTTATTTATTTTAATTTCCTTTATTACATTAAATATTTACATTTTAAATATTAGAATATAAAAGTATATAAAACATTTAAAAATATAAAAAATAGTAGCCCACCGGACTCGGGAACAGGGTCCAAGCTACCGGCGGTCAAGGCTCGAGAGAGAGGAACCTCCTAATAATGCGAGCCGTGTCCAGGAGTACCGCTTTCTGAATCAAGCCCTTGACCCAGCTGCCCAACGAGAGCCTCCTCAGGTATTGGTCGAGGCTCTTGGCTATCAAGCCATTGGCTGTAACGACTATCGGTACAATGATCGCTGAGTCCACGTCCCACATGTCGACAACCTCGCGAGTCAAGTCAAGATAATTGATTTGTTTATCTTTCTCAGCTTTCACGAGGTTCTCGTCATGCGGGACCGTTATTTTCAACGATCATTGCACGCTGTTCTAGTCGATCCACCACCACTATATCAGGCTTATTGGCAACAATAGTCCTGTCAGTGATGATGGATCGATCCCAGGACAGTCTGACATGTCCATTTTCGAGAACTGCGTCGGCACATACCTGTAGTACGGCACTTCTGATTCCACAAGGCTGTATTTCAGAGCAAGTTGCTGGTGGATAATTCTGGCTACAAGGTTGTGTCTTTGCAAGCACTCCTCGTTAGGTAGACGGGAACACCCGGAGATTATGTGTCTGATTGATTCACCCGGACGGTGGCATGCCCGACAGATGTCAACCGTGCCGTCTTTCACAATAAATCTCCGGTAATTGTTCGTCATCATAACTTCGTCCATAATTGCACAGACAAAACCTTCGGTTTCTCCAAAGAGGTCACCGAATTGCAGCCAGGCTACGGACGCTAGTAGGTCTATATCAGGTCCATGTAGGGCCCGGAAATAGCGTCCGTGAAGCTCCTTACTCTGCCATACTTCCATGCGATCTTTAGTGTCAAGCACTACAGGCTTGGGCCAGTTCTCTTTACCCAAGGAGAGCGGGGTGAGGCCCTTTTCCACCGCGACCACATCTCGATGCATCTCCACGTCGGCCTCTAGGAAATATTCCCTGAGACTGCAAATCTCGTGATTGTGAAGGGTCTTAGCGTTTAAGAACCCTCGACCTCCACACTTTCGCGGGATATACAGTCTCATTACCGATGACCGTGGATGATGCATTCGATATGCAGTCAGCAGTGTACGGACCCTCCTATCCAGGGCGTCGAGTTCGGTATGAGTCCATTTGAGTACATCAAAACCGGCGAAACCCAAATTGAAGGCGCGCCCCTTGTTCCCGTCTGATAAAAGACTATTATGTGTTTTCTTCAGGCGGCCAAAGAAGCGCTCCTTCAACGATTGCTTCATGTCAGTAACATTGATGCCCAACACTTCCGACATACCCAAATACTTATAAGTTTCGGCTGCAGAGAGGGCTCGAAGGTTTATGGAATCCGAGAGTTGGGTTCCCACGGATTCCACAATCTCCCCTCGCTTTACATGCATGACCGCACATTTGTCCGCACCAAAACCCATCCTGTGATGGCGCTACTGAAGGTTTCAGTTACTTTCAGTAGCTCCGTCAGTTGTAAATTGTTGGGGGCAAAGAGTTTTAGGTCATCCATGTAGAGGAGGTGAGATATAACCTGACCACCTCTCCTCAGCCGATAGCTTATACCTGAATTCGCCAGCAGTGTGCTTAGAGGATTCAGGGCTAGGCAGAACCAAAGTGGACTCAAACTGTCGCCCTGAAATATGCCTCGCTCGATCCTTATCGGCTCGCTATTCCTCTGGATATTTCGACATCCTGGATATTGAAGGACCGTCCTCCAGTGCCCCATACATGACATCAAGAAGGTGAGCAGAGTTGTATCTACTTTATAAAACTCCAGCACCATCATGAGCTATGAATGTGGCATCGAGTCATAGGCCTTCTTGTAATCTATCCAACATGTCGAAAGATCCTTTCGGGAACGACGAACCTGTTGGCTAATGGCCATATCAATCAGGAGCAGCTCCTTAGTACCGCAGGACCCGTTCCGACACCCATTTTGAAAGAAAAACATGATGGAGTTACTTTCTGTATGATTGTTAATCTTAGCTCTCAAAATGGATGTAGGAATTTTTATATTTATTATGTTTTGTTTTTGTTTGTATTTGAGTAATTTGATTTTGTTTTTTTTGCTAAACTTTCTTAGTTATTTAAATAGGCATAACAGTTTTCCTAAGAAAGGTATAAAAGCTAAGTGAAGCTAATGAATAAAAGCTAAGCTAATTGATGACCAAAATTGTTATTTTTTTGTTATAATTATTTTGAAAATTTAAATGACTGGGTTTACTAATTTGTTTCAGTGTAAGACTGCTATACTAAAAAAGAAATACATTTTATTCTAATACATTTTACTACATTTTTTATTTGTATATTTAATTCCAAAACGCATAAAATTACATTTTATGAATTGTATCTCAGACATACAATTTTTTTATTCAATGTAGTACCTTTTATCACACTTTATGCGATTGTATGTCTGAGTTACAATGCCATTTCAAACAGTATATGTTGTGGAATGTCATTGTAACTCACAAAAAGTCTTAAAATATACATATATATAATAATATAATCATACGAAAGTGTAGCTAAGCCCTCGTTGACTCATATTTTCAAGGTTAGTTGGCAATAAGACTTTACCGAAATCTGAGAGATTTTTTTAAATCTTTGACGCGCTCTCCTGAAAAGTTACTAAATATTAGTTACAATGTTATTCCTTGCAGGTGTCGTAATGTTGAATAACACTAAAAAATCATGGACACACTTCGTACATATAAGCAGTTTATAGTTTTATAATGTTGTTATCTGGTTTTAATTACACAATTGTACTATTTTGATTGTTACGTTATCATTATATGTAAATTGTAGACTGAAGTGTTTATTGTGAGCTAATATTTAAATCAAGAGTTGATGTCAATTATATTTTGTAACATGTTATGGACATGAGGTTCCCGGTTCGATTTCCAGGTCGGGCAGTGTTATTGAATTTTTCTATTAGGAATCTTTCAATAGCATGCCCAAATCTGGCTTTTTGCCCGGTTGATGGCAATTGGGTCGCCCTATATTACAATAGTATATTACTATAATATATTACTAAACCTAGTAGTTACTTATAGTAGGAGTACCTACTACACAGGTAGACCTATGCCTAACCCCTCGGTGTTAACAGGCGTGATGTTATGTGTGTTTGTTAAATATATTGATATCAATTATTGTATTTTGAGTTTGTATATATATACAAAAATAACTTACCACTGTTAGATATAATTTTTACTAGGATTTAAATATTGGCCATCTTATTAATAAACACAGAATAAAGTTATTCCAAGTTTAAACCTATAAAAATGCAAGGTTATTCCTTTATTATTCCTAATATAACATTATTCCGTGTTTATTAGTAAGAGAGTAAGAATAAGAGACCATTTTTTAAATTTTACCCATCATTGACCTGCCAGGGGTGCGGGTTGTTCGAAAGAGATACCGTGGCCCCTGGCAAACAGGCGACTGAAGGAACATGGGTGAGTTTTAGTCAGTAAAAGTCTGACACGCCCTCCCGCTCCACCTTAGAACGGGAGAAGTTATTTGGAGAATTCCCATCCTTGACAGACCCATCATTGACCATTCTTTCTTTCAAGCCTGTAATTTCGACCACTGCTGGACATCAGTATTCAAAGCCCAAATGTTTATTAACCCAGCATTTCTTATTCCTTCCAGAAAGAGCCACATTCCACACGTTCAGGAGTGCGTGTACTGACACTATGCTTTGGCTGCACCGACACAAGTTTGTTCAGTACTTCCAAAATGGGAGCCTTTGATAAGGAAACTGATGAACTTCTTATGGGTAGCATGGGAAATTTGCCAATGCAAAAGTAAGTTTCTTATTCAGTAAATCTAATAACCCACCCACATTTTGCCAGTTATATTTGCTAGGTATATATAGGGGTACGGGTTCTTCGAAAGAGATACCGTAGCCCCTGGCACACAGGCAACTGAGGGAACACAAGTGGGTTCCAGTCAGTAAAAGACTGACACGACCTGAGCTCCACCCAGAGCGGGAGAAATTATTTGTTGATGATTTCCCACCCAAAAAAAAAAGAAATGGCTGCAAGTAAAGGCTTTAGCCTAGCCAAGACGGTTCTTTTCAGATAATATTTGTTTAAAATAGGTGGATAAATAATTACAAAACAAACATTATACTGACAAATAAGCAAGTACAAAGAATTTGTAGAAATTGTTTTGAGTAGTTTAAGGTTTTAATTAAGTTTTTGGTAATAAAAAAATTAAAATAAAAAGCAAATCGATCATCTACCTAGCCTTTTCCCAACTATGTTGAAGTCAGCTTCAGTCTAACCGGATGCAGCTGAATACCAGTATTTTACATGGAGCGACTGCCTATCTGACCTCCACAACCCAGTTACTGGGTATTACGATACCCCTTGGTAAGACAGGTTCTCAGACTTTCGGGCTTTTGACGACCCGTAAGGACTGTCAAAGATCCCCGAATGACAGCCGGGACCAAAACGTTTTAAAATGTTTTACAACGATGACTTGTTTATGCTTTTAAGGTCTAATCTAAAATAATCACAAAATTATTCTTTCAGGCTTGAATCAGCTGTGGAAGGCCTCATCCATGCATACAAGCATGGTGAAACCGCAAGTACTTGGCTAGTGACGTCAGACAGACCTGCTGAAGATATCACCGGGAACGTCTCCAAAGCATACGAAATTATGAGTCAGGGTGTGTTTAGTTAAGACATTGGTTATCTGTGTATTACGTAGATATTATGTGCTCGGTGGATTTGTGATAAATGGTTACTTTAAAATATTATAAGGTAGGAAAAAGCCAGAAGGCCAATTCTCGTAATTTTAAAAAGTTTAAAATCTAGTCGCAGTCTATCTCGGCGACAATTAATGGTGAAAATCCTGTAAGGAAACTCGATACATTTTTGACAGATTGAGACTGATATCAGACTGTGAATGTTCTTAAAATTACGAGAATTGCCCCTCTGATAGTTGCCGCACTTTTTGAAATCACTCTAGGTATATCTGTCAGTACAAAAAAAAAACATTATCTTTAATATATCCAAAGTATTAGCGATTTTACCGGACCTCCTCTATATTTTGGGATCCATACCTCGTTATTTATATAGATAAGAATAGCTGCCTAATTCATATAAATTACGTTTAGGATAAATTCCCCGCCGAGAAACAGGACATCTATCCCGCAAAAACTTTGATTGCATTTTGCCTTTCAATTCAATTGCACAGAGATGCACGTGTCGAATGACACGGTCAACTTAGTGGTAGTTGGAGAGTCTTTCGATAGATTAATAAATAACATCTGATTGATCCTCAAATCGTAGACAGATTTGTCGTGCATTTTGTATTATAAGAAGGAATGTTACGGTAAAATTCCTTAATGGCTATTGTAAAGTACCTACAAGTAAAATCATTTTGATGGCAGGAATTGTTTTAAGGTAATACAATTGATATTAACTAACAAATTATTTGTAATAACAACCAGTTACCCAAATAAAGTACGTTTTAACTAAACCTTGATCATTTATACTAAGTACACCTAATAACATTAATGAAGTAAACAGCTGTATTTAAGATCATAATTAGATAGGTACCTATATATCTATCAGTTGACAGTATATTAAAAAAATCTACTTCTTAGCGTACCGATGGCCCCTGCCTGCCTGATCATAAGATCGTCAAGAACAGGCAACAGGGCACGCGGCGCAGGAATGAAGGTGAGCCATGGTCTGTGGGGAGTTGCCGCAGATTATGTTAAAAAATGACACTGCAATTGTGCATGGAATCGAAATTTTGTTGATAACATATTTGTAATGTATGCAAATTAGGTATGTAAAATAAACTTTATAATGACCCTGATTCGTCAAATGTCTAGGCCTACGCATAATTGACCTCTAAAGACTTGGTCAAGGTTTATTGAAATTGGAGGAGCGCCATGTTTGGTATGTGAGACTGGGTTTGATGCTATTATTACATTCGTCAACAACAGCTTGAAACAAAAGACGACGTGCGTTTATAATGTACCTGAGAATATTGTTTTATTTTTTTAAAATAAAATAAACGGGTTTCATAAAGCAATTAATGCTTATTAGAGTTACAGCGTTCAAAGATTTTTAATTGATAGTACCTAATTGTATACTGAGATACGTTTAATAGATGTAAATCTATATACAATTAGGTACTATGTTATATAGTTAATGAAATTATTTACTTTTTTGCCAGCGGTTTCGCCCTCGTGGAGTTCGGAAATTTTCCCACGGAAACGTACTACCGAGATAAAAAGTACACTAAATGTTAATTATAAACTATCTGTATGCCAAATTTTATCCAAATACGTTTGGCCGTTTTTACATGACTGAGTAACAAGCATCCATCGATCCATCCATCCTCACAAAATTTCACATTTCAAAATATTAGTAGGATAATATGCCCAGTGAAGTCAGGCAGTGGATGACCCTGCCAGGGGTGCGGGTTGTTCGAAAGAGATACCGTGGCCCCTGGCACACAGGCAACTGAGGAAACACGGGTGGGTTTTAGTCAGTAAAAGACTGACACGCCCTCCCGCTCCACCCAGTGCGGGAGAAGTCATTTGATGATTTCCCATCCGCAAAAAAGAAAGCTCTGGATGATGATAACGACGAATTGTATACTAAGGTAGAGGTTAACTAGGTAGGATAGGAAGGTATCTACACATTTTCTGGCTGGCAAAATTAAACACACACCTCATGCAGTAAATACTTTTATTTTTAAAAACTTCTTATTATCATCATAACTCTTCGTAATCATTGTTTTGAACGTGAAATTATGTACCTCTGCTTATTACAGCTTATCCATCATTATTGTCTTCCAGGATAACACCTGATTCTGTTTAATTAGTATCCGTAATCAATTATCGTATCTGATATGGCGTAACGAATTGGAGGAAAAGAAATCCGGAGTTCTCATTTACATTATGGAAGACGATACAAACGTTCTACTCCATTTTGACTAATAATCCTTATAATTACAATTACCTAAATATAAATTATTAAACGTTTTATAAAAACAATTATAATGACAGCGATATTTTACTAATTTCTAACAAAATTGGCGCGCAATTACCGCCATGTTATTAAACGTCATAAAAGGCGCGAAATTTTACAGATTAGAATTTATTATTGAGCTGCCATATTTATTTATCTACTTTAACTATATTATCAAAAACTTATATAACAGTAAATTTTCAAAATGAAAAACAAAACATGTAAGTAATTAAATATTTTGATCAAAATATAAAACAACATTCGTCATGTCCACAAAAAAAATATAAATAAGAATTTTAAAATATTATAATCATTGTTGTTGTTTTAATTATGACCAAATTATTACCTAGATTTTCACTAATAGTTAACGCGATACAATAAACTTTAATAATTTCCTTGGGAAACAAACATATTATATCACTTCAATACGTTTCTAAGATATGAATAGTTTTTTTAGTTTTTATTTACATCGCATTTTATTCGATAGGATAAATACCATTATTTTTGATGTTCCTACAATATGAAAATTCTTCGAATGTTTTAATAGGAATATCTAAAGAATATCTCCGTTATTTCATAAAGCTTGCGATATAGATTTTGTTTATTGTAAGTTTAATGTCATCTGTCGGGCGGTAAACGCAACAGAGTGCCAAAAGTGGTCCAAGATAAATAAAATTGTAGAATCAACCATCAATACATATAACAATTTGCTAATTTCGTTAATTGAACATGAATATTATTATAAAATGGCAGTTTTATATCACGTATACGGTTACAGAGTAACATTTAGAACACAGGTCAACGTTTATTCGATTCCTTTAATTAATAAATTAATAGAAATTATTGCCGCGAATTTATTCAACACGATCTTTACCACGAAAGTGAGACACGAACATATAAATTTCTTTCATAGAATTATTTCTACACAACTAATTTTATACACCCACAAATATTCACCACAGAGTGTTAAAAATATAGAGATGCCTAGAAGGTACCTCCTTCTGCGTTTTCCCCCACAGCGTAAGACATCAAAATTACACAGAAATTCACAACGAAATAAGAAAAAAAATAGGTACGTATGTTTGCGGTAAACATGACACCAAAAAAAACAACAAGTTGGGCTAAAATGTGCGTACAAAAAATAAAAATAAAATGCGTGTACAACGCAAAATGGCTATCGCCGAGCATAATGTTACAATTTACATATTAATGTAAATTCTTCCGATTACGCACGACATCCGAGCTTTGTGATCTAACAATATTCATTACTTATTATTAACCCCTTCCTCGCAATTAACCTACGCAAAGACATCTCTATTTTTTGGAACGTTCTGTGATATCCTCCTTACACAAGCATACTAACCACGAATAATGTTCGTGTATCACTATTTCGCAGTAGACTCCAATATATCTATATAACGATTAACAAATCTTGATTAAGAGACACTACAAATATTTACACCATGCAAATCGATCTCATAACTCATATTGTGCCTCGTCCAATCGGTCAATCATACAAATTGCTTGTGCGTTTATCTGCGGGTAACCTAAGTCTTGACATCTCATGGGGGCGCTGCTTGTCACAGCAAACGTCAACTATACGTCAAATTCAGTACATTTCCCAATTTAGTTCGCCATTTTCCCGCGTGTCAAGATATACTGGCGACTTAGTTTATTTCAGGCTTCATCGCAACATTTTATCTTATTTTTTCGAATGAACACATTATTAGCAACCTTGCATTCTTGATACTTACAGTACTCCGATACATTATTTAGCATAGATCAGGCGACAAGTGAAAAGAAAGTACAGAAATTCATTATTTGAATGTATGTGATTGTAATCATCATTAAACCGTTAATTGAAAATTTGTTAAAAATCGGTATCCCAAAACACCATGTTCAATACAATAACATTTTTACGCAAAGTACTTACTATCTTGGTAATCTGGCGATGCTTCTGGAATCTGCATCGGCAAAGACAATATCAATTTCATCGTTTACATTTTAATATCCTCGTCTCATCACCTACCAAGATAATACTTCTGACTGTACTGACGTTTATTACGGTATTTTGAAATCACCAAAATTCTTTATGGTCTACAATCATTGCCAATTTGACGAACGGAAGCCCCAAATGATCAAATTAATTCATGCCTAACTTAACACACTCCTTGTCAACTTCATCATTTGAAACAAAACCATCAAACAACTCATTTACATCAATGACCCGTGTCAGGGTCAAGCCAAGTCTTGGCTACCGATCGACAGCACTTGGTCCAAAATTTATATCCGCACTAACATTATCTACTATAGAATTAATCACATTTATTTACATTATTATTCTCATAGTCATCGTTCTCGAACAGTTTATCCTACAATTTTCTATGAGGACTTAACAATTTTGTGTGTCCACAAAACTTCAATTCAAATTCATTATATATCTATATACCCTCAATCAACCAACAATTGACCCACTACTTAGAGGAATCGGTCAAACATATCTGACTACATGACTACCTTTGGAAGTGGTTGTCCACTGTCTCGAAAACTGTATAAAGTATTGTTTGGAGTTGGACTCTGCGCTGGAGAGCGGTCACACAGTGGTGACGCGATCTATTTCCACGTATCGCACAGAGTCCTCGCTTGGTCAGCAAATCACTTCTTTTTCATCAAAGATGGCGGTGTCAGAGGAAAGACTCTTGAGCCGCTGTTGTAGAGCGGAGCGACGTCGCCTGCAGGAACGTGCTGCCGCTATCTGCAAACAAAAGGATTTTGGTTGAATATCACTATTTAATTCATCGTACCAATGCTTATTTAACACATAGGGAAATCTACAAAATAGTCTTGCTAGACGTTTTATATTTCATCCTGCAAGATGATTGCTTGTGCTTTGCGGCTACCAACTTGCTAGCGCAGTATGCTTGTATGGGGACATCGTTAGCCAAAACATGAATAACTACGAGAGCATCTACGTCCTACTATAGACTATTGATCATTTGACTTACCACAGCAAAAGCCGCGAGAATTGTCAGCGCGAGAAACATTACCGCGTAATGCGCTGGTAGTCGCAGTAGTGCAGAACAATGCGCAAGACGTTCATCTTCTCCGTGCGGGCAGTGCGGCACGCCGTCGCACCACAGCGCAGCCGCGATGCAAGCGTCCAGAGACGCGCATCTGTACTCGCATTCACCTGATAGCGCAAACACGCCGCCATGGGAACTTGCATGTCTGAAATGAAATATTAGAATACGAAGAAATTATAGCACGAGACTATGTTAGTCCGCAATTTGGTTATAATTTGTATAAGCATATGGCGAGGGGGGATAATACGCATGTGCCTAATAGAGAGACGGATGAAAGGGGAGAGGACGACAAAATAAAAGATGGATGGATTCTGTGAGTGATGATGTTATTGAAATGGAAATTAATGATTACGTTACTGGGACATAAATGGGACAAGGGCAGGCAGAAAAAGATGTTGTAGTTTGAAATGTAATTGTTTTTGTCTGAAAATATAGTATCAAAGCTTACCTTCTAGAAAGTTCCAACCAACTGACGAAGTATGAAGCAGGTTCTACAGCAATGAGTTCTACACTCAGTGCCCTCGGCCAGTCCAAGTCGAAATGATCTGATGCCGAAGGAGAAGCGAACACGTGACGAGCTAGAGGATCTACTTCTCTGGACCAGCCGTCGGAGAATACTTCGACCATGTCTTCTATCTGAAAAATACAAAGCAAAATATGTTAGCAATAAAATATTAATAAACTGAATGTGTAGGTACAGTTGAGAATCGCGGTGTAGGTATAAGGTGGTCAAGGAGTTGGTCCTCAATATAGTTGGAAAGTTGGTGCATTGACAAGAGTATTTAAGGGTCCGGCGTAGGATGAATTGTCCATACCAGCCATGATTGCGGTGGGCACGCCACGATTGCGGCGGTAAGTCCCCTCTTTGAGGAGTGGCTTGAGAGGCGGCATAGCATCCTCACCTTCCACCTGACACAGGTGCTCTTCGGACAAGGCTGTTTCGGGAGGTTCCTATTTCGTATAAGGCGGGAGGAAACGCCCGGGTGTTTACATTGCGAAGATCGCCCTGAGGACGCGATGGAGCATACGGTGGAGGTCTGCCCGGCTTGGGCGGAGCACTGCCGTGTCCTCATGGAGGCGATCGGCGAGGGCGATTTCTCGCGTCCGGCCCTGGTCCAGGCCATGGTACGGAGCGAGAGTGCATGGCTAGCACTCGCTTCCTTCAGTGAAGCAGTTATGCTCGGAAAGAGGAAGGCGGCGCACGTGAAGGAGAGGCAGTACATGCGCCCTCACGGCCGTAGCCTTCGCAGGAGACGCCCTGGGCGTCGGGAATCCCAGGCTGATTCCCGGCCACCGTAGGCGCGGGCTTGCGGACGGCGAGTAATGGGTAGCTCGCTGTCCGGTAATCACCATGCCCGGGTCGACGGCGCGTTGTGTTCCACGCGCGCCTCAAAGAGATGTCAGCGTCAACTGATGGGGCCCGAGGTCCAATTTGAGCATATTTCCACTATCATAAGGTGATATTCGGATTCAAACAGTATTTTTCTAGTTTACTGCATCTTTTTTTTTTTCAAAATAAAAAACCATCAAATAGACGCATATTTGATATTTTCAAAAACTGATTCTTTCGGCTTGTTGGCCGTGAAAACACAAAGAGTATAACAATTTCTTTCATTTTTATTATCAGCCTTAACTAGTTCGAAGTAATCATTAATAAATACTACCATCTGCCAGTTGTTATATTCCCAGCATTCATTATTCAAGAAAGGTCGCCTGCTCACTGATTATAGAAACGATTAAGTATTGGTTGTTTTACTAAGTGCTGTTATTATGGATAAGCTTGTGGGAACTGTTTAACCTTCCAACGGTTGTCTATCAATTTAAGGGGAATCTAGTCGCGGGCTTTAACTCACTGGTGGGTCTGGCTAAAAAGCACGCTGTCTTATCAGGCATCGTGTCCGACAGAGGATCAGTGATGAGCAGTTAGACGATAGTCTACACGCACAACGTTATTGAATGAGGTGCAGGATCATTTACAGTAAACCAGGCACGTAAAAAATTAAGAAAAGGCCTTCGGAAAATCGGGTTTTATAAAAGAAACCACTGCACAAATCAATGACCAATAAAGTTTATTGAACTTTTCGGTATTTGAGGTTAGTTGATACCAATTTGCTTTTGGAGATTTTAGACTTCTTTTATTACTTAAACACACCCAAAGTTGGGTTAAATTAGCAAGAAAAACGAATCTTTATTAGCTCAAAACCAAAACCAGGACACCGAAATAAAAAGCCATTAGTAAGTAATTTTTAATGGCTTTTTATTTTGGTATTCTGTTTCCGTACAGACAATATTAATGATGAGACAAAACTATACCATGTTTAATTTTTGATGTGCATTGTCGAACAGTGAAGTAAAATACTCTCGAAGTTCGTATGGAAAAAATGTCGACTAGATCCACCTTATCTTCTGCCCGCGACTTTGTTCGCTTAAAATTTCTTGTTAGAACATCAAATATGTCCTAAAGTATCATATAGCAGATATAGCGTTCTATGTGACTTGTTTTCATTTTACTCGGCTCCGTAGGGTCGTAGCATGATGTTAAATAGCGTAGAACCTTCTTCAAATTTTATGCTTTCAAATATAAAAAGATATTTTCAAATTCGACTGGTAATTCCAGAGGTTACATACCTAAAACACCTTTATATATTATTAGTAAAGATTCAAACGAAATTTGGTTCTTTTAAACATTATTTAACTGAACATAATAATATATATGACACATTGAGAGCAATGGTGGCCTAGTAGATTTGACCGCGACTTATGAGTTGTAGGTCGTAGGTTTGAACCCTGACAGACGGTTTACTTTGTGTAAATTATTTAATCGCCACTGCTTTCAAAACGGTGAAGAATAATATTATTATGTCGTTGTTGTTGGTGGTCTTGTTGTGTTGTTGTTGAGGAGGGTTTCACGAAGGTAGAAAAGAAGAAGAAGCCCTGCTCTCGTAACTTGTGCGGTATCACACCGAGTTTACAATATGCTGCTGCGCCCTGCTGTGTCTACGACGCAGCTGTACATTTCGCGTCTGCATCATTCCACGAAGATTGAGGAAGTCGTGCAGTACTTGAAAGTGAAAACCAATTGGACTCTGATGATCGAAAGGTTGGAGTCGCGCCACGACATCAACTAAAAGTCATTCGTGGTACGAGTTTGAACTCACCATCTACGGCACTGCTTGTAAGAGAACTTCTGGCCGAAAGGTCTCGTATATCGCCGTTTCCGAAGACAGTTACGTGACAGCTCGCAGCGAAACACAACGCCGTCAACTTAACGTGTTTAGTTATAGTTTTAAGCTGGTTCTTAATATGTATTAGTTTGTTAATATTGTTTAAGATTATTTTGTGTATTTTATCTATGGGCCTGAGTTGCCTTATAATAAAATTATTATTATTATTGTGAGGAAACCAACATGTCCTAGAAGCAAAAACTCGAAGACATATGACATCTACCAACACGCACTGGACGTGGTAGATGGTGGCCTGTGTCCAAACAGTGGGAACAATATAGGCTGCCTATGGATTTATTACATTAATAACTTGATTCTTCCATACTTAAATGATTAGACTACAAATTTAATTTTTATTACCTGTTCTTCTGGCGGTTCTGGACAAATAAAAGTCGGTATAAGTCCTCCAGTATAGACTGCTAGTCTATTCGGTGTCCTGCAGAGATGCCTCATGTCGGGAGCTACTGTGATGTTGTTCAAGAGAGTGAAGTTGTCCAGTTCTGGTTCTCTGATGATGCTGCCGCGGATTTGGAGATAGAGGTACCGGCCGGGGGAGGGGTCGATCAGCCATGGACGACGCTCGCAGCGTTCCTGGAAATAGATAAACGATAAATTAGTTATGAAAGCAAGAAGATTCGTCTTATTTATGTTAGCCTAATTATTTATAATCGATTATTAACATTGCATTTTACTATCTGTTTTCAATTGACATGTTGTGACAGTTGTCATTAAACTATGACAACTGTCAATTTTAGCATGTGGAGTACGACTTGATATTCGGCGGTCGAACAGAATGTATTAAATCCAGACATTTCTTCGCAATCTGTGTTTAATTCCAGCCAACCTGCACTGTTCCATCATCTCAGAAGTGGCATAGAACAGGCTAGTTATAGATTTCTGGCAAAAACGCTCACATTTTAAAGTTTTCGTTATACGTGCGTTATTTCGATTTTTTTTAACGCAACAAGATGGAAGATGGAAATATGACACCTAAGGAGACAATCAATCAGCAAAATTCGTTTTCAAATAAAAGAAAACGATACGATCGCATAGAAAAAAGGAAACGACACAAACGTAGATCGACTAGTGGAGATACGGAGATGAGTCTTTCGTGCGTGCGAAGAAGCCGTACTCGGGACCGTCGCGAGCATTGTCGTCAGAAACATAGGAGAGGCAGCAGCCGAAGCAGTGATCGTGATCCCAATAGGCGTCATCGGAGGAGCAGCAGCAGCCGAAGCAATCACCGTGGGCGTCATGGACGGCGCCGTTGGAGTGAAAGCAGTCGCAGCAGCCAAAGCAATCACCGAAGGCGTCATGGGCGGTGCCGTAGGATTGGAAGCAGTCGCAGCAACCGGAGGCAGGACACCAGGACTGCAGGTGTACGTGACAGCAGGGCTACAGGTGTACGTGACAGCAGGACAGCAGGTCTACGTGGCAGTAGCAGCGGCTCCAGGTTGTCGCGCCATTGCAAGCACTCATGTTCCCCGGTAAGACGTTCCAATAACAGTACTGACAATGTGACACATTTATTGTTGACTAAATTAGTGAACACCTTAGTAAATACTCGTCCTGAAGGCAATAAATTTCCAATGTTAGGAAACGTTATACCTGATTTTGATCCGATGGTAAAGGGGCAAACTATTCAAATGTGGCTCAGTAAAGTTGATGAATGTGCAAAGTTATACAAATGGGGCGATGATCAGGTCATTCATTATGCTTTACCAAAATTAGTTGGTGTTGCGAAAACGTGGTATCAAGCCTTACCCACAATGTCGTTTTCGTGGCCTGAATGGAAGCATAAATTATTAGAATCTTTCCCTAGTAGTGACGACTATGCTGAGCTACTTACGGAAATGTTATCTAGGCGCGTCAAATATAATGAATCACTAGAATTATATTATTTTGAAAAAATTAATATGTTGAACCGGTGTGACATAAAGGGTAAACGGGCGGTCGACTGTTTATTGTACGGAATCGAAGATCGATCGTTAAGATTAGGCGCGAAAGCATTAAAGTGTCAGGAACCGGAACACGTACTAGAATATTTTCAGTCTATTAAGCAACAACCACGTGAAACAGATAGGTCGCGTCCTAATGAAGATAAGCGATTTAACATTTCTTCTAACACAAAACCTACTAGTAATGACACAAAGGCTAAAAGTGGCAGTAGTTCTATCGTTTGTTACAACTGCAACGAACCGGGGCATTTTAGTTTTAAGTGTACAAAAAAAATTCTTAAATGCAATATCTGTAATAAACTTGGTCACACTACAGTAAATTGTTCGAAACTACCCTCTAATATTAGTAATAATGACAAAGTGGGTCAAGGTCAAAAGGATGTACTACGTATAAACGCCGAGAGCACTGCTAGAGACGAAAGTAAATACATCATGCAGTTGATGCTTAATGGACAATCGGTTCTAGGTTACATTGATTTAGGCAGTCAATGCACTTTAATTCGTTGTAGTGATGCTAGGAAACTAGGAATTATTTGGACAAATAATTCTGATCTTCCTACAATGAGAGGCATTGGTAGCAACATTGTGTCGCCCCTTGGGGTCGCTACTGTTACTATACAGATACAAAACGTCATAGAAAAAGTAGAGGTGTTTATTGTGGAAGACAACACAATTAAATACTCTGTACTTGTCGGACACAATTTTACTGAAAAACCTGATATAGTCATAACAAAAACTTACGATTCCTTGATGTTCACACGTGAAGTCGGAAACAAACTGTATCTTATGTTAGTCTCAGACACTGAAATACAAGCTAAGGAAATGTGCTTAGTTCTAGTTTATTGTAGCGTTAATTATTCAGGAACTGTGTACGTACGTGGGTCCCTTCGCGGAAAATATGATCAGGAGTTTTACCTCCTTCCAGGGGAATATGAAATAAACAAAGGTCGTGGTTGTTTGTTGATTCAGAATATATCTGACATATCCGTTATGCTTAAAAAAGATTCTTTGATAACTCGTGCCTTTAAAACTGATAGTTATTTTGATGTAAATGTCTTAAATGTTAATGATAGTAATTTTTACTCAGAATTTAATTATGACCCGAATTTAACCAGTAATCAAATAGAAGAATTAAAGAATCTATTAAATAAATATAAGGAATGTTTCTCCAACAATTTAAAGGATTTGGGATTCACTAATATAGTACAAATGGAAATCGAATTAACCGATTCTAAACCAGTCGTATATCGCCCGTACAGGCTTTCATACCCCGAGCGCGAGCTGGTGCGATCAATGGTACAAGAAATGATAGACGCGGACATTGTTTGTGAATCTAATTCTCAGTACGCCAGTCCTATATTGCTCGTAAAGAAAAAGACTGGTGAGAAAAGACTATGCGTGGATTACCGCGCTCTAAATACTAAGACGAAGAAAGAGCATTACCCCCTACCATTGATTGACGACCAGCTAGACATGTTGGCTGGACATTCTCTCTTCATTACGCTTGATTGTGCATCAGGATATTATCAATTACCGATTGTAGAAAGCTCCCAGGACAAGACGGCGTTTGTCACACCCGACGGCCAATACCAATTTAAACGTATGCCGTTTGGCTTGGCAAATGCTCCGTCAGTTTTTCAGAGAGCGATGAGTAAGATTCTGGCAAAATCAAAGGTCGATTTTGCTATTAATTACATGGATGATATCTTGATCCCCGCTAGGTCATTTGAGGAGGGTCTTGACCGGTTAGAGATGGTACTTAAATTGCTCCTGGAGGCGGGACTGACTTTGAAGCTTAAGAAATGTAACTATTTCTATAGAGAAATTGATTTTTTAGGGTTTCAAGTTAGTGGCCAGGGCATAAGACCGGGATCACGTAAGACGCAGGCTGTTTCTAATTTCCCAGTACCCAAAAACGTACATGACGTAAGGCGTTTCATAGGTCTCGCCAGTTTTTTTAGGCGTTTTGTAAAAGATTTTGCCCTCATCGCGCGACCTCTAACTGACCTACTCAGGTCCAATTTTGCATGGAAATGGAATGACGAACACTTGAAAGCCTTTGAAAAATTAAAACAAAAACTTGTTGAACGTCCTATTTTGGTTTTATACGACACGAAATTGGAAACTGAATTGCACACTGATGCGTCGAAATTAGGTATTGCTGGCATTTTAATGCAGAGACATAGTGACGAAATGCTTAGGCCCGTAGCGTATTACAGTCGGAAAACAACTAAAGATGAACAACATTTACATTCATTCGAATTAGAAACTTTAGCTGTTATAGCCTCACTGAAACGTTTCCGTATTTACTTGTTGGGTATAAAATTTAAGATCATTACCGACTGTAATGCGCTGCGCACGACTCTTACAAAGCGAGATCTCATACCAAGAATATCTCGATGGTGGGTACAGTTCCAGGAATACGATTGCGAAATTGAATACAGGTGTGGAGCTCGCATGGCACACGTAGATGCCCTCAGTCGTGCTCCTGTAACTGACCCCATAACGGGTGATGACGAGACAGACGTACTCGATGTTTTAAATATTGACGTTAAGGACTGGATTTCCACGGTACAAAGTAACGACGAAGAGATCGGGAAAATTAGGCAAATTTTACGGGACAAAAATACGAATTACGTAGCAGATGTGTATAAAAACTATCAATTAAAAGGTGATCATGTGTACAGAATCGTTGGTGACAAAATAAAATGGGTAGTTCCTAGAGCTGTTAGATGGCAAGTTTTAAGAATGAACCACGATGACGTAGGCCATTTTAGCTACGAGAAAACTTTAAGTCGACTACGCGAAACGTTTTGGTTCTCTAAAATGCGACGTTTTACCAAGAAATACGTGTTGGCATGTCTTGAATGTGCCCACCATAAGGCTCCGGGTGGCCGTAGAGAAGGTATGCTTCATCCAATACCAAAAGCAGATATTCCCTTTCATACGCTTCACGCCGATCATTTAGGCCCGTTCGTTCGCTCTAGGAGAGGTAACACTTATATTCTTGCGATTATCGATTCCTTTACAAAATTTATAAGCATTAGTGCTGTACGAGATACAAAAAGTACCACAGCCATAAAAGCGTTTAGAGATCATTTTAGCACTTTTGGTACTCCAACACGTCTTATCACTGATCGGGGTACTTGTTTTACAAGCTCGAAATTTAAATCATTCATGGAAAGTACAAAAGTTAAACATATACTTAATGCAGTGGCCACTCCTAGGGCGAACGGACAAATAGAACGTTACAACAGAACCATATTGGACGCTTTGAGCACGAAATGCCACGGTAAAGGTGATAACACTTGGGATGAATACGTCGGTGACATCCAGTTAGGCATGAATACCACAATGAATAAAGCTACGGGGAAAAGCCCATCAGAACTTCTATTCGGTTTTAAAGTTTTAAATTCATCAGAAAATATAATAAATGAGGTGTTAAATGAAGTTATATGTCGTGTTAGTGATAATGATTTAGTCAAAATGAGGATAGAAGCTAAGTCCAAAATAGATGAACAGCAAAATAATTCAAAGAAGGCATTTGATAAGCATAGGAAACGAGTAACTTTATATAATATAGGTGACCTTGTCAGGGTGGAAAGGACAATTATAGATAAAGAACATGTAGGTAAATCAAAGAAACTCATATCCAAGTTTCACGGCCCATACAGAATTGCAAAAATTTTAGAAAATGATAGGTTTTTGATAAAGGACACTCCCTTGACTAGAAGAGGCAATAAAAAGTATGAAAATGTAGTAGCCGTGGATAAGATACATCCCTGGTTAAATTATAAAAATATTTCCAGTGATGATAGCGAAAACGAAAATTGTGTTGACCAATGAAATTAATTAGTTTGGAGTCGGATCAAAGTTTAGTATGACATTGTGAGTTTGGAATTATTGCGATTAAAAGAATTAAAAATGATATATTAAAGATTGGCTGTTACACTAACATATTTTTGAGAATTAAATTAGATTGACTGTGAATGAGAGTAGATATTTAGACCACTAAAGGACGATTTGATTTGCTAAGTTGTAGACGTAAATGGACTTGACGAGACTTGACAATGCTATGCTTAGGCTATGAGCAATCAGTGCAGAAATTATTGATATCGAAGAAATAGCGGTACTGCACAGATGGTTGTAGATTATAGCAGACTATGCATAGTAGGAATGTCGTAAGATTTAGACTAGGCATAGGCTATGAGCGGTCAGTGCAGATAGCGAATGGTGTCATGCAATTGACATCGCACAGATGACCGTAGATCATAGCAGACTATGCAACTAGATGATGTAGAGCATGGGTTGTGAGCGGTCAGTGCAGATAGCGAATGGTGTCAAGCAATTGACATCGCACAGATGACCGTAGATCACAACAGACTGTGCAAATGGACTATGATAATGATCTGAAATTAATCAAAATTAAGCTATGTATAAAGCAAGCATATGTATTTGAATGTATAATGCCTTAAGTTTTTTTTATTTGTTATGTTTAAACTTGAGTTGATAATTTATGTTCTCTCATGTTTTTTTTGTTTGTTGCTTGTCAAGCGAGAGGACTCACTTTCATAAGGATGGCCGAGTTGTTAGCCTAATTATTTATAATCGATTAATAACATTGCATTTTACTATCTGTTTTCAATTGACATGTTGTGACAGTTGTCATTAAACTATGACAACTGTCAATTTTAGCATGTGGAGTACGACTTGATATTCGGCGGTCGAACAGAATGTATTAAATCCAGACATTTCTTCGCAATCTGTGTTTAATTCCAGCCAACCTGCACTGTTCCATCATTTATTTTATGTATGTAACTGTCACTGTATGATTGTGAACACCATTAGTTTATAATCTATATCGCGAGATTATAAACTGTCGATCAATTATGAACTGCACCATACTGCTTACCGACCGAATAAGTTAGGTTAGAATTGCGATCAACCGCGCGCGAGCGCTACTTCTAAGTTAGTGGTGACTTGACTATTTAGTAATAGCGTAAGGTACTATCCGTCTTGATACCAGTTCACAATTTGAATGTTTCACTTCGATAGAAATCTACCGAAAAAAAATGCGTAAAATTGTAAGCAGTATGTTACGGTTCACAATCTATCGACAGTTCACAATCTCGCAAGATAGATTATAATCTAACGGTATTTACAATTTTACGGTGACATATAGGTACACAGTAAAAAAAGATTAAGATACGACACATTATAACATTAGAGTACAAAGATTAGAGTAGAAGAGTAGAAGATTATTTCGGCAGACCTGCGATAGGAACAAAAATTTAGTGTATGACAGAAAAGAAAAGAAAATTGTGATTAAGTAATGTCTTAAGCCAAAATCAGATGTATCTTGCAGTAGAAAAGATGATTAATAAATTGCTTATCAATTTCATAGCATACATTGTACAGTTTGTTGATTAAGGACCTACGTAAATCCATCTTAATTTTGTGATGTGGTGATTTTCGCATTTATAATATAAATGCGAAAATCACCTTAGCTGTCTGTTATGTGAAGCTTGATGTATCATGGAATTGACTACAGGTTTTTGTGACACCCTCTTTTCTAAAAATGAAGGTTTATTCATTTGTTTATAAGTACTATTTTAGAATGTAGTAGGTAGCAGATGAAAAATCAAAATATATGTTTTGGCACAATGTAAGTTTGTATTTGTAGTACAACCTAAACTATAAAAACACTTACCGATTCAGACATCGGATTAGCAGAAGCAAGTCTCATTTCACCACTGGCGCCATACACTCGATGCGAGCTCTCGCATCCAGACTCCAGGCGTACAAACTCCACTGAAGCTTCAAATCCGAAAGACCGAAAGTCGTCGGAAGCCGACATGTTGACCACGTCGAATCTTAGTTCAGCAACCGTGGCGAGGGATGTGAACTCATAGTCGCCGACGTCACTAGAAAAATAAAAATTGTTTTTTTGCTATACGACAATCGTGAGAGAGATAGAAACATTATAACTAGGTGATTATACTCAGCAATCGGTTGATCCACTGACTCCAAGAACAGTTATACAACATGTAAAACAATAAAGGCAAGACTTCATCACACTCCAATTATAGTATTGAGTAAAACGCACAATGACACAATGAGAAAAACTATTACCATTAAGAAAAACGTGTTAATCCTAGCATTACTTTATGCATTTAAAATTGAGGCTTATTGCCTTGATATAAGATTTATGTTTCTTTTGCTCAATCAGCGGTAGGTCTGCCAAAATAGGTAATTTTTGAAAGAAAAACCTATTATAAAACTTACTGAAATCGATTCAGTACTCACTTCTTTTTTTTTGTTAATAGTTACACCTTGTAAATTCGGACAGCATAGGCCTTCTCTCTGGGAGAAAGTAGTCCACCATTCAACCAGGCAGATTAGGCGGGTCAATAAGAAGGCCTTATTAATGACGACTTATTTCAAATCTAAAGATCTATTATAATATTTGTAAGAATTACCTGCACAAACAATCCCTAGGAATTCTCGAGCCACCGTCCTTCCAGGGTTTGTCGAAGATCCTGACGGCAGCAGTAATGTCACCAGCGCAGCGGTACCACGGCGAGTGGGCTGAGTGCACAGAACGGCACAACCGACCTCCGCTACGAATGCCCCATACTCTGACTCTGACGACTTCACCCGGGTTGGCTTCGAAGCGGTAGGTGCAACTGGAAATATTTGAGATCATTGTTAAAACCTGGGACTAATGGGCTGATTTTTCAACAGTCAGATAATTTTTATTGGAAGTGTGGCGGAGCAAAAATTAATTGGACCACCACCTTACATTTTAGAGCGGAAACGCTCCGCTTATGAATCTTGGACCAAACATGCGGATCATCCGATGTTTGCACCGAATGTCCTGGCGCTTACACACGCCGCGCGCAGGCAGAGTGCGCGTGATATTTGTACGGGCGACGGCGTCAACGACCTTGGACGGCTGGGAGACTGCGTGCACGCACCTCCACCGACCAGCGAGCCAAGCAGCGGGGCCACAGTCTTCATTCTACCGCCTACCGAACCATTCGGATCGCGCCGCGCTTACTATTGTCTGATCATTTATATTTGCTTGTTTTATTGTCCGTGTAATTTAATTCAATTATAATTCTCATATCGCTAAATAATATTCTTCATTTCTTCATCTGTTCTCACTTCATTATTTCATCCTTCCGCTGCGCTTTACGCTTACCTTGCTAATAATAAATTAGTACGGGTTCGAATCCCGATCTAGTGGTAATTTAGTAACACATAAAAATTACCACATTGGTGACCCCGACGTGATCTGAACACGCATATTGAAGAGTCGTCTACAAGAAGAAGAAGCAAGCAGTTTCAGTGAAGCAAGAAAACTGGTGATTCTATTACTCGCGAAAGATTGTTTACATAGGAACGAAGGAAAAAAAAGGCTGTGGTCCAAAACATAAGCGGTGAGCGATTTAAATTTTTTATTGAAGGATGTCCGATACTGAGACTTTTGCCGATGCTGACGCTAAAGAAGCAGTAGCTGTTGTCACTGGAGAAGTGTCGAAAGTTGGACTCCCACTGCGCTGTCCACCTTTTTGTCCAGAGGAACCGGCTCTATGGTTCGCTCAATTAGAAGGCCAATTTATCCTGTCAAGGATTACCAGCGACACGACCAAATTTTATTTCGTGACTACACAGCTGGAAACTAAATACGCAATACAAGTCAAGGACATTATTACAAAACCACCGGAGACGGACAAGTACAACAAATTAAAAACAGAGCTTATTAATCGTCTGTCTGCCTCACAGGAAAAGCGGATACAACAACTTTTAATTCATGAGGAGCTAGGCGATCGCAGGCCATCTCAGTTTCTTCGGCACCTGCAAAACCTAGCTGGACCCGCTGGAGCTTCGGACTTTGTGAAAAGTCTCTGGACTAACCGCCTGCCTCATAATATACAGACTGTAATTGCTTCGCAGATTGCCGACTTACAGGTTGAACAGCTAGCAGAGATTGCTGACAGGGTGTATGAAATTGTGCCATCCACTCCACAAGTTGCTTCAGCCTCAGCCTCTACTGGTACTTCACCAGACCTGCTCAAGCAAGTAAGCGAGCTCACAAAGCAAGTGGCTCTGCTGACATCACAGATGAACAATAACTGGAGAGGACGATCCCGCTCACGCTCACAATCACGGCGTAACCAACAAAGGTATGATCGCAAACGCTCTAACAGTTCTAGACCACAGCAGCCACCAGAGAATCACCCACATTGTTACTACCACTACACCTTCGGAGAAAAAGCTAACAAGTGTAAGCAACCCTGCACATTTACGTCGGAAAACGCAACGGGCGGTCGCAAGTAGCGGCGAACGACTGCCCCACTTCATCAGGCCGTTTATTCATAACCGACCGGGCTACGAAAATGCAGTTCCTCGTGGACACTGGCTCAGACTTGTGTGTTTTTCCTCGGTCGGCAATAAAGACGCCTGTCAAACAATCAAAATTTGATTTAGTCGCTGCCAATAATACCGTGATCCACACGTATGGACCAACACAGCTGCGACTTAACTTAGGTCTTAGAAGGGACTACACCTGGAGTTTTACAGTAGCCGATGTGTCACGACCTATCATTGGGGTCGACTTCCTGAGTTTCTACAACTTACTCGTAGACTGTAGGAACCAGCGCTTGATAGACAACATTACGACACTATCAGTTTCAGGAGCTCAATGCAAATCAACGGACGATATTGCATCCGTGAAGGCTGTAGTTGGCGACACCGACTACCACGAAATCCTTCGCGAGTATCCGGAAATCACTCGACCTCCAGGCACACATTTACCGGGTAAGCATAATACACTGCACCACATAAGGACGACTCCAGGGCCACCAGTCTCAAGCAAACCGCGACGTCTTGATCCAGCTCGAACGCTAGTTGCTAAGAAGGAGTTTGAAGACATGCTAGCGAGTGGCGTGGCCAGACGATCGGAAAGTCCTTGGTCTGCTCCACTACACCTGGTCAAGAAGAAAGACGACGGATGGAGACCATGTGGTGACTACAGAGCATTAAACGCAAGAACCATACCAGACAGATATCCCATCCGCCATATTCACGACTTCTCTTACCAGCTAACCGGGTGTGCAGTATTTTCCACTATTGATTTGGTCAAAGCATATAACCAAATAGCAATCAACCCAGACGACATTCCAAAGACTGCCATCACCACACCATTTGGTCTTTATGAGTTCTCTTACATGACTTTTGGTCTGAGGAACGCTGCACAAACCTTCCAAAGGTTTATCGACGAAGTTCTGCTTGGTTTTGACTTTTGCTACGGGTATATCGATGACATCCTCGTGTTCTCACAAACTCCTGAACAACACAAACAGCATCTACGTCAGCTATTTGACCGCTTGAAAGGCTACGGTATAGTGGTAAACACATCAAAGTGTAATATCGGACTCTCAGAGGTAACTTTTCTGGGATACCATGTGTCAGCTACAGGTACGAAACCTCTCGAGACAAAGGTACAGGCTATCCAGGAGTATCCAGTGCCCAAGACGGTCAAGGAGCTTCGACGATTCTTGGGAATGATAAATTTTTATCGCCGATTTGTCCCAAATGCAGCTAAACTCCAAGCACCACTAAATGCTGTCCTTGCTGGTCCCAAAATTAAGGGAGCACATCCAGTCGACATGAACCCTACACTTCTTCAAGCATTCGAAGACACTAAGACTTCGTTAAGTAACGCAACGCTACTGGCTCATCCAGATCCATCAGCTGAGTTGACCATAGTCACTGATGCGTCTGATACCGCCATCGGCGCTGTACTTCAACAGCGAAAAGGAGACCACTGGGAACCTCTAGCCTTTTACTCACACAAACTTACGGGGGCACAAAACAAATACAGCCCTTATGACCGCGAATTGTTAGCGGCATATGAAGCTGTAAAGTACTTCCGGCATATGGTCGAGGCAAGAAATTTTGCTATCTTCACCGACCATAAACCACTGGTGTTCGCCTTCAGAACCAACAGAGACAGCCATTCGCCAAGGCAATTCAGGTATCTAGATTTCATAGGCCAATTCACCACAGACATAAGGTACATACCTGGCCGAGAAAACGTCGTTGCTGATGCGTTGTCACGGGTTGAAGAGGTGTCAGCGGCCATAAACTTTGAGGATCTTGCAAAATTTCAGGAAACAGATCCAGAACTGCAAGACCTCATTCGAAACGGTTCTTCACTCCACCTGAAAAAGATCCCTACACTGAAGGAAAACGCACACCTTATATGCGATACTTCAATGCCAAAGCCTCGCCCATATGTGACACCACAACTTAGAAAGCAAGTATTTCAATCGTTGCACAACATACATCATCCAGGATGTTCTGCTACAGTGCGACTGGTGACGCAAAGCTTTGTGTGGCCGGGGATTCGCAAGAACTGTAGAGAGTGGGCCAGACAATGCTTACAATGCCAAGCAAGCAAAATAACCCGCCATACTAAAACTCCTCTTTCCTCTTTCCTTACTCCTTCCTCCAGATTTACCCACATACATCTGGACATCATAGGACCCTTAACCATTTCTTATGATTACAGATACTGCCTTACTGTCATCGATCGATTTACTCGGTGGCCTGAGGCGTATCCGCTGAAGGACATAACCGCTGAGACCTGCGCAGCTGCCCTAGTGTCTGGTTGGATAGCTAGATTCGGCTGTCCCGCGCGGGTGACTACAGACCGTGGTCGCCAGTTTGAGAGCCACCTTTTCAAGGCCCTCACTACCATGGTTGGTGCAAACCACTTTCGCACCACCGCCTACCACCCAGCTGCGAATGGCATCGTCGAGCGGCTGCACCGTCAGCTCAAGGCAGCCATCATGTGCCATACTTCTTCACAGTGGACAGAAGTTCTACCACTGGTGCTACTTGGCATGCGTAACTCTTGGAAAGACGACATCCAAGCCACGCCTGCTGAGCTTTTGTATGGTGAAGCTCTTAACCTACCTTGTCAGTTTCTGTCACCTACAGATTACACTGCAGCCGATGTTACTCAATACGCAACCCGTCTTCGTGCACACATGGCCAAACTCACTCCCAGGCCAACCTCATGGCATACATCTTCGCCATTCTACATACCCCGAGATCTGCACTCCTCTACACACATCTTCCTTCGCCGAGACTACGTCCGAAGTCCACTAGAACCTCCTTACGCTGGTCCCTACAAAGTGATACAAAGGCATCCAAAGTATTACACAATAGAGGTAAAAGGAAAGACAACAAACGTCACTGTTGACCGGTTAAAACCCGCCTATACATTGAAAGAAGAGGAAAAGCAACCAGAGGGCAAGTCAACTCCAAGAGACGCTCCAACAACCATAACAACACCAACAACAACAGACACTGAGAAGAGGACCAGAAGCGGGCGGCGAGTAAGATTCCCCGATTTTTATCGACCGTAGTTACGGTCTGGCCGGGGGGAATATGTGGCGGAGCAAAAATTAATTGGACCACCACCTTACATTTTAGAGCGGAAACGCTCCGCTTATGAATCTTGGACCAAACATGCGGATCATCCGATGTTTGCACCGAATGTCCTGGCGCTTACACGCGCCGCGCGCAGGCAGAGTGCGCGTGATATTTGTACGGGCGACGGCGTCAACGACCTTGGACGGCTGGGAGACTGCGTGCACGCACCTCCACCGACCAGCGAGCCAAGCAGCGGGGCCACAGTCTTCATTCTACCGCCTACCGAACCATTCGGATCGCGCCGCGCTTACTATTGTCTGATCATTTATATTTGCTTGTTTTATTGTCCGTGTAATTTAATTCAATTATAATTCTCATATCGCTAAATAATATTCTTCATTTCTTCATCTGTTCTCACTTCATTATTTCATCCTTCCGCTGCGCTTTACGCTTACCTTGCTAATAATAAATTAGTACGGGTTCGAATCCCGATCTAGTGGTAATTTAGTAACACATAAAAATTACCACAGAAGAATAAATCTGACAGTTTGACTTATTTTGTAAACAAATCCTGTCAAACCGCAACATTTATTCCTTAGTTAAAAGTTACCTGACTTTTGAAAAATCCGACCTAAGAAGATTATTTTTATAAACGCAAAAACCAAATCGACGATGTCGGCATTTTTGACATTATTCCAATAAATATTTAGTCAGTGGATTGCGTTGTAGTCATAGCTGCGTAAACTAAAAAGTTATTAATTATCAAATCAGCCTATCGCAGTCCACCATTAATATTGTTGCCCTCGCAGGAGACGCCCTGAGCGTCGAGAATCCCAGGCTGAATGCCGGCCACCATAGGCGCGGGCTTGCGGACGTCGAGTGATGGGTAGCTCGCTGTCCGGTAAGGATCAAGCCCAGGTCGACGGCGCGTTGTGTTCCACGCGCGCCTCAAAGAGATGTCAGCACCAAATGGTGGGGCCTGCAAGGGCCGATGCCTGCCAGGGGTGCGGGTTGTTCTAAAGAGATACCGCGGCCCCTGGCACACAGGCAACTGATGGAACACGGGTAGGTTTTAGTCAGTAAAACTCTGATACGCCCTCCTGCTCCACCCAGAGCGGGAGAAGTTACTTGATGATTTCCCACGCAAAAAAAAACCCGTTAATATTGTAAAGTTGTTTGTTTTTGTATTGTGTGTAATTTTATTTTATATTGTGTAAATTCAACTACTAGATGATTTTTAATTAATAAAAGACTACGACCCTGTCTTCCACCCTCCGCAACTAGTCTGTCCCAGATACCTTTTTAAGGTCGTCATTCGTCAAAATTGTTTAACTAGCAGAGGGCTTCCAACACTACACTTGCCGATACGCTACACGCGCGCATTTACTTTATGTATACTCACGATCCATACCCGAAATTTTCTAAATTGAACTAATTACACTTAATATTCTGATAAGCTTACCTAATATTTCGATTTCCTCCCCTTCCATACAAAAACACATCTCTAGGCGAAGAAAAAGTTATGGGAGGATCTGGAGGTGCTTCTGGAAACGATCGTGACGCAAACCGTCTAGAGCATAGGCCTCGACCCCAAGGTTCACCATCTTGATGCAGGTCCACAAATTCGTAAAGAGCCTTGAAGTATACTGGCCTGAGAAAAAAAAGTTACATGAATATATTTTAAAATAAGCAGCAAGTAATTGAAAACAAAAGACTATCGGCAGAACGAAATGGTGGAGAGTTTTTTTCCAATATCGTGAAATCGCATTCCTATATAATCGCTTTCAAAAATTGTGTAAATTGTATTAGGTTTTCCTTGAACCTGTAATACATTAACTTAATACTATACGATTCTACGTCAGTAACCGAATATTTACATACAACCGGACAACTTCCGAATCATGTGCATTATAAATCTCAACTTACTTCAAAGCGGTTCCTTGCGTCAATTTTAGTTCCAAAGTCAAAGAATCTCCTTTTGAGAGGAAGCTTTCAGTTTTTGCACAAGCCCTGGATCTTCGTAAAAGTGCATGCTCACAGGTCCTTGGGGCACGTTCACGACAGAACCTGGCGACTAATGTGGCGTTTGTTGGAGGACGTCCCACGATCACTGACTGTGGGGATGTGGCTCGAGACATTTGGACTGACCGTTCTTTGTCGCTGGAGAGACAAATAAAATATACATTCAGTCAAAAAAAAATCGGGAATGGATGATTAATTTATGAACGATTTTCGATTTTTTTTTGTTAGATTGTTACACACGGCTACACATCACGAAATACGGAAATCCTATACAATGCGATATCAGCTTATACTGGAAATGTATAGCTTGATGTGTAGCCGTGCGTACAACTGTTTTCCATTTTGTCGCGGAGGTTGAGTTGCATCTGTTGTTTAGATTAAATACAGTGCTGTTTTTAGTTCGATCATATCTAATGTGTATTGCGAATTTCTTATTGGACAAAAACATCGAACAAAGAGTTTAGTATATTAGAATCTTTTTGTGTCAGAAAGTATCTACTTAAAGAATGACCGAACATTATTTTACTCTAGATTTCTTCATTTTCTTTTTTTTGATAAATTATACTCAAAATTGCCTCGTTGGTCTAGTGATAGCAGGGGCTACTGCCGAGCATGAGGTCTTGAGTTCGATTCTCAGGTCGGGCAAAGTATTATTGGGATTTTCTTTCTGAAATTTCTCAGTAGCAGCTCGGTGTCTAATATATCGGCCTATACTATATCGGCCCTTTTAATTGGGACTTAAACATAACCGGCGAAAATGTGGGTATGCTACAGGTGCTAGGGTTGCTGACTTTTTCTAGAATAACTAGAGTATTTCTGATTTCACATAGAATATAAAGAGTACAGATTAATAAAATAGAGTACCATTTATAAATTTCTCTTTTGGTATTTTCTAGCACTCTTTACGGTACAATTTTTTTTTGTTGTTTTTGCAAGAACTGTAGGACTCCAAACATCCTAATTCTATGTTAATAAAAGATCAGGAGCTCATTTTAACCAATATTTATATAGCTCTGTTCCACTCTTCTTGCCACTTCATGTTTACGACCGAAAAATAGTCAAGTCTCACAGTGGAAAATGTAGAAAAACTGCAGAAAAACGGAATCACTTACATCATAAGAAAAACAACTGAATGGAGCGAGCGTATCAAAAGACTCACCAAAATATATCGCTGCAACCGGGCGATATTCTCATCGGACCATCCCATATATTCAAATGGCTTCCACAGTACTCATCCTCAGGCAAGTTAGGATTCAGAGCGTTTGTCACATAAAATTTCAATACTGAAAACCACACTCTGAAACGTGGAGCTGAAAACGACGGTCTCCTGTAAATTATGTTCCGGCCCGACGGCCCCGAGGTGTCTATGCCTTGCATGTGATAAAGGCATGTGGTATTCGGGGGTAAGGAATGTTGTGGGTGTTCGAGGATCCCTCGGCCTGTCCCTCTGATCCAAAACTCGCAAGCCCTTTTGTTCTTTGCGTATGTCGGTGACTGTTGATCCACAAACCTCACCTAAAATTGATTAATTATGTGATAACCGCAACATACATCCCTTAAGGTCCTTTATCATTACTAATGAAAGGTTTAATAACGGAAGATTAATTATTAATGGCTTAATTTGCGTACGCGAATGTTTTTAAGGTAGAATTCAACGAAATAATTACCTGTTAAGTTTATTATAGCACTTTAGTAATGTATAATGTTTTATATTATTTTGAATAGAAAATTATAATATAAAACAGTTGTTTACCCTCGTCCATATAAAAAGACCATCAAAAAGTGTAATAAAAAAAAGTTATATGGAAAAGTGAAAGATGGGGGTCGTCCTAATTTCATAAGTTTAAACAATGTGGGTCGGTGTTGAGTTCGCTCGCTTCATTATTGTGACCGGCCGTGCGAGCCTACGTTACTAATTATACTTTGGCAGGGGCCCAAGCGGAGCCTCCAGGGCACTACTTGATTTATTATTGTTCACTGAGAACGAAACACTTTAAATAACACTCCATGATGATATATTAGTCCATTAACCCAATTTTAGGATCATATGTGGATTAGCTTTAGTTTCCCGTAATCGTCCGGAAGTGCCAAATACATGCAACATCTCTCTATTTGAGATAATAAATCAAATATTCCTCGTTTTCTTTCAATTTATTGGTGGATTAAGAAAATTGCATTGAAATAATCCGCCACTAGTCAGTAATTGAGTTATAGAAAAGGAATTTCTACATTCAGTCGACATAAAAGCCGAGCTAATCGGATCTATTAAAGATAGTCTTAGTCGAGAACAAAGGCCAAGCGTGAAAGAAAAGAAAATTACAGTTTCCAATTTTCATAATCTGTGGCACAGGAGCTCTTATCATGAAAAAGTTGCGACCGTTTTCCTGTAATTCCAATTTGGCCGGTGTCCAAATATGAACTGGTTTTTTTTTTTGGGAAACTCTTATTAAAAGTGGAAAATGGAGCCATTACTGAGAATGGTGAATATATTCCTACGAGTTTCTAAATTAGGAACATAATGAGGAAAATGTATGACTTATTAATGTGGTTTTACAAACATGGCGGATCAAGCAGCACTAATTGAGATAAATTGTTCTGGTAATTTAATATTTGGGTAGGTGTGTTCTTATTATATATCTGTGAGTATATTATTTTACAAATTAATGTTACAGGAACTGTCTAATTGTTAAAATGTGAAATGTACTTCTTAATTTTGTACGCAGGCATTAATTCTCAGGCTTCGAGAGAGTATTATCGCCATAACTTTATGATAATGACTCACGCCCTATGCAAAATATAAGTTGGATTCCAAAACTTTTTCCATCTCTTGGCAAGATATAGAGGTGCATAAATTCTGTGTTTCCGCGCAATATTTTATGAAAATTACAATATTTTGGAACTAGAAAGATAATAAAGGTATAGTACCTCAACTTCCAGCTGAAATCCATGTAGAGATTGTGACGTAACTGGTTGTAAAAATGTTCCAAAAGGTGATGTCGTGAATTCCACTAACAATTCAGGACCACTCGATATAGCTTCGGGAACCGACACGCCTCCTCCACAAAACCTCAAAATTACTGGGTCTCTTGTTGTATAGCCGTCGTAAACTGTGACATAGTCCTGAACTTCGTCACATTGTTGCCAAAACTTCAGCTCGCGTCCATTGTTCCCTCTTTCTTGCTGCGCTGCCGCGTACATGGCCTTCTGGCTCCTAATTGAAACTAGTTGGCCGTTCGGCTGTTTGACAACGATAAGGGCGTGTTTTCCTTGAGGCACTTCGTGTTGTCGCACGGCGTAGTAACATGTCAAGTTTCTGGGGTACACGCCAGGAAAATTGGGTGACTGTAACCTACAGTTTTTACGATCACAGTCGCTGAATATCCGCGAGCAATAAGTTCCGGAGATCAAATCCCCGAGGTAATACTCTGGAGTTTTTGTCGTCTTCGCTACATTCGTATCCTCGCGTGATATGTTTACGGGATAAGGCATTGGTCTCAGTTTGAAAAAAGGCCGTTCTGAAATGAGATACTGTTATTAGATGGAGACATTGATCTTCGAATTTTATTATGTAAGGCACGAGGGATGGTGGCGAGGTGAGATCCTCATATTTTATTTAGGCTTTTCGATAGCTTCTGCTTCATACATTCGGTGAGTCATTCTAGATAAATGACATGATTATGGCAGAATTATCAATTTAATATGCTGATTTCAACACGCGTTTATGCGTTTGCTATCAGCAAAACCCATCAAACATTTTTATCAGGCACTTTGGTTGCCGTTCATAACAAACGTTTTATCTGAATATGTATGCATAACAATACCAAAAATATCTTTAGCAGTAAGATACAAAGCTGGCCATTTGTCAGAATGAAGATGATTTACGTACCCGGAGGAGGGCTCCCTCCATATCGCACCGTGGCATATTCCCTTCTCAAAACCTTGTAAGCCATTCTGAAGTCGAAGTTATAATTATTCTGTTCTTTCGATAAATGCAGGAGTCGTATGATAAGAGTGATGGATTTGGTTTCGCTGTAGTATATTGAAGGGCCCCAGGATGTGCCGCACCAGGAGCCTCCGACTTGTGGTCTGCTTGCTTCTTGGATCTGCATGTAGCCGTCTGGGCAGCCGTCTTCTGTGAAGGATGTGAAGCGGCCGAGGGTAAAGCTGTCGAAGAGGACCTGGAAAGAGGAGAAGATATTCATTGAAGGTAATGTAAAGGAAGTGGCAGAAAAGGTCACGTCCCTAAAGTGACATGGATATCGCAAGAAAATAATGTTATGTTATTTCATCAGTTTCGTCCATAGTAAATAGATATTACAAGTACGATTATACTATCTGTCATTATAATATTATCTATACTTTTGATACTATTAAGCTTGAGAGTGGCAAGCTACCTTTGTGGTAAGGATTTTGGAAAACTTACTTCTGTTTAGTAAGTAATTAGAAACACTGGAAATATGTTGTTTTTTTATTGATGTATGAAAATTAATTAGGCAACTAATTTTTATTTTTCATTTTATTTCAGACAAGGTCCATTACATGAAATTAAATTAAAATTTACATAAAGATCACACATGCACAATAAAATAAATACTCAAACATTCTAATCAAATTAAATACAGGGTGATATTGAGTTCGTTAGCAAAACTCCGCAAACGGGATAGGAATCGATTTCTAAACATAATAAAAACGTTTTTTTTTTTTGGAGCCATCAACTGCATTATTAGTACACCAGTAGTGTAGTCACGTTGAAATATCAATATAAAAACAGGAAGAAACAAAAAAAATATTCTGTCAACTGATACTTCAAGTAACAAAACTAGCAAAGGACGTTAACTCCAAAATAAATCATTAGTTTCATTTATTTTTTTATACCGATCAAATTTGCATAGTTTTGTTAGGTAGCTAATTTAATTTGATTTGTAGTAGGTACAATGCAGATCAATTCTCCAAATACATTTAGAACTTAGTTTTGCCCGTTATTACAACTATGCTACTCGGCGAAGGTTCAATTAAACTACAGGCCGTTATAAGAGCAACTAAAATTAACGAGCATTTCGGGAACTTCAATACTGCTATTAATAGTACAGCTAAACGGTTAGTAATGGGTTCTGTTATTGCTGTACATAGAATATCTGACTTATCTAACTTTGTAAAGTTTTCATTTTGGTGCATCGCTATATCAACTTTAAATATTATCAAAAACGTACCGTCAACTGTGGCTTTAACTTGAACTAATAGTACAGCTAAACGGTTAGTAATGGGTTCTGTTATTGCTGTACATAGAATATCTGACTTATCTAACTTTGTAAAGTTTTCATTTTGGTGCATCGCTATATCAACTTTAAATATTATCAAAAACGTACCGTCAACTGTGGCTTTAACTTGAACTAATAGTACAGCTAAACGGTTAGTAATGGGTTCTGTTATTGCTGTACATAGAATATCTGACTTATCTAACTTTGTATAGTTTTCATTTTGGTGCATCGCTTTATCAACTTTAAATATTATCAAAAACATACCGTCAACTTTGCCTATGAGAATTGTACGTAAATATCTCTCAATTACTAAGAATTTGCTACATATAGTAAATTATTCTTCTTTTGTATCGGTTGGATATTAAATGGCTGCAAGATTTTTAGTTATCGAGAGAAATTTAAAGTACAGGTCTCATTGGCAAAGTTGTTCGTGGAAAGTAAAGATGCCACAGTTTACTGTACCACAAACATGCCCAACGTGGTGACGACGGGCATTAAACCTCTCGAGAGAAAGCCTAAGTCCAGCAGTGGACTTCAATAGGCTAGTTGATTGACTACAAATATCTCTAACCCCTGTGAGTGTGCGGGTGTGTACTGCATGTCTTACACTTTTAGCCGATGGTGTATCACTGTAAAAATGCTTTTCAAAAATTTTGACAGCTGATTCAAAATTATTTTGCACTTCTTTTTTACATTTATCCATGATACCATCTATTATATTGAGCGTAGAATTTGGCAGACATGTGTGTTTGCCTGACCTTTTTATGTCGTTTTTAATATCCAATGTTACTGAACCGTTACAAATTCTTTTCTTAGCACATCGCTATCTAGTATTACCCGTACCGTACTTGAAGCAAAGATTGTAGCGATAACCATTATGAAGTAAAACTGGTTTACCTTTTCCACTTTCAATGAATTTCATAACAGCATCATCACTCGAACTAGAATTAGCTACTGCATCCATTTGTTCTTTTTTTTTTAAAATAATGTTATTTTACTATAAAAAGAACGATAGTAGCTATCGCAAAATCCTTTCATTTGAGATTTAAAATGATTTTTTCAAATGACACATCTTTCAATGATCTCTCGCGTCCGGCCCTTGTCCAGGCCATGGTACGGAGCGAGAGTGCGTGGGTAGCCGTCACCTCCTTCTGCGAAGCAGTAATGCTCACGAAGAGGGAGGCGGCGCACGTGAGGGATAGGCAGTATATGCGCCCTCACGGCCTTAGTCACCGTAGGAGACGCCTTCGGCGTCGGGAATCCCAGGCTGATTCCCGGCCACCGCAGGCGCGGGCTTGCGGACGGCGAGTAATTGGTCCTTACCGGACAGCGAGCTACCCATTTCTCGCCATCCGCAAGCCCGCGCGCCCACGACTACGTTCGCGTGACGTTTTGGCCCCCGCCCTACAACTTCGTAGATGTACACTGCATTCGTGCATTCTTTCCGACTTTTTTACATTTTACTCGACTCCTTAGGATTATGTGGTGATATTAAATTTGAATAATAAGAAAAGAATAACAATTGTGCTTTAAATGCAAAAAGATTTTTTCAAATCTGATTGGTAGTTCCAGAGATTATTTCCCACAAAAAAACACACAAACTTACAAACTTTACCTGTTTGTAATATCAGTGTAGATTAACATTTTAACAGTAGGTAAGTAGATCCTCCGGAAAAAAATAAACGTTAGCAAATCTTAAACTTTCTTCGTATAAATACAACTCTAGCTTCAAGTAGGGTACAGAAAAAATCTTCCTACTACGTGATCATTAATATCTCATTTAATGATAAGTATACGAATTTCACAAAATATATATACGTTTCACGTAACGGTGTTGAGGACTTTGCCAGCGAAAAACTGGGATGGGAAAAGTAATGGAATTGCATTTCGCACGAGTTTCATTTCCGTTACCTATAATGTTTGCCATGTATGTCTTGATTACATTTTGTGATATTTTTTTTAAAATTTAACTTACCAGATTGGCCCTTTGCGAAAGAAAACTAAATGAGAACATTATCTACTTCCCGGTGCATTTGAATTAAAAACAAAAAATTTTTCACAAACAGGTGACAACAAAATCCCTCCAAAATATGCCTGAAACGCAACCTTTTTAAAATAAATACTTGTTACCATGCAACCACCCGTACCACAACAATTTTGTTAAAAAAAAAACTGTGAAACTGGTATTTTCGAACTCCGAATTATGATTCACTTTCGCTGCGCTGAAAAATCCCGGGGAACTGACCGAAATGGGACTAGGAAACGCGGCAAATCTAATTTGTGGGTGCAAATTGCATCTATGTGCCTCCGGCATAAAGTGTCAATAAGGATTCAGCTCCATTGAGAATTTATGCTCTGCTGCAACAAAACCAACCCAACCAACTCCCGGGTTTTATTTCATTGAGCTCTGGTGCAGCACTATTGCTCTCTGGCCTTTTTATTGGGTATATTTCGTCGACGTGTCTCGTCGGTAATTTTCTTGTTCAGAATCCGACTCAAATCGACATTTTACTTCAGCTTCAGTATTATTGGAGAATTTATGAAGTGGGAATTGTATTGCATTGTTATTAAGGTGGTCATTGGGAGACCTGTTAGCATAATCAAGCTATGACGTTCAAACTGCTTGGACACAGGACTTCTCTCTATGAGACGGACAGATACACTAACTCTCACACACACTCAACTCACAACAATAACACTCCTCATTCTATTTTTGGAACGAAGTTTTGGAACGAAGTTCCTTATCGCGCGTTGCGAAAGGGGGCTAGACGGAATAAATTAAGACCAAAAGTTGTAACGACACTTTTTGCTACATTGTTGTAAGCCGTGCGGCGTGCGCGTGTTTCTCTGTCTGTCTCTCTCTCTCTCATAGAAAGCAAGCCATTTATTTTCGTTTCGTCTTTCTATTTCGCATTGAATAGTGTGGTGTCGCGACGATTATATATACCGTATGATTTTTTTTACCGTCTGGAAAAAAATAGGGCATAATAGGTGAACGGAGTAAAAGCCTATGGCATAGAAATTTCACTTCTTTTTTTTTTAAATCCTAACATGAAATGAACCTATCAATAAATACTACTACTTATTTGTAGTAAACTTTTCATACTAAAATTTAAAAAATAATAAAAATAGAAAAGAGTAAAAATATCGGCAAATAATATCAAAACCCAACTTATAGGCACCCTACTCTACGCGCAGAAATTATCAATGAATTCGTAGCGACATTCAATCCTTTGATTGAAGCCGGCCGGGGATAGGTAACTACTATCGCAAAATATCTTTCCTTAGGCGTACCGCTCACGTGTCACCGCATGCGCATCCCCTCCCGCCCGCGCGCCCTTCGAACCGAGTACCGCGTCTCGTGCTCTCTCTCTCTAGTCACCTGCGACTAGCCATAGCGTGACGTCGATCGCTGTTTTTTTACGTTTCAACCGTGTGTGCTTCGTGCCCAGTGATTATTTTCATAATGACGTACGCATACTCCAACTCCACCCGCAGGTGAACATTCTATGGAGCGACGAGTCCATATTTACCCGCGCTGGTATCTACAACGTACCTACACAACGAGCAATGGTGGAGTTTCAAAACTCACTTAAAATAAACGAACACGCTCATCAAGTTCTATTCAGTGTCAATGTTTGGGCCGGGATAATACACGTTGGCGTAATGGGTCCAGTTTGTATCGAAGGTCGATTGACAGGGATAATGTATCGTGAAATTATACAGTCCGTTATCGACACAATGTTGGAAGACGTTCCTCTGGACTATCTGCCGGACATGTACTTTCAGCACGACGGGTGTCTAGCTCACTACGAGCGATCTGTGCTCGCGTATTTAGATAGTGAATTCCGTGATAAGTGGATAGGTCGCGGTGGACCTGTGAACTGGCCGGCGAGATCACCAGACCTAACGCCATTAGACTTTTATTTGTGGGTTGAACTAAAACGGTCAGTGTACACCGAAGAAGCTCGTAGTGTAAATGAGTTAAAACAGCGAATAATAGACGTTTTTAATATTCTGAAAAGTGCCAGAGACACGCTTAGGAGTCTAACAACCAATTTGCAAAAACGTGGGAGTTTGTGTTTAGAAAGAAACGGTGGACATTTGGAACAAATATTGCAATATCGTTGAAAAGGTACTTTTTGTTGTAAATAATAACTCATTTTCTGTAATTTTGTAAAAATGAATCAGTGTAATTATTTGTAAATAAGTTGATTACGATCTTTAAATACGTCTAGTAAGTTGTAGTATCCGATTTGGATTAAACAACTTTGTTGGAATCCTTTTTTATTACACATCACGTTAAAACCTTCGAAATACAGATGAATGTGAGTGATTGTTATAAGTATTTAACATCAGCGGTTTGTTTACATTTCTATCAAAGCTTTACCGATCTTACGAGACGTAATTTATTTGGTTTACGGTTTCAAGACACGCGTCACTCAGTGTATCAAATTATTTGCCTACTACAACTACATACAGCACGGTGACGTATGTAGGTACACGCGCAAATGTGTGCGTGAGTGTGTAGGGATCAGGCGGTATCGTCCTGTGCGCAGGAGAGCGAAGTTAATGCTAGCGTCTCGCTCACACTTCCATCATGCTTCATTCATGTGCAATCGCAGCTGACGCCGTTTACTATTACCTATTTTGGATAATATTAATTTTACGCGAGTGCCGTAGGATGTATTCTTTTTCATGTATTTTAAGGATATTCGGAACTTTTATTAAATAAATGGTACCAGGTAAATGTTAGGGTATATGAGTTCTATTCTACTTACACAAAACGTCATATTGTTGTCCAGACGCTAAAAAATTTCAGCCGGTATATATAATTTTTAAAATTTATTGCAATTCCTTCACTAATTAATCGAAAGGAACTTCGTTCCATCCGGGTGTCCTCTCAAGTTTTTTTTTTAATTTTAAGATTTTAGTGTTTCGTATTTATATTAAAGGCTCCAAAAGCATGAGTATTGTGACACTCAAATTGGGAGTCGAAACTGTCCCTCCTGAATACAGATTACTTAATGATCTAGCTAGGAGAGCAGCGATTCACCCAACAATTGATTGCATCTACACTATGTAATTAATAATGCATACTTTGTAAGTCCCTCATGTTAATAATGTAAACGTGTAAATTTAATTAAATTACCATATATTATTAGGAATAGACCGTGTACGCAATCCTTCAGGCAAGCCCAGTACAGATTTGTAGAAATCTCAATCAGGTTTGAATTTTTAGCACACGAAATTTTCTTTCACCGCTTGGAGAGAGACTTATGTTAACACTTGATTAACTGTACCTAGTTACTCAAAAATTCTAGAAAAATTCACAACAAAACGACGTAACAAAAAATAATAACGAGAACCAAATAATCCGGAGAGATCACTCACATAACGAAATCTGATATGTAGAAAATGAAAAACGAATCGACGGCGAGGACTCGAAATGTGAAAGACATGTCCCTTCATATTCGCTCCTCTCAAGCAGAAAATACAATTTTGCACCGCTAGGGATGCTCTCGTGGGTCTCTTGATGAAATTTAAATGTGCTTCTGGCGTCAGAAACACGTTGTGGCGTTTCAATTTATGTTGCCAGAATGTGTGAAGAAAAAATCATATTCCTGTCTAGACTTCGGAGTCAAAATGCAGCCTGGAAATAGTACTGAGTTGAGAAGATTTTTAATTGTTATTTCTGTAATTAGTGAAGTTTTTTGGGGAAAGTAGGCTTGTATTGCTGGGTTTACGTCAAAAAACATTTTTTGCACATATTTAAAGCAAAAGCAACCAACAATTTATAAATTTCAGTAGCTGCATTGATATAAAAACTACGCAGTAATATCAAGTCAATGAGTAGCTGTATGATCTTCCATTAAAAATATGTATACTTCGACGTATACTACGTTAAAATTATAACACGGCTTGACTTTTCGAAATGATTAATTCAATTCATTCATATCATTTCATTTCGTTCTCAGACTCAGACACAAACGCTAAACATTCAAAGCATTTCGCCTTCACGATCCCTATTTATTCAAATACTTAGGATTCGTTCTGTATTCTGCATTTACAACAATTCTCAAGATTTTCAATTTAGTTTTGTATTGTTACGCTAAAGTGCATACAAATTCTTAACTTTGAAGCAACGTTCCTAATTCTAATTCCAATGAAACTAGACAATATAGAACTGCAATATCGTGACTTTTATTACCTTTTTTGTATTAGAATTATCTAGAAAAAGTGTTACACTTCTTCCAAATAATAGTAGGTAGCTCAAGCTCAGAGGTCAAAGTACTTAAATTTGACCTCTGAGCTTGATTTGGTGTTTCATCTCCGGAGGAAATACCAACTTAGTTTAGCTTTAAAATATAATACGAACATGTAAAATACACAAGTATACAAGAAACGTATGACAAAATGAACCAAACGTTACACCGCTTAGCCTGATTTAAACCGTGCGCTACCATCCTAAGGCATACCATGCCTCAAAGAGATGCCAGCATTAACTGTTGGGGTCCGCCAGGGCCGATGCCTGCCATGGGTGCGGGTCGTTCGAAAGAGATACCGTGGCCCCTGGCACACAGGCAACTGAGGGAACACGGGTGGGTTTTAGTCAGTGAAAGTCTGACACGCCCTCCCGCTCAACCCAGACCGGGATATTTGATGATTTCCCACCCTCAAAAAAAAAGGCATACCATAACTATAACCAAAAATAAAAGGTGCATGGTCTAAACAGTGTTTAGACGATGCAAGTCTTTACTTTGTTTAAATAATTTAATTACCACTGCTCTCAAAACGTTGAAGGAAAACACCGTGAAGAACCCGGCATGTCCTCGAACCAAACATTCGAAGACATGTGACATCTACCAACCCGCACTGGGCCCGCGTGGTGGATTAAAGCCTACTACTCCTTCTAGACAAGAGGAGGCCCGTGTCCCAGCAGTGGGAATATTATATACTAGGTTGATTATGTTATAAAGTCATTTGTTGCTTCAATTTTATTAAATGGCTGAGGCAAGAAACTTGCATCGTGTCAATGGGTTTTTAACACGCTTTTATTAGCGTCACCTGTATGTTTGTAAGCATGTTTGTTTGTTTGTAACCTTTGGACTTGATTTTGACTTCAAACGGTCATTTCATTTAAACTTTGTAGGCCCATTGAGGAACGATGACAATTAAATAATTTAGAAAAAAAAAACAAAAAAACACGCTTTCGTAGTTGGCAGAACGAAAAAATTGCACCTTTAAAACACATAACCTTTAAAAACCAAACTAAAAAAGTAGAAAATATTTTAATTCTATTAAAAAGCGTGGGGTGCTTTTGAGGTATTTTTAACCGACGTTCAAAAGGAGGAGGTTCTCAATTGGTCGGAACCTTTTTTTTTTTTTATTTTTTTTTTATGTATCTTCTCCGATTACTCGAAGATGGCTGGACCGATTTGGATATTATTTTTTTTTGTTTGAAAGGGTATACTTTCCGAGTGGTCCCATGATCATCAAGTCAGGATCTGATGATGGGATCCTGGAGAAATAGAGGGAACTCTTCAAATTTTATAGGCACACTTGAAGCAATTTGTGTAGTTTTTGGAAGAGTACTTTCTCGGAGTGGTTCCATTTCAATTTGGTGAAGATCTGATGAAGAACTTCGGAGATAGGCAACGGAACTCCTCAATAAATGATAGCAAATGGACAGGGATTGCTGAAATCTCATGTCTGTCAATTGTTTACACCAGTTAATAACATAACATCACGCCGGTACGCTGTGAAGGGGTAAGCACATGTGAACCACTAAAAAGTGAAAATTAAAAAACTTTTTTCAAAAAAATAAACAACCGACTTCCAAAAAAACACTAAAAAGTGAAAAATTACTTTAATTTCGGAAGGCGGTGACAAAAAATTAAAATACATATCCAAAGTCACCGACTTCCGAAATTAAAGTTATTTTTCACTTTTTAGTGTTTTTTTGGAAGTCGGTTGTTTTTATAATCAATTAATATCAAGCACCACACGCTTTTTAATAGAATTAAAATATTTTCTACTTTTTAATTTGGGTTTTACAGAGTGTTTCTTAGTTTATTAAACTATTATTTTAATTGAATAAAAGCTTACACGAGCATTACAAAACAATTTTAGAGTGAAGGCTAGAATATTTTATATTAACTTCTCATAAAACACAATATCACCCAGATTATCATCATCTGCCTAGCCTTTTCCGAACTATGTTGGGGTTGGCTTCTAGTCAAACCGGATGGGAGCTACTGCCTATCTGACCTCCACAACCCAATTTCTGGGTAATACGATAACCCTTTAGTAAGGTAAGTCTTGTTGTCAGCCTTTCGGGCTTCTGACGACCCGCAGTGACTGTCAAGATCCACGAGACCAACGGCTTAACGTTTTGAGGCACGAAGGCGTATGTAAAGATCCGTCAGTACAGTACGGTGACGTATGTAGGTACACGCGCAAATGTGTGCGTGAGTGTGTAGGGATCAGGCGGTATCGTCCTGTGCGCAGGAGAGCGAAGTTAATGCTAGCGTCTCGCTCACACTTCCATCATGCTTCATTCATGTGCAATCGCAGCTGACGCCGTTTACTATTACCTATTTTGGATAATATTAATTTTACGCGAGTGCCGTAGGATGTATTCTTTTTCATGTATTTTAAGGATATTCGGAACTTTTATTAAATAAATGGTACCAGGTAAATGTTAGGGTATATGAGTTCTATTCTACTTACACAAAACGTCATATTGTTGTCCAGACGCTAAAAAATTTCAGCCGGTATATATAATTTTTAAAATTTATTGCAATTCCTTCACTAATTAATCGAAAGGAACTTCGTTCCATCCGGGTGTCCTCTCAAGTTTTTTTTTTAATTTTAAGATTTTAGTGTTTCGTATTTATATTAAAGGCTCCAAAAGCATGAGTATTGTGACACTCAAATTGGGAGTCGAAACTGTCCCTCCTGAATACAGATTACTTAATGATCTAGCTAGGAGAGCAGCGATTCACCCAACAATTGATTGCATCTACACTATGTAATTAATAATGCATACTTTGTAAGTCCCTCATGTTAATAATGTAAACGTGTAAATTTAATTAAATTACCATATATTATTAGGAATAGACCGTGTACGCAATCCTTCAGGCAAGCCCAGTACAGATTTGTAGAAATCTCAATCAGGTTTGAATTTTTAGCACACGAAATTTTCTTTCACCGCTTGGAGAGAGACTTATGTTAACACTTGATTAACTGTACCTAGTTACTCAAAAATTCTAGAAAAATTCACAACAAAACGACGTAACAAAAAATAATAACGAGAACCAAATAATCCGGAGAGATCACTCACATAACGAAATCTGATATGTAGAAAATGAAAAACGAATCGACGGCGAGGACTCGAAATGTGAAAGACATGTCCCTTCATATTCGCTCCTCTCAAGCAGAAAATACAATTTTGCACCGCTAGGGATGCTCTCGTGGGTCTCTTGATGAAATTTAAATGTGCTTCTGGCGTCAGAAACACGTTGTGGCGTTTCAATTTATGTTGCCAGAATGTGTGAAGAAAAAATCATATTCCTGTCTAGACTTCGGAGTCAAAATGCAGCCTGGAATTAAAATAGTACTGAGTTGAGAAGTTGACTGAGTTTTTTGGGGAAAGTAGGCTTGTATTGCTGGGTTTACGTCAAAGTACATTTCTTGCACATATTTTAAGCAAAAGCAACCAATAATTTATAAATTTCAGTAGCTGCATTGATATAAAAACTACGCAGTAATATCAAGTCAATAAGCAGCTGTATGATCTTCCATTAAAAATATGAATACTTCGACGTATACTACGTTAAAATGATAACACGGCTTGACTTTTCGAAATGATTCATTCAATTCATTCATATAATTTCATTTCGTTCTCAGACTCAGACACAAACGCTAAACATTCAAAGCATTTCGCCTTCACGATCCCTATTTATTCAAATACTTAGGATTCGTTCTGTATTCTGCATTCACAACAATTCTCAAGATTTTCAATTTAGTTTTGTATTGTTACGCTAAAGTGCATACAAATTCTTAACTTTGAAGCAACGTTCCTAATTCTAATTCCAATGAAACTAGACAATATAGAACTGCAATATCGTGACTTTTATTACCTTTTTTGTATTAGAATTATCTAGAAAAAGTGTTACACTTCCTCCAAATAACAGTAGGTAGCTCAAGCTCAGAGGTCAAAGTACTTAAATTTGACCTCTGAGCTTGATTTGGTGTTTCATCTCCGGAGGAAATACCAACTTAGTTTAGCTTTAAAATTTAATACGTACATGTAAAATACACAAGTGTACACAAGATAAGTATGCGAAAATGAACTAAATCAAACGAATGTGATTAACTAACTACTTGCTTAGATAAGCGTTACACCGCTTAGCCTGATTTAAACAGTGCGATACCATCCATTCCATGCCTCAAAGAGATGTCAGCATTAACTGTTGGGGTCCGCCAGGGCCGATGCCTGCCATGGGTGCGAGTTGTTCGAAAGAGATACCGTGGCCCCTGGCACACAGGCAACTGAGGGAACACGGGTGGGTTTTAGTCAGTTAAAGTCTGCGACGCCCTCCCGCTCAACCCAGAGCGGGATATTTGATGATTTCCCACCCTCAAAAAAAAAGGCATACCATAACTATAAGCAAAAATAAAAGGTGCATGGTCTAAACAGTGTTTAGACGATGCAAGTCTTTACTTTGTTTAAATAATTTAATTACCACTGCTCTCAAAACGTTGAAGGAAAACACCGTGAAGAACCCGGCATGTCCTCGAACCAAACATTCGAAGACATGTGACATCTACCGTGCAGGTGCACTGGGCCCACGTGGTGGATTACAGCCTACTACTCCTTCTAAACAAGAGGAGGCCCGTATCCCAGCAGTGGGAATATTATATATTAGGTTGATTATGTTATAAAGTAATTTGTTGCTTCAATTTTATTAAATGGCTGAGGCAAGAAACTTGCATCGTGTCGATGGGTTTATTAGCGTCACCTGTATGTTTGTAAGCATGTTTGTTTGTTTGTAACCTTTGGACTTGATTTTGACTTCAAACGGTCATTTCATTTAAACTTTGTAGGCCCATTGAGGAACGATGACAATTAAATAATTTAGAAAAAAAAATACAAAAAAAAAACACGCTTTCGTAGTTAGCAGAACGAAAAAATTGCACCTTTAAAACACATAACCTTTAAAAACCAAACTAAAAAAGTGGAAAATATTTTAATTCTATTAAAAAGCGTGGGGTGCTTTTGAGGTATTTTTAAACGACTTCCAAAAGGAGGAGGTTCTCAATTCGTCGGAACCTTTTTTTTTTTTTTTTTAATGTATGTTCTCCGATTACTCGAAGATGGCTGGACCGATTTGGATTTTTTTTTTTTGTTAGAAAGGGTATACTTTTCAGGTGGTCCCATGATCATCAAGTCAGGATCTGATGATGGGATCCTGGAGAAATAGAGAGAACTCTTCAAATTTTATAGGCACACTTGAAGCAATTTGTGTAGTTTTTGGAAGAGTACTTTCTCGGAGTGGTTCCATTTCAATTTGGTGAAGATCTGATGAAGAACTTCGGAGATAGGCAACGGCACTCCTCAATAAATGATAGCAAATGGACAGGGATTGCTGAAATCTCATGTCTGTCAATTGTTTACACCAGTTAATAACATAACATCACGCCGGTACGCTGTGAAGGGGTAAGCACATGTGAACCTTAAAAAGTGGAAAATAAAAAACTTTTTTCAAAAAAATAAACAACCGACTTCCAAAAAAACAGTAAAAAGTGAAAAATAACTTTAATTTCGGAAGGCGGTGACAAAAAATTAAAATACATATCCAAAGTCACCGACTTCCGAAATTAAAGTTATTTTTCACTTTTTAGTGTTTTTTTGGAAGTCGGTTGTTTTTATAATCAATTAATATCAAGCACCACACGCTTTTTAATAGAATTAAAGTATTTTCTACTTTTTAATTTGGGTTTTAAAGCGTGTTTTTTAGTTTATTAAACTATTATTTTAATTGAATAAAAGCTTACACGAGCATTACAAAACAATTTTAGAGTGAAGGCTAGAATATTTTATATTAACTTCTCATGAAACACAATATCACCCAGATTATCATCATCTGCCTAGCCTTTTCCGAACTATGTTGGGGTTGGCTTCTAGTCAAACCGGATGGGAGCGACTGCCTATCTGACCTCCACAACCCAATTTCTGGGTAATACGATAACCCTTTAGTAAGGTAAGTCTTGTTGTCAGCCTTTCGGGCTTCTGACGACCCGCAGTGACTGTCAAGATCCACGAGACCAACGGCTTAACGTTTTGAGGCACGAAGGCGTATGTAAAGATATGTCAACGGACCAACCACAAGTCAATTGTTGTTTTATTTTTTTTGAATGGGACAGGCAAGATACATGTATTAGTATGGATCTTTATTGAATGAAAGAGGCTTACACGAACATTGCAAAACAATTTTGACTGAAGGCTAAAATATTTAATATCACGAAGCTCGAATTATTACTCCTCATGAAACACAATATCACCCAGATACGAACGTAATTTAAACGTCATAGTGGTGCAGTGGAGCCAGAAAGTAATTGCTAGGGATAGCTGCATACAGTATTCATATTGAATGCCTCGATTGTTTTAGGCCATTGCTATTGGCTAGCTCTTCCAGGAATAATGCTGGTGAATTTGTGAGCTAAAAGTTGTGAAACGAATCGTTTTACGTAGGTTATTATGTTAAATATTAGCGCCAATAGATTTAAATCGTGATCAATTTTGGTATTTGGTATTTCAAAAGCTTTTATTTTCCTTGACTTAGTTTTTGGATAATTTCTTCTTAGCCTATCAAAGAGAAAGACTGACTTCGTTCCGATGATATACATTTATTTGGTAAAGATGACCTGATGCTGCAGATATTTTTTTCATGAGGGTATTCTTTGTAGTTTACCAGTAGACGTACGTTCGTACAATGAGATTGGGTATCAAAATGTGAATGATGATGATAGCATACATAATTCAGCCAACCATGTAACCATGACATCAGCACATGATTTTAGACACCGTAGCATAGAAATTTTTCGTTGGTCGACAAAAAAACACTGATTTATTTAAAATTGCAAAACCGACGCGGTCAAAATGTTTAGAACAGCATTTTTTTTATAATAACCGACGAAATATACGCTATCCTTAGAGAAGATTTTTTCTGTCTAGAATCATGTGCTAATAAATTCATGGTTAGTTGAGTCTCGATACCCTCTATTGTCACCCTGTATAATATTTAATAAAGTTTTTCTACATTAAAAATCACCGGGCAGAGCAACAGTCGTTAAGTTGGTACCTACCTATTTGAAACAGTCCAAAAACAGTTTAATTTAAGTTTAAGTTTTAGAGGAAAGGAAAATCGATTATTTACAGTAAAACGCTCAAACGAGATTAGAATCCTCGTGTGCACCATTCAGTGCAGTGCACAAATGAGTCTGGATTGTTCTAAAGTCATTCTTTTCTATTTGTCCGGATAGAGAATAGTTTGGTCAGAAAGATAAGAGTTCGCAACTGCAACGTTTTAATTTGGTCAGATAGTCCATGTGAATTATACGATTGTGCTATTTACAAGGAAATATTATAAAATGCATTTGAACTTGATCTACAAAATTGTTTTTAACATTTTTTCAGTATTTTTGGAAGAAGTGAATAAGTTCTTCCGAAATTCCCAGTTCAAAAAGTTTGAATGTATTTTACAGTTACATATTTGTATTCACAAGTGTGTGTTGTTTTTCTTTGACTCAAAATATTTTTTTACAAATTTTCTGCTCGATGCATACGAGTATCTACCTACCCACGCTAACTGATTATTTTAAAGGAGAACCGTAAGTTAATTTTGCTTGCATGCTATCTGGGCAAGTTCGGCTAAACACCTCTTTAATAACTGTTTAATGTTAGTGCGAAATTCGATACAAGAAACTTAGAATACCTCTGTTGCGTTGAGTTGTCTTTACTAGCGGTAAGCTGGGTAAAGTTTGCGGTAAGTGTGAGTACCTGTAGGTATTGGTTTTCGCTATGAACTTACGTTGCGAAACGCACGTGAGACACAGCTTAGGTTATGGTTTCTCTAGACATTCTGTGAATGACATTAATTTGAAATTACATTATTTTTAAGGAGAATCCGTGGTTAGTTTTGAAACTTCAGAACCGAAATTCCGGTTCTGATACAGTGCTTGCATTAGAACCGCGTCAACAACTCGCTAAAACTTTAGCTATCAGGGTAAGTTCGGCCACACAGCGCTTTAATCAGTGTTTATTTGTTAGCGCTTTCGTACTTGAAATTCTATACGAGAAACTTGTGGTACCTCTGTTACGTTGAGGTGTCTTTACTAGCGGTAAGCTGAGCTAAGTTTGCGGTAAGTGTACCTGTACAAGTTTAGGCTATGAACTTGTGTTTTGAAACATACACGTGAGAAACAATTTTGTTTCTGGTTTCTCCCATTGAGGTAGTATGTACTAACGTTAGTACATATTACCTCGATGGTTTCTACAGACATTCTCTTTACAGCTTTACATTTGAAAATAACATTTAAAATAATTGTTTAGTACATACGTACTAAACAATTTATAGTAAAACAGTGAAGCTGAGATTTGCCTTTTCATTTATTTTGTTAGAGATTTAGAAATAAAGGATGGATCTTTATTTGTGGAACCAAAATCATCATGAATAAATTATACTTAACCAATTTATTTCAGTCAACTTTATATAAATATTAAATCTGTTACGGACTAAACCCCAAATACAATTTTAACCTTTCAGAAATACAACCCTTTAATTGCCGTACTGGTACTGGTAATAAAATATTAACCATGTTTAAAATTAACGGTACTAGTGTTGGAGAGTTCTCAGTGCAGTGTTTGCACACATCGCCATCTGTTGAATGTTAAGCACTTCACGTGAATTATTTACGGAGTGGTGTAACCTCAGCCAGCATAACTAGTAAGCGCTGTATCGCTTAATTTACATTTTGCATTCTATTTTCAATTTACTAGGGGAATTTATGTAAGAGAAATATTATGACAGAAACTCTTCTCTCTCTACGACTAAACAACGTGTAATTTAACGCAAGACCTTAGAGCCCACCCCAATTAGAGTATTGAGTTAAAAGCATAATACAGTGATGTAAATATTTTTTTTAATACCTAGCATTTTTTATGCATTTAAAATTGAGTGTTATTACTTTATCATAAGATTTTATTAAACCAAAAAAATTCAGTCTTGAACTTGTTTACGCCTTGTATATTGACTGCCGTTCCAAACCAATACGAATTGGTATTGGACCATCGGTTAGTAAATAAGTAACGTCTACGCTTACTCATTTTGAAAATACCTAATTAGTGATCCAGGTTTCTCCTTCTTACAGAGAGGAAGCCTGTATCCCAGCAGTGGGAACATTATAGGTTGATTATTTGGATCCCAGATTTTTTTATCCACATCTTCTGAGAACTTTCTCTCTTTTTTGACGTATATGTATACGTCAAAAACTGTAACCATGAATTCAGCATATCATCCTAGACCCTCCAGCGTAGAAATTTTTCGTCGTTTATACAAAACAAAATCAGGTGTTCCATACATTTTGACCGCGTAGGTATTGCACTTTTCTATGAAACAGCTGATTTTTTTCGTATAACTGACGAAAAATTTCTATGCTGGGGGGTGTAGAATGATATGTTGAATTCATGGTTACAATTTGCGCACTGGATAAAAACTTACCCTGTATGTACGTGTGGTTCCGGACGTAAAGAATAGCACCATCGCATTTCTTCCCGTGGGTGTCATAGAAGGCGACAAAGGACTTACTAGAGAATGGGCAGCAGCGTTCTCTATGTATTTACTACCATACTGCGATCGCCAACCCGCCTGTCAAGCGTGGCGATTATGGCAAACCCCTCCCATATTTTTTGGGGAAGGCCTATGTCCAGCAATGGACGTCTATCGGCTGAAATGATGATATGTATGACCACGCATTACTTTTTACTACATGACATAAAAAAATGCATGTCAAATATTTTGACCAGTAAATGACGTTGTTATTTGTTGATAACCAATCACGATATTTAACAGCAAATTTCAGAAACTATCAAGTCTTTGAGTTTGAAATATTAGTATGTATTTTAACCAATATTCGTCTGAGATGCTACCAAAAACCAGCTGTTGATATTTAAACTAAAATAAACTAACCAAGTTTAAGACCCTGGCTCCTCTCTGTATTTTAAAGTCCACAGGGGAACTGGAGTGCAAAGTGTAAATTACATGCAGCGGCGGCGTCAATCTCTTGCACTGGTGTCCCCGAAGTTACTGAGTAAATAATACTGTTCAAGGAGTTATTGAATAAATGCAGTGGGGAATACTTGGAATAAACATGGGTAACTAGTCTGGAATACTTTGGAGGATTGTCTTCTTTAATATTCTAGATATATGTAGCTGATTTATTTGTGTTGCTGGGTATCATAAAGTTAAGATTCAAATTGATTGAAGGCACTAAAGGACATTAGGAAATAAGTTATTAATCATAAAGTTTATTTTCTTTTGTTTTTTAACTTAGTACTAACACTTTTTATCAGATTTACTGTACTACTAACATTGCATGGATTTTAAGAACTAAAACGTGTTTATTTTTTATTTTTTTTATGAATGTTCTCTGGTATTTTAACCGTAACTTAGATAAAGCTTAAATAGGAATTTGGTTTTTTTAAAGTAAAAAGGTACCGCTAAATACTTACCTACATTTTCTCGAGAAAGATTTTAATGCATTTGCATTCCTTTGAACATCTTCAACCATTTTTATCTAACCACTAAACATTCCCACAAACCGCAGATGCTGCAAACTTCCCGAGGTATTCACAATTCAGCAAGGTTTTACAGTACAGACCAGAATCCTTGGAACTAAAGTTTATTTTCTAAAGCTTTCTTCACGAAATCTTCTTCGGTGTATTTATTTTCTGTGCACACGTAAAAGTCGGGAGCCCAAGGTATTTCACGGAGTGTTGCGTTTTTGTATTTGCGTATCCCACTTCGGCAAGGACAAAGAAGGCATCTCACCTCTTATAGGGTTGGAAAGTTTAAAAGGAACCTTTTAATCTAAACCTTGCAGTCTTATTTAATAGAACTGCTCCTTAGATTGATCATCATCATCATCATAATTTGCCTAGACTTTTCCCAACTATGTTGGGGCCAGCATCCAGTCTAATCAGATGCATTTAAATATCAGTATTGTAGGTTCCGTGTGGTGCCGGACGTAAATGAATAGCACCATCCCATTTCTTCCCATGGGTGTCATAGAAGGCGATTAAGTCACTTCCTAGAGAACGGGCAGCAGCGTTCTCTATGCATTTGACCACCATACTCCGATCGCCATCCCACCTGCCAAGCGTGGCGATTATGGCAAATCCCCCTCTTCTGGGGGAGGCTTATGTCCAGCAGTGGACGTCTTTCGGCTGATATGATGATGATGACCAGTATTGTACAGTCACTGGGTAAAGCGATACCTCTTGGTAAGACTGGTTGTCACACTTTCCGGCTTTGAACGACCCGTGATGATTGTAAAAGATCCAACGCCTTTTTGTGCTTTCCGAGGCACGAGGGGTCTTGGTATGTAAAGATGGTTGTCCATTCGAGATCCTCATAAATCAGCTTTCACAAACGTAATAGTTTCTTTTATTTGTATCAGCAAGTAATGTTGTTGAGTTTTAGTTTCATGTGTGCTGGTCTGTCGGAGATAGTCACTGGTTCAAGGGTGTTTACTATGTTCTTTCGAAAGCCTGCATTGTATATACCGTAAATAACCGGCATTAAGGTGACGTCATTGACCTCCCTCACCATGGGATAGATGACAAATAAATAATCCCCACTTAACGTAGGTACAGGGGAGAATAGAAAAAAAAAATTTAGATTTTATTTTACCACTTTTTTGGCGTGACTATCTATTCAAAATTACAGCTTTCTAGTACTTAAGAGTCTCTTAGCTAAGCTGCGGACAGACGGATTTACATGGAGAAACTATAAGGGTTCCTTGTTGACTGCGGAACCCTAAAAAGGAGGAAGTTCTCAATTAGTCGGTATATATATTTTTGGTATGTTTTGGAACTAAAACTAAATGGTATGTTAATTTGCTAAAGATTACAGCAGTTATAGTTTGACCAGTATATGACGATGTGATAACCTAGGCTGAGTAGACGGGTAAAGTTAAAATCCTATTTTTTCCATTGTCAACCCTACGTGTTTTCAGCTATGAGATTTGTTTGTTGGGACAGCCACAGACCTCGCCACCGCTAGCTTTGTTTGACTTGTGCCTCGTTCAAACGCTTTTTCTGCGACTGTACTAAAGTTTTTATTTGTACATTCTTTCTTTATCACTTTGTTTTAAAGGATTATGGACAGCTAAAAGCGTGAGTGGTTTGTGGCAGTTGGAAGCTTGGAAGAAAACATTGTTGGCGTAGCTAGAGTTACGAGTTTATAGGCCGCTAGACTTAGTTGCAGTTTTATGTGGAACGATACAAACAAGAAAACTCACTATTGTTACTTGAGAGAACTTCTAGAATATAGGTATTTGCCAGTTTCCACTTGTGACACCTAAGTTTATGCCTAAGTAAAATCATACTGAAAGGGGCGATTATATTGGATGCACTAGATTTTTTTTGGAGTCATAGTAGTAACCTAACGTCGCCAAATGGTAATTACTAACAGAACGTTACGAACGAAGGTTACCTCAATAATAATAGGTATAAGCTCAGAAATATTGTTCCCAAGGTGGTGCGCATAACTCTAAAAGATAAGTATCAGAACCTGCTCTAGAGGGATTTGCTCCAAAGATTTACGAGTTGTAATCCATGCAGTGGGTCCTAAAAATGTGCGATTTATGACTGACTGCCAGTGGCAGTATAAGTTGGATTTATTATGTCACTAGTTCTGGGCCGTAACTTTATCACTGTGTGTACAATGATTTTTTCACTAACATAAAATATTTATTGCCTATAGTCCTTTTTTTACGTCGTGTCCAGTGGGGGCAGTTTTTAAATGAAGTGAAAATAGTTATCTACCAATGCCTATGATTGGCATAAGGCCCTGATGTTAATTCCATACGTCTTTATTAAATAAAACATAGTGCAAGCAGAGTTTATGGCTACCTTTATTTACATTATATTAACATACATAAAGTTATTATATTAAACGCGTTACCGCCATTATTTTCCACACCACACCTTACGCAAAAAGCGTTGAACATGACACATTCCTTTTTCAGCCCCATCCTTACAAGCTAGTCACGCAGAACAAACATTTTTCTTTCAACGCGATAGTATAATAGCAGAGGTGGATACCTAATATACGCTAGTACTGGTTCGTGTGAAGCAACACTAGTACTAGAATTCAACGCGCTAGTGAAATATGCGAATTGGAAGCCAGTACCTACTAGCTTAAAGCCACAGTGACGCTAACCTCGCAGTGACGACTCGGTCGCATTCCCTGAAAGTCACGCAGAATAAACTTTTTTCTTTCAACGCGCTAGTGATATATGCGCACTGGATGCCAGGATGACTGGATCGCATTCCTTGAAGTGCTGCGGTTTGTATACGTTTCATTATTTCACGTCTATAACGATATAATGTAAAGGTCTTGGAAATAAACTATAGTGTTGTTTCTAAATATACCTACACGTCATCCGCTATGGTCACTAATAAAAGATAACTGCCATCCTTTTCCACACCACACCTTACACGAAAGCGACAAAAATGGAACATTCCTCATGCATCCCTATCGTTACAAACTAATCACGCAGAACGAATATTTCTCTTTCAACACGCTAGCCAAATATGCGCACTGGAAGCCAGTACTGGCTTGTGTGAAGCAACACTAGTACGACCCTCGTAGTGATGACTCCGTCGCATTCCCTGAAGTGCTGCGCTTTGTTTACTTTTTATTATTTCACGAGTTCCGCGTCACATGTTAATAAAGAGGGAATGTAGGAGGCAGAAATAATTAAAATAAAAACTGGAATGTAAGGTTTAAATGTCTGGGAATGAAAATGTTATGTTGTTTCTAACTGTGAACGTCTCGCTGTACGCGAGATATGTCGTGCAATTTGAATGACGTAAAATTTGTTTCCGTAATTTGGACGAACATTAAAGGAATCTTGTGTTAGATGAGAAAACATTTTGCGAATTTTGTGAATAAGTTTTCTTTTTTGGCACGGCCATGTTTGAGCAGAAAGGTGGAGGTGAAGGTGGATTATGTAAATGGATCTTTTTAAGGGTTCCGTACTTCAAAAGGAATAAACGGAACTCTATATAAGCGGATCACTTCGTTGTCCGTCCGTCTGTCCGTTTGCAAGACGTGGACCACCACGCGTTCATGAGAAAAAGTCTCAGTCTCAAAAAGTCAGGTTGAAATTCATATCGAGTATGTAGATCTACAATCCTTCAGAGCTCTAAAATAATCAAGCTACTAAGTAAACGCAACAAAAATACGGCCATTTATGCCACATATTTTGATACAAGTAAATAAAAAAAATGACTTCTTTCCTGTTGACCTAGAATCATTAAATTTGGCAAGAAGCAAGGTAAAGGAACAGCACCCTAATTGCGTAACACACGATTAATCATAATCTGTTTTATTTTAAAACATATTACTAATCCATTGCTTCATATGTTCTAAAAATGTGTCTGGTCAAAACCGTAAATAACGCAATGAATATTGTTGAACTGTCAAAATTAAACAGATCATGATTGGTCGTAAGTTACGCAATTAGGGTGCTGGTCCAGAAATTGCTAATTTGTAGTTTTATCACATTTTTCTTGCCATTGCAAACTTACGTTTGCAGTTAGAGAATTGACTGTGACGTAGTATATCGGTGTATAGGAGAACATTTTTCCAATTACTAAATTTTTATTTATATAATTTAGTAGAAACTAAGTCTTATCATAATAGTATGTATAAGAAAAAAAAAACAAACATAAATTAAATTATTAACTACTAAATAAATTTTATTCTTGGGATAAATTCATCCCAATTAAGGAACCCTTCATTGTGTCGGAACCACGTACCTGACCGGTTTTTTTTTCGAATGCTTGGCTTAATCTTTATAGATAAAATACCGCATAAGTCATGTGTTTTTTTCCCTACGCAATATTGCATGATTACTGACTTCACGAATCTATATTCACCCTTTTTATGACTTGCAGATTCCATAAAAACTTTTTAATCTTTATTTTTAATCTCACATCGCGGCCCGGATAATCCGGAAGGCAATCAAGATTACAAAAAACTTCACCAAAAATCCGGTGGTACTTATAACCCCTATACAATTTTTCATGCTGAAAAAAGCATCGTTAAAGCTGGCCTGCTATTAGACGTTATTGTTGCGTAGTCAATGGCTGCAGCACTTCACAGCGCTTTAGCCGCTTCGCCACGTCAACCCCTCGACTCGAAATGAGCCGCCACAGGGAGGATGCTGAAGTACCAACGTGAGATTGAAATAGCCTTATAGATCACTGAGGAGTTTTCAAGAGAACAGTCGGAAATATATAGAAATAAATATAAAAAAGAAAGCAAAAATAATTGACAATCAATCTCGGTACCTACCATTTTATCGGTAAATTGAATGATAATGATTATTTTTATCGATGTACTAGCTGACCCGGCTAACTTCGTACCGCTACTAAATTTATATTATCTCACCTTTTAAACCTTCCCTGGACTGCCACAAATATTTCAAAACCATAATTAGCCAAATCCGTCCGGCCGTTCTCGAGTTTTAGCGAGACTAACGAACAGCAATTGAATTTTATATATATAGATTAAAACGAGCATTAATCGAGACCGGAACGATATCATAAATACATACACAAACTCACGCCCTTCTTCTCTAGGGGGTAGGCGAAACCACCGTCAGCAGGCTTAGCACGAGCACCTATTTGTCAACGGAAGAATAGACATGACTATTAACTAAATTATTTACAATAGGAGAAGATAGCTATGTTCTTCTATCAATTATCACAGATTATGAGTTCTAAACGAATCATGATTTTGTAGCAGGTGGTGCATACTGTGTAGCCTTAGGCCCTTTTGGCATTTATAAAATTGTTTTATGTTTTTTATAGTTAGCCTCTATAAGCTGTAATGCCAATCAACGCATTCTCCTTTCTTTCTTTCTTTAGGCAGAAATTACAGGACATCAATCCTTTTATAGTCCTTTTGCTTCGTTTACGTTAATTTTATTATTCAATTATTTCAATCATACTTTGACTCCAAGAAACCGTGTTATCTACCTAAGTAGACAAATTAAACCAGACGCAAGAAAAGTAATAACATTTTCGTCTCACGAATCTATTAAACAAACTAAAGAAGAATATAAAGATTAAAACAAACCAATAAAATCCGTTTCCAATTCCTTCTTATCACTATGATAAAATTCATATCAGCTTAGAGAAATTATTTCGATAACGCACATTGTTTTGATCAGTAAACCGTTACCTTTAGTGTTCCACGGTGACTTTTATTTATAAAGTGATGAAATAGAATAATTCTTATTTCTTTCTTTCTTAATGTAAAATGGCTGCGAAGATGGTGAAACGTGTGTTGTGTGTTGAGGACAAAGTGTTTTTAGTGACAGGAGGCGCGGCCGGTGTGGGTGCGGGTATCGTCAGAGCTCTACTTCGAGAAAATGCTAGGGTAAAAATTAATTAATGTTTTAAAATAGCCAGCACGCATGGAACAGGAAATTCCGGTGAACATTAGTACGTGGTTAATGATAGTAGTAGCTGTTATTTTAATTAAAAGGTTGTAAAACAGGCTGGCCCATAAAGATACATACAAAATTAATGGGTCGAGGATGGTTTACTATCTACTAGCTATGCTCAACTTGAAAAAAAGAGCAGAAATATCTGATCCGACCATGTTTATCGGTAAAATAGCATAGATCAGATATTTCTGCTTTTTTATTTTTTATAATTTGCTGGAAGTAACCTTTTTAAAGGATGCGATGTTATATGTTCTGTAAAAAGGCCACTTGTACAATATTAATTAACACTTACATAGACGGAGAAATAAGGAATAAGTCTATGTCCCTACGAGCCCTGTCACACGAAATTCTACCACAACTACCCACATTGTACCCAGTGTTTTACTAATCACAATGATGTGTGAAAATTGTCAGCATGCTTATCAACGAACACGCCTAATGAGTAATGACAAAGAAAAAATGAATGACTTAACACTGACCTAGCAATAAGTCATTGAATCGTAACGGCACCACACGCGTACTAAGTTGTTGACATTAGTTCAAGGAGGTAATTCGCAATCAGAACCTTGGATTGATATCTTTGTAGACAAACGAAAACAGTTTATCTACTATACCAACAGTTAAACAACAAGATAATTTATTTATTTCTTAACAATACGTTCTGTAATGCAACCAACTGAACTGATAACTTTAATTGTGTAGCAAAACTGCAAAGGAATGATCCTTTTCAAAACTGCAAAGGAATGATCCCTTGTAGTTTTGCTACACAATTAAAATCATATATTTTGTGCTTGAGTTAAGTTTTCATTTTATTTGTTGGTATATTGGCATGGCTAGCTGACATGTGACAAATTTTTAAGTTCTGTGTCTCGTAATGGTGATTACTTTGCCTACCTATGTATATATGTATAGAATCAAGTCTATCTAACTAAACAGACAGCTGTGCTGCTGGGGAGTTTGTTGCGCCACTTCTTCTTCTCAGCTAAAGCACTAGGAAGTGGTGAAGGGCGGGCGTTTTGGGGGACTGTCTTATGTAAATTTGACATTCAAAAAGTGCTGATTCTCAGCCTAATTTGAATAAATGACTTTTGATTTTGATTTTGATTTTATAGACTGATTATGAAATCAGTCTATAATTTTCCCACTGCTGGGATACAGACCTCCTCTCTGTGAGCGGGAGTGGACCTTGCATGTCTTCGAATATTTTCTAGAACATGCCAGTTTCCTCACAATATTTTCCTTCACCGTTTTGGGAGCAGTGGCGATGAAATTAAATACACAAAGGAAAGTGCCTACTTGGCTTTCGAAGTCGTAAGTCGGAGCAGCAAACGTCCAAACGTAAAACTAAAATCATAAACTTATTTCTAATTCAACTAACATTTTAGTTTCGAAAGTTAGCCCTTCCTGTTTAGAAACACACGAATAGTTAACTGTGACCCCTATTTAATTTACAAATGTTGCATTTTGTTACAACACCACAGCTGCTACTAAACGGTCCATTTTCCGGAACTGTGTGGCCGAGAAGTTAAGGCCTGTTGACGAGTTCCAGCAAAAGTTGTGGAAGTAAAAACAAAATTTCAATATTGGGCGCTAAGTAGGTATGCGATCGGTCTACTTTGCAACAAACTTGACTACGAACCAGTTTCTGATGGAGTGTTTTTAGACTGAAAAGTATAGCGAACCGCCAGCTTATAGAAGCTTGGGGGTTTTACTCTGTGCGATCTTGAGAAATGGAAATATATTCTAAATTGCGTAGTTTTTTTGAGAGACAGGAATACAAGTTTTTCAATGAGAGAATTTCTAATTATTATGGTGCAGTCACCTGGCGATAATTATTATCGCCAGGTGACTATACTGGTGACGCATATAATGATTTTGATAATTTTGTTTGGCAAGTGACTAAATTACGTATATACCAAAGCATGTTGACTCGTTGGTCAAGTGGTCGCAAACGCTATTGCCGAGCGTTTGGTCCGATTCCCGGGTCGGGCAGTTTATTGGGGTTTTTCTGTAGCAGCCCGGAGTAAGGATTTTTTCTCTGTTTGGTAAAGTTCTACCTTACCCTTCGAGGAATACAGGCGTGATATTATTATTTCAGGAAATACAGGCTATTATGTTTTGTTACCTACATATATTATATCGTAAAGTAATTATTGTAAAAGACAAAGCAACGCAGTTCACTGTGTTTAAATAAATATACGTGTTCGTGACGCACGTTTAACTTCGCTCTTCCCAGAATAAGCAATTAGTGTTAGCGGTATCAACAGCTATTTGTGGCTAGGTAATAACAGCCGCATAAGTCGATCGATCGGGTTAAGCTACGCTTGTTGTAGTCTGTCGTGGATGGGTGACCATTTTTACATACCAAGATCCCTCCGTGCCTTGGAAAACACGTTAAGCCGTTGGTCCCGGCTGTCATTCGTGGGTCCTTGACAGTCGTTACGGGACGTCAGAAGCCCGGAAGCCATACAACCAGTCTTACCCATAACCTAGTAACTGGGCTGTGGAGGTCAGATAGGTAACTACTCCATGTAAAATACTGGTATTCAGCTGCATCCGGTTTGACTGGAAAATAGACCTCAACATAGTTTGAAAAGGGAGGCTGCGCACGTGAGGGAGAGGCTGTACATGCGCCCTCACGGCCGTAGCTTTTGCAGGAGACGCCTTGGGCGTCGGGAATACCAGGCTGATTCCCGGCCACCGTAGGCGCGGGCTTGCGGACGGCGAGTAATGGGTAGCTCGCTGTCCGGTAAGGACCAAGCCCGGGTCAACGGCGAGTTGTGTTCCACGCGCGCCTCAAAGAGATGTCAGCACAAACTGATGGAGCCCGCAAGGGCTGATGCCTGCCAGGGGTGCGGAGTGTTCGAAAGAGATACCGCGGCCCCTGGCACAAGGCAACTGAGGGAACACGGGTGGGTTTTAGTCAGTAAAAGTCTGACACGCCCTCCTGCTCCACCCAAAGCGGGAGAAGTTATTTGATGATTTCCCACCCAAAAAAAAAATAAGTTTGAAAAAGGCTAGGCAGATGATGAAATTAATTCTCAAAAAAACTTTATATTTGTATTGCAGCATGTCGCCTTCCTAGACGTAGCGGACAGAGAAGGCTCCGCTCTAGAATCGGAGCTTTTAAACATGTTTGGAGCCCTAAAAGCCAAGTTCATAAAGTGTGACGTAGCAGACGAAGCCCAACTAGCTGCGGCCTACAAACAAGTGCTCGACAAGTACAGAAGACTAGACGGGGTGATCAACAATGCAGCTGTGTTGTCCGCCGATGAAAGAACTGTTAAAAAGATGGTGGATGTTAATTTTGTAAGTATTACCTACAACATTTTTATAGTTACACACATCAACACCGTCTAGGGATATTTCGGATTTTCTCAATTAACTCAATATTTGCTGCAAATAACATACAACATGTTTATATTTTTATAAAGCTCATCTATCAGGCTTTTATTATCTTTTAGCAGCAGAATTTGCTCCAAATAGCCATGTTTTCGTTAAAAATTTGACGTTATGGTTATGGGTGAAAGGAAAATAGTTGACGGTATTACTTTATTTGGAGCTGTTTAAACCTCTGACAATTTTATAGAACCATCTGAGAGCCTTCCGTCTGCGCACGCGTTACTGTAGCTGACTTGAAAATCTCTAAATAGACTTCGAGTCCAAGTCGTGCAGCTCATATCTCAAGTGCGTTTGCTGCACCTCCCCATAGACTATGGCCGACCTTCCATCTTACGCCGCATGGCTTGTCATATGTGTATTTCATATTCACATTCATTTAATTGCGTTCCACAAGGTAAAAACAAAAATGTTAACAGAAGTCTTAGAGCTCAGAGCCGATGTAGACCCTGTTAGGACACAGCAAAAGGCATTATTAATTGGTACATAACTATTTCTTAAAAATCTAAAACTTAGTAACTAAAATAAAATAAAAAATGATACATATTATACTTAATGAAATTCGCATAGCAAGTTAATAACATAAATAATAATTGGATAGTTATTTTAATTAAACACTTACTATTTATAAATTTAGATAAAGTTATATTTAGGTAATTATTACAAACACTTATTTAATTAGAGATCAATATTTTTATTTAAATTACAAATTAATTATTACTAAAGAATTTTATGATCCTGTGACTGCGTGAGTGAGTGGAGTTTGCGCGGCTTAATTTTGGGCCAAAGATGTTTGAACTTTTTGCCATTGATACAATGTAATCTACTTTGTTTTCAATGTTGTCAATATTTGAAAGTAAATGTTTCACATTTTGTAAAACAGAAATGCTTTGTTTCTCTGCTTACCATAAAGTTTTTCATGAATGAAAACTGGACAGAGAAAAAATTATTGACTTCACACAAACCGCAGATAAAGCCACAAAATAACTCACATTTCATTGAGGGTTCTAAAATTCTACAAATAGACTGAGTAGTTTGGTATAGTCATTATTTGAGTCGATAAAACATAATAATAGAAGGTCATATTGGCAATGATGCTAGAGATAAATAAATCACAAATAGGCAACACAATATTATATGCGAACGGTCACTGATACCCAATATTCACGATTGATCAGACAATTCCGAAATTCTTGGAATAAAGTCCAGCAACATTGCTGATGAAGGTCATCGCTTGTGGAGTAATATAGTGGTAGCAATATAGGTAAGATTCACAAGCAGACATATCGATAACCGAAATATCACTATAATTCACGATTGATCAAACAAAACGCACGTTTAGAAGTAAAGTCAAACCACAAACCTACTAGATAATATAATTTTTCGTTTGTTGGTAAATATCGGGGACTCAATAGAATTAGTGAGCATTAATAGACAGTGAAAGGTCATAAATTACAACACAATGAGCGAAATATCACTATCACTATGAATTACACGATTCATCCAACAATTCCTCAATACTATGAATGGAGTCAAACTAAAACAAATATACACATAGGTATATTTGTGTCATTGGTTAAAAGTAAATATGGGAAAGCTAGAGTAAGAATAGAAACTGAGAGATCACAAAATTACAACATACTGAACGAAATTATATGTATTTCACGTTTCTTCTGACAATTCCGCATTTCTAGGAACAAGGTACAGCTTCAAACATTTGTTTCATCGTTTCGAAGTCAATACGGACTTCTCGTTGGATCAAAATAGTCACCACATTAAGCTAAAGGTCACCCTATTCATGTTTGACTACATTATTGTAGATATATGTACTTATATCATCGTTTGCGAGTAAATAAGTCAACTCAGCAGAGTTTCTAGAGACGTTGTGATTAGAGTCTGAAAGGTCACAAATAGAAAATAAAATTAAAGAAATTTCACTTTAATTCGCGTTTGATCAATGAATTCCTCAATTCAAGGAATACAATGCAACTATACATTTACATACTTGTTTCGATGTTCGTCAGTAAATATTGGAGACTCAAAAGAGTTCTAGGAACAAGGTACACAACTACGTACAGAAGCCGAGGTACCCCAATCTGTCAAATTTCTTTGATAGATTTTCAACTTTATAACATAAGCATAAGTTTCATGTTGAATTGGGGAAATTTGACAGTTTGGGGTAGCTTGATGTGCTGGCGTCTGCTTTTGAATATATTTTTTTCATCATTTCGAAGTAAATATGCACGGTTCGATCAAAAAACCACAATATGCTAAAGATCTCCCTATTCATTTTTCATTCCCAGAATAAAATGAAATAACGAATATATTAGTGTAGTATGTAAACGCGTTTGTGAGTTAATAAGTGGACTCAACTCAGGTTATTTATTACTACTAGAGGCTGAAAGGTCACAAATAGACAACGCAATATGCGAAATATACGCTACTTAAATTGTAGTTATATGTTTCATCGTTCGTAAGTAAATATTGGGTGCTTGACAAAGTAATGAACCTAGTAGACGAACAACATAATAGGTCAAAGGTTGAACTATGTACATTTTATTTCGTGTTTGGTTCTATATATATCTATATTATTCTAAATATACTTGTTCCCCTCGTTTGTAAGTAAATATTGGGGACTCGAAAGAGTGATAAACTACGCTGCGGTTTCGACTGTCTACGAACGAAGGCACAAGAGGATGGCCGATATTAATTCTGTGAGTTATGAGCTCTCGCGTGAGTTAGAATGAGTTATTCGGTTTTGATTCGATTAGATTCGGAATGCGTTTCGTGTTTGGAATTGGCGTAGCTCTTTTGTTTTGTTTTAATAGAAGGTAATATGGTAAGATCTGCAACGTTGCGATGGTCTCTCCATTGTGAGCTTTTGACAGATTTATCATTAAAAAACTTAAGCCTTAAGGATTAATTCGTAATAATGAAGGTAGTCTATTCTACTACCCAAATATAATATCTTAAAATTTGAAGAATGACAACTGATCTTGCTTTAAATATATCAGTATCCAATTAGGTACTATAGTCGATACAAAAAGCAGGATACGAATACATAATGGCGAAAAAGAACCTTGAAACTCGTAAAGCTAAACAATGGGTAAATTAAGGAATAAGGGAAGACTTCAGTGCCTTGTAATTAATGTAATTATGTTTCGGGCTTTTGCGTAATGCGGGAAATTGGTAGACAGATGTTATAACATCAACAGTATAAAAGAAAGTAATAATTAACTTGAGTATTTCTGCAATTAAAAGTCTAATATTTCAATATTTTTTTTTATTGGCCTCTTCGAAGTAATAATTCGTAAAAAAAACAATATTAAACTTAGATTTTGCCATTACACGTGAGATGATTATGATCTAATCTCATTTTCAAACATTAGATATTGCTTTTCTTTAACTAACACACAAAATAAAAGTTACTAGGGTTTGCTTGCGGCTTCGCCGGAGGTTAGAATAAAAATGTCCTACATATATCTTATCCATGAAATTACGGTACATACAGAGTGGCAGGGATATCCAACCTATTACTATACAGGGTAAGTTTTTATCCAGTGCGCAAATTGTAACCATGAATTCAGCATATTTTTCTTGACGCAGAAATTTTACGCCGTTTTTACAAAAAAAAAAAAAAATCTGCTGTTTCGTAGAAAAGTGTAATACCTACGCGATCAAAATGTATGGAACAGCTGATTTTTTTTGTATTACCGACGCAAAATGTCTGCGCTGGGGGTATAGAATGATATGATGAATTCATGGTTACAGTTTGCGCACTGTATAAAAACATATCCTGTAGATTCAGAAGGTACATGATTATGAACCCCCCAACGTTGAAACATTTCGAAGGTCATTAAAAAAATGCCAGACAGATTATTTTTCTATTGTTTTATACTAAGTAGACCATCACCTTGTACCAATCGATGCCTCATAATATTTTAACTACATAATTTTGCAGTGATTACAACACCTCTACAGTATCATCATAACTTTTATAGTTCTCTATAAAATCACCATCCACTTTAACAGCCACTAAAACGCCCGAGACTTCTTTCAGACTGCAACGGTCACCAGTACAATGAAGGCTCTTGAAATTATGGGGGTCAACAGAGGCGGTGGTGGCGGCACTATCGTTAATATATCATCGTTATTGGCACTTAACCTTGGCACCCATTTGCCTGTGTATGCTGCAACGAAGACAGCTGTGTTGCAGTTCAGTATTGCTATGGGGGTAAGGTCTTTTTTTGTGTACTGCTAGCAGTTACTTAGATAAGAATGAATAATCAAATAAAGGTTACTGCATGAAGCTGTGATGAGAATGCGAGGGATTCATGACAAGAATTAGAAAGGAGAATTAGAAATAAAGTAACCGACATAGCCCGAAGAATTGCCAAACTTAAGTGGCAGTGGGCAGGGCACATTGCTCGCAGAACAGTGGACCGATGACCTTGTGTAGGCCGCGAGAATCCGCTGGATGTGGGAAGCACAAGACTGGTCGAAGTAGAGGAGCCTGGGGGAGGCCTATATAATATCCAGCAGTGGACGTCTTTCGGCTGAGAGGATGATAATGTACAGTAGCACGGGTTGCTCGATCAGGTTTAGTTGCACTTGTTGATCCGTCGATGGGTGACAAACTTTACATACCAAAACCCCTCCGTGCCTCGGAAAGCACGTTAAGCCGTTGGTCCCGGCTGGCATACGTGAATCTTTGGCAGTGTTACGGGTCGTTGGAAGCCCGAAAGTCTTACAACCAGCTTCTTACCAACTGGTATCGTGTTACCCAATTGCTGATCTGCCAGGGGTGCGGGTTGATCGAAAGAAATACCGTGGCCCCTGGCACATAGGCAACTGAGGGAACACGTGTGGGTTTTAGTCAGTAAAAGTCTGACACGCCCTCCTGCTCCACCCAGAGCGGGAGTTATTTGATGATTGCCCGACCTCAAAAAAAAAAACCCAATTACTGGCTTGTTGACTTATAGGCATTCGCTTCATGTAAAGAAGTCGGTTAAATACTGGTATTCAACAGCATTTGGTGAAAATGGAAGTCGACTGTTGGGAAAAGGCAGGTATAGGATATGTGATACGAAGTTACAAAGGGATGCTGGTGAACGAGAATTAATGTGGAAAGCGGTTGGAATGTCGTGGCAAAAGCATTGAGTATGAATGTAGATGTGGTCCAAGGGGCAATAGAGAGGGCTAAGGTCGGAGTTTCTTTAGGAGAACCAAGGTTACCGACATAGTTTAAAGAATTGCCAGACTTAAGTGGCACTGGGGAGGGTACGTTGCTTGCGAAACAGATGGCCTATGGGGCCGAAGGTTTTGAGGTGGCGACCGCATACCGGAAGACGTAGCGTTAGAAGGCCTTCCTCAAGCTTGACCAATGACCTTATGAAGGCTGCATGAATCCACTAGATGCAGGCAGCACAGAATCGCTCCAAGAGGCGGACCTTGGGGGAGACCTATGTCCAGCAGTGGGACGTCTTTCGGCTGAAATGATGATGACGATGATGCATGTGGATGACTGTGTGTGTAAGTGTAAGAATAGGGAAAGACCAAAGGATCGAGTGAATACTAAGATGTATGATGCAGCGCCAACCTCAAATACCCTGAGCTTGATGAACTTTAAGATCAAAGACTTTAGATCTAGGTTAATTAAAAACTTATCTTAAATCTTTTGTGCTTAAAGAACTTAAAAGGCTTTTTTTGGAACGAAATTAAATGTTCGCCTCTGAATTTTCTTCTTAAGTAGGAATGTTAATTGTCTGGCTAATTCAGGATTTGTGTTTTGTTAAAAAAAATCTGTGACCAAACGTAACATCTTTAAAGATATTTAAAAATATCAGAGACTTACAACAGACGTTGTCTTGTCCAAATTTCAATCATTCATATCAATTCTTCTCGATTTTTCGGCTGTTCCCAGGTCTTTTACCCTGATTTAGAGCGAACAAACAAAATAAAATTACCAAATTAGTTAAGACATTTTTGAATATCAGCCAGACTAACGAATCAATAGCAAATGATTAATTGATGAATTATATATTAATATAATTGCATAACAGTGTCACTGTGGACAATAATAAGGCTCATATACCCATTACTTTTTCCAGGCAGAGAAGGCATATTCAGAGAGCAAAGTGCGCGTCATCACGGTGTGCCTAGGACCAACGGACACGGCTATCCTCAACAGAAACAACTTTGAAAACTTCGGCAAAGATTCAGCTGAGCCAATCGCGTCCCGCGTGTCCGTGAGACAGAGGTGAGAGTTTAGACTGAGTTTATACGGTAGCGGAGCGTGGAGCGAGCTACTTTGTAACGCAAGCCAAAGTGTGTCTTATGTGGAAGTGTTCTATGATCCAGAATACGCTGACGAGATAAAATTTCTAGTCCATGTTGCATGTATTATTGAAGTTTCATGAACTTACCGGTCCTGCATTATTAGACTAACATAAAATCCTATCAATATAATGTTTAGACTTTGAAAGAGACTATGTCCTCTTTTGTTTCGGCATTTCGTCTCATTGCAGGAATAGTGGCACTTAAGAAATGCCGGCGCCATTTAGTTTTAAAATATTGACCGACAAAGTCTCACAGTCAATGTCTAAGGATCCGTGCACGTCTTGGTGAAATAAAATATTTTGATTTTGAATACAGTGGCATGTTAACAAATTGTCTTGAATGATCCACTAACATAAATAATAATTTCAATGTATTTTTTGTTTTATAAACTAACAATGTATACATTAAATGGAACGAGAGGCATGTGTGACTATAGGGAGTCAGGCCGTACGAATATCTAAGTCAAGGCTTCCTTTAGACAGACTACTGCTCTAAGAAAATTAAGATGGTGGCGAGCAAATGATCACTCGCAACAAAACTGCTTAGTTTTACTAAGCCAGCAATATTTTCACTTTCACTCACAGATAGAAACCTTGAGTTCCCGAAGTGGGAACATTATAGGTTGCTTAAGAGGTGACTAGCTTTTGCCAGTGGAATAATTCCAGGTTATAATCTATCTGTGTGCCAAATTTCATCGAAATCCGGCCAGCCGTTGTTGCGTAATTGAGTAACAAAGATCCAAACATCTATTAGTAGTATAACAGAATGATGTTACGAAAGTGGTCTGGTTGAATGAAAAAATGGCGCAGCATTAAGCGGATGACCATCGCTGCTGCACTTTTTGTCCGTAAATTTAAATTCAATTTGCCTCCGCTCTAAGTTTGACCCATAAAACCGTCACAAGCATATCGTGGGCAGCGTGCTCAAGAGCGTTCTCCCCACGCGGGCTGGCAACGGCCCATTTATGGCGGTTTTTCGTGATTATAAAATTAAATACAAATAAAAGTAAACATTATTTTCGGCCATGCACTAGATCGTCGGTATTTTCAAGTATGTACCTACCTATGCTATTTTTTGTACAGTTATCTTTGTATTTACTTAGAAAAATCGACATACCGTCAATTTATTTTCTATTTGCATTACTAGTACGACTAAATGTTTTTATTAAAGAGTAAATTTAAAAAATAATTATAAATACCAACGATATAGTGGTTGGCTGAAAAAAATTGTCCTTTTGTTTGTATTTAATTAAATAATTACGAAAAACTACTATAAATGCGTTGTTGGCAGCCCGCTTGGAATGAACTCTCTTAACTTCGCAAAACGTTCCACTGGCTTGTATAAGCAGCCTTACTTAAACGTTCTAGACGAAGTTCGTGTTGATGATGATAGTTTGGCAGCAACGAGTTTTGTGATAAAATTGACTAGTGCAAGTTTCTCTTTGCGAATACGTGCATGGATATTTATGTAAAATGACTGAAAAGATAATAGCAAGTTAGTTCTTTTATTAGTCTGTGTGCCCATACTTTATACTTAGTTTACATATAGTGGAAAACAAAGACTATTCAACATTGAGAAACGTTAGATAATAGGAGACCTATTTATTAGTACTACAGGTCGCCCAGTGGTCGAAGTTCGACCATTCTTCGTTTATATTTTATGTTTAAATGCATTATTATATAATTTTTTTTAGCTTTCTGCACTCTATGTGGACTTTAATATTGTGCCAAATTTCATAGTCCTCCATCTGCGTAATTTTTGTAAAAAGGGTTACGAAGTTTTTGCTTTACGATTTAATGTATAGAATATAGGGATACCTAAGTCAAAATAATATTTGCACTGACAAAGGCAAATTTTTTAAAGTTGATTTGAAATTATGGTTTGTGGTTTGGTTCATCCCTGTTGCAGGAATTCTCCCAAAAGTTTATTGAAAACGGATAAACTTATTTTTGTAGTGAAGTTTTAAACAAATTCCAGAGCCGTTTCATTTAGAGCCATAAGTTTAGTTTAACTCGAAGTTAAACGAAACTTAACTATTAAAATTGTAACGAAGAAATAACTAAAATAAAAATAAAATGACCTATTATTCCTAATAACATTATAAATGTCAACGTTTGTATGTTTGAATGTTTATCACTCAATCACGCACAAAACTTTAAACAGTTTTGGATGAAATTTGGCACACAGAAAGATTGTAACCTGGATTAATAGGAATAGGATACTTTTTATCCCGGTGGATAATAATATCCTACCTCCGCGCGGGCGAAGCCGCTGAAAACTAGTTTTCTTAATAAAAACTCAAATGATAGTATTTCCTTTCAGGGTCGAATCAGCAGTATCTGGCATTCTGAAAGTTCTAGACCAAGGTAAAACTGGTTCCACGTGGATTGTGAAGAATGACCAGCAAGCTTATGACTACACAGAAAAAATAAACAATGCTTTTGAAGTTCTAGCAGATACCTAAATTTCGAACTAACTGTCCTGTTTTTTTTGAATACAAGGATCTTTATACAGTCTGAATGTTAAAATGAGAGATATTTTTACTAACTTTCGTTAAAATTTCGTCCTGTATTCTGAAAAACACTTTTGTAATACTTACGATTAAATAGTGATATTTTTATTTAAAAAATTCCGTTTTCAATTGCTTTTCACATCATTTTAATCTTAACAATCTTCAGTTGTTATAAAATCGTTAACGAAAATCACACCTCAATAATATTGTTTTCAAAATGATACTAATAATATTTAATATCATTGATAATGAAAATGATAATAGGTAAGTAAACAGGTTCACAGGTTGAGACAAGTTGAGATGACATGAGTAGCTTAGTTAAAATATTACCTACAAAAAGGTTACAGTATACAATAATTTGGGAGTAATCCCTAAACTGACAGTTAGCCTGTATCTTGGGGCTTGGCGTACAAATTCCAGAGTGGAGACGAGAGAGAAGAGAGATTATTTCAGGTATGGTATGATATAAGTGTATGTGTAAATATTACGGCATTGCATTTAATCAACCCACAAATAATCCCAGGCTGATTCCCGGCCACCGTAGGCGCGGGCTTGCGGATGACGAGCAATGGATAGCTCGCTGTCTGGTAAGGACCAAGCCTGGGGGCCTACTCCCTAAGCGAAATCCGTAGTATCGGCCATCGTTACGGGCGCTTCGTTCCCCCGTCTCACTTACGGACATACCGTAAGTCAGACAGAGAGCGAAGCGCTCGTAACGACGGCCGATACTACGGATTTCGCTTAGGGCGTAGGCCCCCTGGGTCGACGCCACATTGTGTTCCACGCGCGCCTCAAAGAGAGTCAGCATCAACTGGTGGGGCCCGCAAGGGCCGATGCCTGCCAGCAGCGGGTTTCGGAAGAGATATCGTGGCCCCTGGCACACAGTCAACTGAAGTAACACGGGTGGGTTTTAGTCAGTAAAAATCTGACACGAAGAGCGGGAGAAGTTATTTGAAGATTTCCCACCCTAAAAAAATAAAAAAAACCCACAAATAATTGCCATTTGTTGGTTATAGTTCTACCCTAAACTAATTTATTTGGTCGGAGTATCCTAGCACAGTTATTGCGACCAACTGTAAGAAAAGGCCAGTTAAAACGATGCTCATGTATTGAGAAAGAGTGCATCATTAGAAGCCCAAAAAGTTTATAGAAGTTCATTAAGTTAAAAAGCGTACACCATTGGAAGATCAATAAGTTTATGGAAGATCAGAGAGATACTTGCGTAACACAATAACAGTAGGAATAGATTTCGACAGTTCAACAACATTCATTGCGTTATTTATGTTGTTGTGCGGATACATTTTTCGGACAAATGAAGCAATGGATTTGCAGTATCCTTCAAAATTATTCAAATTCAGATTAATAGTATGTTACACAATCAGAGTGCAGTTATAATAATTATTTCCCACTAGAACCGACAATACATTTTCGGTAGTGGAAATATAAATAAAAATGATTTTCCTCCGAATTCTCGATATTTGGTTGCGTGAACATTGAGCGATCGGATTCATCAATAAACCATCGAGGTACCACGCTCTACCATTCCATTTTTTATTTCTGCATATCATATTGTGTGTTGTTTTTTTATATCCATGTTTTAAAATTGTAATTATTATTCTCATCATATCAGCCGAAAAACGTCCACTGCTGGACATAAGCCACCCCCAAAAGGAGGATTGCCATAATCGCCACGCTTGGCAGGCGGGTTGGCGATCGCAGTATGGTGGTCAAATGCATAGAGAACGCTGCTGCCCATTCTTTAGTAAGTCTAAGATAGGTATTCATCATCGTCTAAGACTAAGTAGATTCCTAGTCTTTTCTCAACATTATTTTAATTCCCCTAAGTACCTGGTTCTTATTGACAGGCCTGCACTGTCCTCCCATACCTATTATCACTGTAATTTGAAAACATTGTAAAAGCCAATTATTTTTAAAAGAGTAACCGTGGAGTTTCTTGCCGGCTCTTCTAAATAGGAAGCGACAAATTGGAACCGTGTACCTAACTTCTGACGTTTCATAAGTGCCCTTGCAGGTTTATGTGAAATAAAATATTTTGATTTTGATTTCATGTTAGGGTCGGCTTCCAGTCTAACCAGATGCAGCTGAATACCAGTATTTTACATGAAGTGACTGCCTATCTGACCTCCACAACCCAGTTACATACGAAGATTGTAAAACTGGTTGTCAGACTTGCGGGCTTCTGACGACCCGTAACGATTGTCATAGATAGGCTATCCTTGAAAATATGGAAATATAAATTTTCTTTCATAATAGTTTGATTCGATTCTAACAAGTTACTACTCAGCCTTACATCGTGCTACGGTGGTGAAAACATTCAATGAATGTTTTACTTAGTTGCTTCAAATATTTATACACCGTGACATTTAAGTCGTCTTAAAAAGGTGGTCCACTCAATGTATCCGACATAAAACACATACAGGCGCGATTAAAAAATTGTTACCATTAATTAAGATAACAGGTAATAAGAAAAATAAATAATGCTTTAGAATTATGAAACACCCTCCCTGTTAATAATGTTTACGTATCTAACGGTAGAAGATTTCTACCTACCTACCATAATATCATTACATTTTATCATTCATTCCATCTCCACAACAGGGTATTCAAAACTACATCATGCGTCTAAGTGAATTAATTTTTTTTTTTTAATTATTATTCATATGTCCAAAAATATCATTTTCTGTTAAAATAAATTATTAGTAGGTAGTCATTGGATACATGAAGTGGGCTGCTGTTGTAAGACGACTAAAATGTCACGGTGTATAATTTATCAGTTTTGAAATAGATGGAAATTTTATTAAACCATTAAAATTTGTTGATATAATGTTTTATCGGGGCTTGTTTCTGTATATGGTAACAATAAGACCACCAACTGTGTTATTGGTTTAGTAGTCACAAGAGTTATTACTGAGCATGAGATCCTTGGTTTGATTTCCAGGTCGAGCAAAGTGTTATTGGGTTTTTCTATCTGGAATTTCTCTGTAGTAGCCCGGAGTCTGGATTTGTGCCCAGTTGATGGTAATAGGCTCGTCATAATAAGTTATGTGAGGCTTAAACATAACTGGCGAAATATGAGTGTACTATTAGATATACCTCTGCCCAACCTTTCGGGGACACAAAGCGTTATGTTATGGTTATGGTTGTGATGTGTCTCCACAGCTGGACACACGCCTACCCCAAGTATCGCCACTTCGACCGATTCTACGCTTCTCGCATCCAGCGGATTCCTGCGGCCTTCACCAGGTCAACGGTCCAGCTTTTGGGAGAGGGACCGATGACCTTTCCAGCACCACAAAACCCTGTCTGTTGTTTTTATTAGAATGATCATAGAAATATCAAATAAATTATAGCAGCAAAACCATTCACATTTATAAATTTAAGTAGCTTCTATGTCTTTCTGTATGACCACGTTGTTCTTCTAAAATATAAGTAGAAACAGTAAGGAGTAGTTATATAAGTGGAAACTTGTAATTGGCTTTCTTCTACATGTTACTTCTGACTACTCGAATATGTTAGCTGTAAGTTTTCTTAAAATTCATAAAATAAAATAAATAAACTATTCAATGGGTTTATTTGAGGTTTTTATTTTACCACCATTAAGAGAGTTTATTAAGTTTATACCTGGGTATTATAAAATATTTAAAAAAATATCTATATCTACATTTATATAAAAATGAATTGCTGTTCGTTAGTCTCCACAAAAAATCGAGAAAGGCTGGACCAATTTGGCTAATTTTGACTTTGAAATATCTGTAGAAGTTCAACGAAGGTTTAAAACGTATCAAAAAAGAATAGACGTTTGTTAGTCTCACAAACAGTTCAGACGTTTATTATTGGCGATTCGAAGTTTGCCGGGTCAGCCAGTATATAATAAAGAAACCTCGATGTTTTGTCCAGGCGCACAAACCGTGCGTATCAGGGGCTGCTCGCTTACTAATTATATATTAGATTAGACAAGAAATTTGAAAGAAGAAAGAAAGAAAGAAAGAACCCAGGCAGACACTATACTAAGTGTAAATTATTTCATCACCACTGTTCTCAAAACAGTGAAGGAAAAACATCATGAGGAAACTGGCATGTTCTAGAACCAAAAAATCGTAGATATGTGGCATCTACCAACCCGCACTGGGCCCTCGTGGTGGATTACAGCCCATTTCCAGTGTCACAGACACTAAACGCATAGACAAGTAATAGATGTTACGTGGGGTGCAGACACGCGGATTACAAAAATTACTGTTTACGTACCTACATTCTTTTTTAAGTATTTTACAAATAATTATCTTATTTTTACATAATATTTTATTTCTGTATCCGTCCGTGACATCACAGTGGGCCCTATCAGAATACCAGCACTGTGACAGTTTTTTAACGTCTCCACATCATGCTGAGATACGCCTTTTGGCTTCGTACAGGACTTTTTTTTTATATTTTAATTTGTCTTGTTAAGCATATTGTGTAGTTGTTTGTAATATTCCTGTGGTAAATACTTTTTCTTTCATTCATTTCCTCTCACCGAGAGGCACCCTTAGACCCAGCATTGGGAACATTATAGTCGATTATGGACGGATTATGGAACGCAACTCTAACGTATGAAATGAAAAAAGACGAAATCACACCAGCCTATAGGAAAACAATCAGAACTAATCCACCATACGTTGCCCCGCCACCAAGGGGTTCCCAAGACCATAATTTCCCAAAATTTTCGGGTCTGTCGCGCACGCAAATGGGCCGTGGGTCCCTGGGACAGAATATCAATGTTTCCCCCCAATTTTACACATTCATTTTAAGATGGAAACCGTCCTTCAAGTTTGACACGCAAATTGAATGTTTAATTTATTTTGAAGTATCAAGGATTTTAGGGTGTTACATGGGGTGTTATTTTTAATATTAAGCGCAGTGAATTCTGGGATTGCTTCGATTGGACTGAAATAACTTAATAATAAAATAATTTAATTAAGGTTTGTCACTATAAACACACTAATACACTAGGTACTCTTTTAACGCTGCGTGCACTGACTGGACCGGTCCACTCAAATCTGTCTGATTTTTTCATTAAAAGACGATCTCAGATATTTATCTCCATAGATCTAGCGGGGTTTTTGTATAGCACACACATGCACATGCATGGTTCCGTGTGGTGCCGGACGTAAAAGAATAGCACCATCTCATTTCTTTCCATGAGTGTCGTAGAAGGCGACTAAGGGACTTACTAGAGAATGGGCAGCAGCGTTCTCTATGCATTTTATCACCATACTGCGATCGTCAACCCGCCTGCCAAGCGTGGCGATTATGGCTAAACCCCCCTTTTGGGGGATGCCTATGTCCATTGATGATGATGTTGACATACATGCACATATATATATATATATATATATATATATATATATTCCACGTCTACATGAATTTAAGTCACAAAAGTTGCAGTGTAAACTTCAAATAAAATCAACCCCTAATGGGAAATTCAAAGAAGCATTTACTTAAGTATCAAATGAAAGTAACCAACCAAAACAAAAAGCAGCGCACGTTTATGCAGAATCAGTGCTCTAATTCAGATCTGCTGAAACATGCCAGTGAATACTTAAACACTGCGGAGCTCGGATTTGGCAAACATTCAGTAGATCCGTGCCCGTTTGATGTGCCTGGACTTAACGCCGATGAATTAATAATTACGGATACCCGTTGCCAGTTCTAATGGTCCTTCGGTTCGGATACTTGTGGTTTAGTTATAAATTGCTATTAAGGTGTAAGTTGTTTAATTGTTTGCATTATTCAAGTTGTGTTGTTCATTCGTTTTTTTTTACTTTGTTTTTTATTTTTTTTATTACTTATATGGTTCGAATTCGTTTTTTTTTATTATTAATGTAAGACTATCGATTGACCAATAACTCACCTAATAATAATCTTAAGCAATTATGTGGTTATTTGTAGATGTTTTCTTGTAACTATGATAGGTAGGTATCTGATAAATATTTTCCTAAATTTCACCATCCATCATCCAACAAAATAAATCACAGATTTCTTTTTTTGCCTTAAGTCAACCTGCAGTTCAATCCTTATGCAAAATATTCCCCAGATAATATTTCAACGTCAACCTTTCGGCGTGTAACCAGAGCTATGCTAACGAAAACTCTGAACATTTTCACCCAAACTGCATGGCATGTGACATGGCTTATATAAATCTACATAATGCTATATAGAATATTTATCACCAACATTTTTCGGGTAACTGAGAAGTAACATTTGGATTCCGGTACAGCTGCACTGCGCAGGCAATCCAATTTCACCACGTTGTTATAAGTTCTAACTTAGTTTCTGGTGAACTTTTCCGGACTATATTTCCTCTATTACCTGTTTTATTTTATGAAAATAGAAACGGTATGGCCAGGAATAAATATAGGTCAGTATTATTCTGAACATAAGTGAAACATTTTTTGTACAGAACAGTATGTTAAGCTAACTCAAGTTAAACAAAGATAACTTTAAAAGCGAACGAGAACTTTGAAGGCTGACTCTAGCGTATCATTTGTGAAGATTGTACCTAAGCTTAGGCAAAGTTTCAAAAAATCCATCTCCAACTTCCATAATTCAAGTTAAAAAAGGACTGCGACCGAAATAGGAACTCTCGGAGTGTGGATTAGTGACAAATCTGGAGCATAAATTAGCCGAATCTCCGAGGAGAATGCAGTGACAGACACAGTTGCATTTTGCCTGCCAAGTTTCAACTGTGTGGTGTGCTACGAACACATAGTAAATTAGTCCCATGATTGCGTTTCTTGTTCGTCCCAAATACAGGAGATTTGGGAGGAGAGAGGGATTTGAGAAAAGGATAAAGTTGGGCAATACTTTGAGGAGGTAGATCAAGGGGAAGTTCCTTGCGTGAAGTGAGATGGGAAACGAAGAGACCACGTAAGTACCTACTTACGTAACACGTAACGTAATAGAGGTGAAGGCACCTGCTATTCCAATTATTATGTAAATAAAAATGGTGTTAAAGACGAAATGAATTCAACTAAAAAAAAACAAAAAACAAACAATGTTCATACAAAAAAAATTATAATAATCCGATGGGTGGTTCGAATAGAATCGGTAGTCTAAACGTATTCAAATAACGTCAGTCGGGCGTATTTTGGATGAAATGATGATGAAGGTGATGAAAAATGATGGTAACCCAATTGATGTTCCTTCGGTAATGCGGATTTATATTTTACTAGAAAAGCTAGCCAGCGGCTTCGCCCGCGTGGAGGTCGGAAATCAGCACACGGGAACGTCCTACCGGGATTAAAAGTATCCTTTGTATTGTTAATCCAGGTTATAAACTATCTGTGTGCCAAATTTCTCCGTTTTTGTGTGATTGAGTAACAAACATCTAAACATTCACATTTATAATATTATTATAAATGTGAATGTTATATATGTAAATAGTTTAGTAACAAATGTTCGACGTGATTCTTTAAATTGGCATAACTTTTTTATTTATGAACCGATGGACATGAACAAACACTAAATGTTAAGTGAAGCTTACCACAATATATTAGTGGAAACTATATCTAAATCGGATAAGCCGTTTCTGAGACTAGCGTGCACAAACGCACAGACAAATATAAACAGACAAAAATTCTAACGATAATTGTTTTGGGTGCAATTTGCGTTGATAAAGGTCCCAATACTTAATATTTTTTCTCATATATCTCCCATGTACAGACAGCGATCCGTTACATTTTTATTATATGTATTGATTGATAACACCAATATCTACATATCTCATTTAGTCTACTTCACAGTTCAAAGTTTTATAAATAGTACATCTTCAACTCAAGAAAGTTAATTTTACTTCGACATGCTTGATAAAAATGAATAACTCGGTTAGGGAATATTCCCCAAAAAATGTTTCCCCTTGCTTACTTCAATAAGGACAAGGTACTTAAGAGCCTATACAAAGTTTCTCCTCGGGAACCTCCGCCAATCACATGAAACTTTTGACTGATTTCGAAAGGAAAAGCGAAAAAAAGCGAGTAATGAGGGACCCTTCAAACCCGTTTTTGTTTTTTCGTCAGAATTATTTTGTAAAGAGTTGAATTACTTGAAAAATGAAGCATACCCTTTTTTGTGGTCGTACAAAGCAAAAATCTTCTTTCTGTGGCGTTTTTCTTTTTTTAGAAATATTATTTAAGGAATGTTTTATTTATGAAGGGGCATTTGACTTTTACAAATTCCTCTTTCACCCAAAAATAACCTCTGGCATGCTACTAACTTCAAGCTTTTTAGGTATTACTTTATACACTGAAGTGGCGTGTTATTCAAAGTTTTGGCCCTTTGCCTACGAATACGAGGCCCAGACCCAAACACTTAGAAATATTTATTTGTATCTAAACTTCTCCATTTTTAATCTTGCAAAGACTTTTTAAAACTTTGATGAAGTCTCTTTTTTTAACACGCTTTTATTAGCTTCACCTGTATGTTTGTAAGCATATTTGTTTGTTTGTAACCAACTCCTTTGGACTTGATTGGGACCCACTTCAAACGGTCAGATTTAATTTCTCGCGCTTAAAAAACGTGGGTGCTTGATATTAATTGATTATAAAAATACCTCAAAAAGCACCCCACGCTTTTTAATAGAATTAAATTGTTTTCTACTTTTTTAGTTTGGTTTTTAAAACGTGTTTTTTAGTTTTTTAAACTTTTATTTATTTATCGTATGTACACTCTCCTACTAGTAGCAACGATGTAACTACTTACACTTTATAAAGTTTTATAAAAGTGAGTAACTTCCTTTTTACTATTGCAGGTCTCAGTTATGCTCTGGTTTTTGACATCATGATCAATCAATCTACCTACCCTTTTCCCCACCATATTGGGGTCGGTTTCTAGTCTAACCGTAATACCAGTATTTTACATGGAGTGACTATAGGTCAGATAGGGATCTGACCTCCGCAACCCAATTACTGAGTAATAAGATACCCCTTGGTAAGACTGGTTGTCAGACTTTCGGGCTTCTGACGACTCGTAACGACTGTCAAAGATCCACCCACGAATGTTAACCGGGACCAACGGTTTATACCTACATTTATTTAATACTTCAAGCACACAAATGTACAGAGGCGGACTTAATGGCAAAGGCATTTTCAACAAGACAACCAGCAGGCTTAGCATGACGCTTTCTATTTCTACGAAGAATAGACAGTGCTTTTTACACGCTTTATATTAGCTTCACTTGTATGTTTGTTTGTTTGTATCTTTGTATGTAACCGACTCCTTTGGACGCTATTTTGAGTCACTTCAAACGGTCAGATTTCATTTAAACTTTGTAGACTTATTGAGGACCGATGACAATTCAAAAATTTAAAAAAGTAGAAAACAAAAACGCAAAAGTCACGCTTTTTTAGTTAGCAGAACTAAAAAATAGTAAATAAATAATAGTTTAAAAAACTAAAAAACACGTTTTAAAAACCAAACTAAAAAAGTAGAAAACAATTTAATTCTATTAAAAAGCGTGGGGTGCTTGATATTAATTGATTATAAAAATACCTCAAAAAGCACCCCACGCTTTTTAATAAAATTAAATTATTTTCTACTTTTTTAGTTTGGTTTTTAAAGCGTGTGTTTTAGTTTTTTAAACTATTATTTATTCTATACAAAGTCACATTTCCTTTCTCCATTTTTGACATCGCACCGTAAATATCCTTCTCCAATCTGTCATTTTGTCTTTCCTTTCTAAAGATCTTTGTCTAGATCCTTTAATATGTAGACTAATTCAGAAGAATATTTCTTCCCAAACTGTCAAAATCACACTGACAACAAACTTTCTACACAACGGCCACAAAGTAAATACGATTATCTACAAAATCATGATTAGTTTAGAACGCATAACTGCGATAATTAATAGAAAAATATAGCTATCTACTCCTATTGTACATCATTTAGTTAATAGTCATGTCTGTTCTTCCGTCGACAAATCAGTGCTCGTGCTAAGCCTGCAGTATCCAGTATCTTTGGGTGATGCAGAGATAACAGTGGTAGTCGCAATAAAGAGGAATAAACATTTTAAGTGCAAAGATACGCATAAAATATATATCTACACAAACGCAAATAAATATACCTACATTAATAAACGAATGGGCTAAAAACAAATAAGACAAACACTGAGAAAACATTACAGTTGTAATGATACTGCTGTGATGAACGTGTTTTCCGAGGCACGGAAAAGTTTCGTTATGTAAAGATGGTCACCCATCCAAGGACCGACCGCGGCAAGGGTAGTTTAACCTGATAAATCAACCCGTGCGGCTATTATTACTTAGCCACGAGCCCCTCAGACATAATAACAATAAGTTGAAAATAGAAATAAAGCATTGTAGCATTACACAAACCATTTAATAATAACATTAATAAAAAATAACCGATATTTTTTTCCAAAACTACCCTCCAAACACATCATCATCATATCAGCCGAAAGACGTCCACTGCTGGACATAAGCTTCCCCCAAACGGGGGAGATTTGCCATAATCGCCACGCTTGGCAGGCGGGTTGGCGATCGCAGTATGGTGGTAAAATGCATAGAGAACGCTGCTGCCCATTCTCCAGTAAGTCCCTTTGACGCCTTCTACGACACCCACGGGAAGAACTGGTATGGTACTATTCTTTTACGTCCGGCACCACACGGAACAAATCGGTGACCGAACACATAATTCAACTATAAACCACAATCAATAACGAATACAAACTCTGGTTTTAAATCAAAAATTCCACTATTATCGGCATCTAAGTAATATTTATCGCGTGGAGGGTATGGACACAATTTCCGGTCACTGCGTGGACATAGCAAGTGACCCACTTTCTAAGGCGACTTCGCGTAGCCAAGTCGCATGTATTGTTCAGGACACGACTGTTTTAAGTCACTGTATGGTGTAGAGATGCAAATTAATTAACGAGCCTTTTGTTCATCTATTTTGTATTTGGAAATTATTAACACAGTATTAGGAAGGAACTTAGAGAATATGAAACTTAATATAAATGTGGAAGTTTGTAGGTTAAGATGTTTGGATGTTTGTTACTCAATCACGCAAAAACGGCTGAACAGATTTGGATAAAATTTGGCACACAGATAGTTTGTAACTTAGAATAACACATAGGATACTTTTTATCCCGATAGTATGTTCCCGTGGGATAATTTTCGATGTCCACGCGGGCTAAGCCGTTGGCAAAAGCTAGTCTACCTATAGATTTTTTCACGTAACGTTTTTCGCTCTATTGGAAAAGTTTAGTCATTACATGAGCTATATATATTTATGTTTCTGCTAAGTTATATTTTTATGGTATACAAGGTGTTACAGAAACCCTATTGCTATCCATAAGCACTAAAGATAACAGCTGGTATAGAATCACTATACATAGTTTCAACTCAAAATAAGATACTCTAAGAATTGATACCAAATTTTCGGTTTCTTGAATTTAAATCATAACAAACGTGTTACCGCACTACGTAGGTCAATAACTTTCCACGTTACTTGCCAATATCACGATAAATCTCTTCCGAGTGATGTGTTTGTTTCAATTTGTTCTGGTCTCAATGTATTAAAAATTCTCTTAACTTCCGAACATGTAGAGATAGGATTAAAAAGCCCTTCCAATACCGTTTGATATCATCCAAAGAAGCCGTGGCCTTGATATGTATATTCGTTACACGTTGTATACAGGAATACAAAGGATTTTAGGATAAATGTAATTTTAACATAGTGTTCAGTAAATTTAAGCTTTCAATTTAAACATTCTGCAGTCTGTTTATTGAACAATTTTTAATTTGTATTTTAACTTTTCCCAGTAACGTTGGGATAATCTTCCAGTCTAACCGGATGCAGCTGAATACCAGTATTTTACATGGAGCGATTGCTTATCTGACTTCCACCACCCAGTAACTTGGTAATACAACACCCTTTGGTAAGACTGGTTGGCAGATTTTCGGCCTTTCGACGGCCCATTACGACTGTCAAAGATCCACGAATGACATCCGGGATCAATGGCTTGACGTGCTTTCCGAAGCATGGAGGTGTCTTGGTATGTAATGATGGTCACTCACGGCAACTGTAGACCCGTGCAGCTGTTATGAATTAGCCACAAACCTTACTCATCATCATCATCATCATTTCAGCCGAAATACGTCCACTGCTGGACATAGGCCTCCCCCAAGCTCCTGCACTTCGATCGGTCTTGTGCTTCCCACATCCAGCGGATTCCTGCGGCCATCACAAGGTCTTCGGTCGACCTTGTGGGAGGCCTTCCCACTCTACGTCATCCGGTCGCCACTCCAGAACCTTTCGGCCTCATCGGTCAATTGTTCTGCGAGCAATGTGCCCTGCCCACTGCCACTTAACTTTGGCAATTCTTCGGGCTATGTCGGTTACCTACGTCCTCCTACGGATCTCTTCATTTCTGATTCGATCACGTAGGGAAAGTCCAAGCATAGCCCGCTCCATTGTCATTTGGCTGATTTTAAGCCTTCTTATGAGGCCCACTTAAATTCAAGCCCTTCCATTTTAAGTAAATACCACGTGATTTTTTTTAAATCATGTTGTGTAATGTTCCCAAAAGGCACATAAAATGTATCAAATTATATTAAATTTTAGTGCCCACTGCGCACTGTGAACTTTGTGTGTATAAAATAAAACAATGTGGAAAGTATTATCTAACAGGAAATCCGTCACGTTTTATGATGACCAATGATGACACGTGTTTCTGACATAATCGATTTGTTTACGTCACTGCCCTTTTGTCGACCTTGCTCTAATTAATATAGGAAAATGTTTAGTTCCTTTATAGGCTTATTTTTTATCTGAAACCCGCAAAAGGTGTCAAGTAGTTCTAGGGTAAACAGCATGTTACATGAAAGTCATTGAGGCATAAAATCTAGAAAGGTTTATCGCAACTCGCGTGTACTGTACGTAGGTACAGGTCGGGAAATTATTTTTTTAAGCAAATTGACACCGTAGCTACTTATGGCTACGGTGTAGTACGAGTAGCTATCGCGGCACGTAAGTTGAACCAAAACCAGAACAAACAACCGAAGGTAGAAGCGCGTGCACTCGTTGCCTCGCACGGAAAAAGAACCATTCCAACCACCACCTTCTAGCATAGTCATTGATGTAACGTGTACCTAATGATATTTGAAAATAAATAACAGATCACGGCACGTAAGTTAAAACAAAATCCGCCATTGTGGTTCGCAATCTGTAGGTACGTCAATTGATTTGAATATCAATATAAGTTGGTGGTCAAATTGGCAATTATTTTCCTTGACCTAACGTTAGGCGCACCATGTCAGCCCTAATTTCTACTTGGCTGACTGGTAAATCTTTTCATTTGCATGAGTCACTAAAGGATAGGTTTCATTGATAAGGGGAAAAAACAGATTTCTACAAATAAATCAGTGTTTAATAGCTATTTTTTACACTGATTTCGAAATGAACGAATATTGTAGGTATATGTAGGTTAATATATTTTAAGCCTGTACTTACTGAAAAATACTATTTTGGAATGCTGGATTTCAAACAAATTACATTTCCTCCATTTCTATCATTAAGTAACATGCCGTTTTAAAACATGCTTATGCAATTAATAAGTAATAGTATCCTGTACTGGCTAAAAGATACAAAAGAGAAAATTCATCATAAAAGTCTGTGAAGAATTGAATAGTTAACTCTAATAAAAGTTTTAGGAACCTCACTGCCAATATTTCCAGTAATTTCCGAGTGCGTAAACATGAATATTTTTCCTTCATTAAGTTCGGAACATCCCGTAAAATATGCGACACCAACTCAAGTTAGCACATGACTAACGACTCCAATTTGTTACTGCCAACAATTTATTTGCATGCAAAACGTTTGCAGACCCCAGCAGCGTCCGGACTCCATTCAATTTTAAGTGGGTTGCAGACGACCGACAAATCGGTGACTGAGCTGAAGTAGCATGATAGGGATGATGTACAGGACCCCATATCGAATCACCCTTGTTTATTTCGGGTTCATGAGATCCTGATAAATCACAAAATGGTCCCGCGAAAATTCGGGAAATAAAACCGCCGTTCTTATGAAATCGGGGAGATTGTTGCGCCACTTCTACTTCCCAGCTAAAGCAGCTAAAGTGGTGATAAGCGGGCGCTTTGGTGACAATCTTATGGAATTTCGATACTTGCAAAGTGCTGTTTTTTTGCCTATTTGAATAAATGACTTTTGATTTTGAAATACCTACAGAGAAATATGAGAAAGAGACTGAACTACAGTCGTACTCAAAAACGCCTTAAGGCGCGGCTAGAAGTCAATTTTTAGGTGGGTATTTGACATCAGCTCATCGTGGCAAAAAATAAGGTTCAAAACAGCGATGCGTTTGATGTTATTTGAATTGAATGATCACCAGAATTAAAGTAACTTTGCAGTTTTAATTAAATCCTACTTCCTACTAATATATCAATGTGACAGTTTGTATATTTATTAGATGTTTGGATGTTTGTTACACAATAGGTAAAGCAAAAACGGCCGAACGGATATGTATGAAATTTAGCACACACATAGTTTATAACCTGGTTCAATACATGAGATACCTTTAATCTTGGTAATAGGTACGCTCCTGTGGGATAATTTCCAATGCCGGCGAAGCCAGTGACAAAAGCTAGTTTAAAAAATGATGAATACAGGTCAGTGGCATATTTTTTAGGTATATCTTCAGTTGATTGAACTCCCTTTTTTGTTATTTATTTCACCATTCGACAGTACACTAAATTTTTTCTAGCTAAATATGTACCTACCAATACGCCTAACTGTGCGACAGAAAAGTGACCGTTTTACGGTGTCCTACATTTGGACAGCGCCTTAATGACAGAGCACCATGAAAGGTAAGGAAAAACTTCGATGAGTAAACTCCTTTTAATTTTATACAAATTAAAGGGTGAGTACGCAGTTTGAAATGGAACAACGTGGAGGTAAAACAAGACGTAATAGGCCGTAAGGTGAGTGTACCTGTAGAGTAATTACAAAGGTTTTGTTGCAGGAGTTTGTAAAGCCGTGTCGCCGATTTAACGACAATTATTGTTAGGCTTACCCTTTGTGGGGTGGTACGGGAATATAAATGTTCTTCTTAATTTTGTTACGGTACATTGCAGATTAAAATTGTACGTATGTTCCGTATGTTTTGTTTTGCTGCCAAGTATTGTAAAGTTGGAAGGTGGTGCGACGGTAGTGTATGTGAGGAAATAAAGCGTGACGTTATGTTTTAAGTAACACTAATTATAAAAGCATATGTTAATACAGTATATTAATATGAATATTGATTACGAAGTCAATCAAATAATTGATTTGTTTATGGAAAGAGATTCAACGTCCTTTATTTAATTAAGTCCCTTGTGGAATTTGTAACTCTATGGTATCTACTTGTGTGGTCGAGGCCTATTTGACGGACAGGGCCGTCATCTACCCCGGTCACCTAGGAGAGTGGAACCGGCGAGAGATGTCGTGCGGTGTCCCACAGGGATCGGTCCTGGGGCCGCATCTGTGGGACATCGGATACGACTGGGTGCTGCGCGCCGACCTCCCTAGCGGCGTCAGTGTAGTTTGCTACGCTGACGACACGCTGGTCCTGGCGCAAGGGAGGTCGTACCAGGCGGCGGCCGACTTAGGGACACACGGGGTTGCGACAATCGTGGATAGGATCCGGCAACTGGGACTCGAGGTGGCCTTGCACAAGTCCGAGGCCATGTGGTTTCATGGCCCTCGGAATGCGCCACTGACGGGTTCCCAGATAACGGTGGGAGGGGTTCACATCGGCGTCGAGTCGACGATGAAGTACCTAGGACTCGTCCTCGACAGCCGATGGAACTTCGCGGAGCACTTCCGACGTTTGGCTCCCAGACTGGAGCGGGCCGGGGCTGCCTTGAAGCGGCTCCTGCCCAATCTAGGGGGGCCAAACGCCTCCTGCCGGAGGCTCTACGCGGGGGTCGTGCGGGCCATGGCCCTATACGGGGCGCCGGTGTAGGCGCCTACATTGAGGCGCCAACCAGCACGCCAATTGAAAGCGGCCCATAGGGTCATGGCTATCCGGATGATCCGAGGATACCGCACGATCTCCGGTGAGGCGGCGGGCATCCTTGCCGGATTGCCGCCATGGGATCTGGAGGCAAAGGTCCTCGCGCACACTTGGGAGTGGCGCGAGGAGGCCAAATGCCAGGGCGTAACTCCGCTGCCGCGTGAAATCGCGGCACGGCGGACAGAGCTCCGGCAGGATCTCATGGCGACGTGGAAGGTGCGATTGTCGCAACCCAGTGCTGGGCACGCCACGAGTGCGGCGGTAAGTTCCCTCTTTGAGGAGTGGTTTGAGAGGCGGCATGGCGTCCTCACCTTCCGCCTGACACAGGTCCTCACCGGACACGGTTGTTTCGGGAGGTTCCTGTTTCGGATAGGGCGGGAGGAAACGCCCGGGTGTTTCCATTGCGAAGATCGCCCTGAGGACACGGTGGAGCATACGGTGGAGGTCTGCCCGGCTTGGGCGGAGCACCGCCGTGTCCTCGTGGAGGTGATCGGCAGCAGCGATCTCTCGCGTCCGACCCTGGTCCAGGCCATGGTACGGAGCGAGAGTGCATGGCTAGCAGTCGCCTCCTTCAGTGAAGCAGTTATGCTCGCAAAGAGGGAGGCGGCGCACGTGAGGGAGATGCAGTACATGCGCCCTCACAGCCGTGGCCTTCGCAGGAGACGCCCTGGGCGTCGGGAATCCCAGGCTGATTCCCGGCCACCGTATGCACGGGCTTGCGGACGGCGAGTAATGGGTAGCTCGCTGTCCGGTAAGGACCAAGCCCGGGTCGACGGCGCGTTGTGTTCCACGCGCGCCTCAAAGAGATGTCAGCAGCAACTGATGGGGCCCGCAAGGGCCGATGCCTGCCAGGGGTGCGGGTTGTTCGAAAGAGATACCGCGGCCCCTGGCACACAGGCAACCGAGGGAACACGGGTGGGTTTTAGTCAGTAAAAGTCTGACACGCCCTCCCGCTCCGCCCAGAGCGGGTGAAGTTATTTGATGATTTCCCACCCAAAAAAAAAAAAAAAACGGTATCTACTTGCTAAATCAAATCAAATCAAATCGTTTATTGCAATCCATAATGTACACTTACAGGTGGTAAATACAAAAAATAGAAACAATTATGGACCCTGTAGGGCACAGCATAAATATTTTTTTCAAATAATGCTAGTATTGTGTTTGAAGATTTGTACTCTAAATGGGAACTGTATAGAACTATAAGAAATGTTCATTCGTTTTCTTACTGCCAGCGATTGAAAAAAATACTACCTACGTCTTTACCTTTATAAAGACGTAAGTAGGTATTCTTCCTTCGGTTTCCCGCTATCGGACACTTCGATGAACTTAGTTACAGTCTTAATACCTGAAAATATATATGTCATCATACCTCAGAATTCAATAATAATGGATACCTATTTAGTCTACAGAATGTAAGATAATCTGTTGTGGATACGATCTCTACTACAAGATGGCCAGTACACCTTGGTCTCTTCATAGAAATGCTGGGTACCGTACCTAGTTGCAAATACGAATGTCAATTATGTTTGGTATTTTTAACAGTTAGTACTTTTTGATCCTCCTTTTTTGTTCCGTGTGGTGCCGGACGTAAAGAATAGCACCATCCCATTTCTTCCCGTGGGTGTCGTAGAAGGCGACTAAGGAACTTACTAGAGAATGGGCAGCAGCTTTCTCTATGCATTTGACCACCATACTGCGATCGCCAACCCGCCTGCCAAGCGTGGCGATTATGGCAAATCCCTCCTCTTTTGGGGGAGGCTAATGTCCAGCAGTGGACGTCTATCGGCTGAAATGATGAGTACTTTTTAGTTCCATATTTTACAAACTGTCAGCTTAAACTAGCATCAGTTTATTGTGTTGAAACTACGACACAGACGATTTAAGTGGTTCGCGGTATTAACGGGGGGACATTACTAATTAATGTGCGTTTAAGTGGTTCTGGGAATAATTGAATATGTCTCATCAAAGAGGTGTTAAACCTGAATTGTTAGTAAATAATTTAGCGTTAGGTTACAAACTCTGTAGGTAATTGTCATCACAGAGTAAGATGACCCTGTGACGACGATCGCGTAAAAGACAGAAATCAATAATTATGACTTATTTTTTATTTCTCTCATTAACAATTTAGAATTAAGCTTTATAAGAATGTAGTGCACGTGTCTCGTCGCCACTAGGGCGAATACTAAGCGTGTTATTGGGTTTTTCTATTAGGTTTTTCGCAGTTACAGCCCGGAGTTTGTACCTAAGTTGGCGCGGCGGCGGCGCACACTGGTCCCAAATTAAAAAAAAGTGGACATTGATAGTAGACCGCTGATATTTTTTTTTATTGTTGATACAATGATAACAGATAAGGCAAAAAAATATTATTGTCCTACTTCAAATACTTTTCTGTAAAAAAATTATTTCTTTTTTTTTTGTATGGGAGCGATTACATTTTACTCAATTTCTCAAAAACTTTAAGCGATGTCGAGATGGCAATCACATATGTTAGAAAACTAATAATTCTGAGTATTTGGCTCGAAGAAACTTATTGCTTATCTCTGCGTACTTTCGAGATAATAGTGACAGAAAATAACATTTTTTTTTAATGTAAATTTTTTGCTTTTTTTTAATCATAGCCTTACTTTAGCACATAATTATAATGTATGCGTAATGTCAAATAAGTAAAAAGAGACTTCTCTGTAAAAGAGGTTATGGGGGCTCACTAATGACTGAAAAGCTATGACCTTTCTGAAGGAGTACTTTCATCAGTTCTAAAAAACAATCAAAATGAAGACATATTATGCTGCAAACATAAAGTTGAATATGTTCACAAACGATTCTGAAAAAATATTATGGTGAAAGATTAATATTTGGGTCTATATTCTCTTGAGAAATCTCTATTTCCTCGTTTTCCAACGAAAGCAATTCATTGTTCAAGATCAAAGCACTAGCCTCTGGAAACAACTGTTTATGTAAACGAGCAAACTTTGGTTTGATATGGCTGATGTAAGGATCTGAGCTAATTAGAAAGCTGTGGATAATGTCTAAATTAGTCTGAACTCTACCGATTTTTCTTGTATGTGCCATTCTAACATTCCGGAAATCTTTATTCCTCGCTTCGGAAGCTTCTTCGGAAAGCATGCCTATCGGAATAAAGGAGAAATTTTCACAAATATCAGCACCGTGTATCAACAATTTATGGACACTTGAAGGCATGTAATACCATGGATATAAGTTTACATATAGCATTGCTGTTTCTTTACAATATTCCCTAAACAAATTGGTATTAATAAGTTGACCAGATGAAATTGTTTGTAAAATGACTGCAAATCTCTTGATTAAATCAGGGTGGATACCCGTTATTTCAGCAGATACTTCATAATTTTCAAAAAACCTTCTTGCCGTGTTACCGTCATTGGTTGTACCAAATCCCTGTTTTACTATGTCAATTAACAAACCAGTTCTTTCCCGGAATTCTTCTTGTGTCAAATTCTTTTTAATTTCTTTTAACAATTTATCTTCTTTTCGTGCAGCCCACTTTTTGAAGTCTAAGTTGTACGAAATGTGTAAAATACATTCCATACATCTTATCCACATATGAAGCGAAGACAGACCATATTTATACATATCTTCTCTGATGAGTCTTTTGGATACAAAGTCCAAGTCATTCATTTTGCTAGGTGGGGTATTGCAAATATTACAAACAGCTGCAGAAGAAGTATTGGAAATCACAGTAGAAATTTTCCCATCAATCATAGTCATGTACAAATCATGTTTAATATCAAAATTATCTACAATTGTGGGAACAAGATTACGAATTTCTTCCTCTAAGGATGCACTTTCCTTCTTTATCAATTCATTTGTTTCTTTTGCAAATATAAAGCCAATTGGACGACAATAGTTTGTTGAAGAGGGAGCAGGATTTTGCCACAAGATAGTACCACTCTCTTCTTCCAAACGAAGCGGAACCAAACTAATCATGAAAACTGAAGAATCGTCGATTTTAGTGTCGGAGTGTGACTTTTGTTTATAATTACTTTGAGAAGATGACCCGTCAAAACCCCATTTGCTTATTAGTTTTAGCGATTTTTTGTCGGCAGAGTTGTGCTGAATTGTTTTTAATATCCTATTAGTTGTCAAATCTAGAAGCGATTGAAGTCTTATCTTAGCATCAGATTCAGTTACAGTTATGTCTGACTCTGGAGGATAACAAGTTTTTTTAGCTTCCAGGAGCTTTTGATAGGATGGAAGACCATACATTTTCTCTGAAGCAAGAATAGTTCTTAAATTTCGATATTGCCATTTTGACAAATTTGTTGAGGTGTAAAGCGCTAACGTTTTATCATCTGGTAAACACGGTTTGTCAGTCTTTTTAGCGAATAGTACATCATATACCATCTCACATTTTTCCTTGTTTTGGCTGAGTTCGTTTAATATAGCTGCTAATTTTGTTTTTTTAGACTCTTTTAATTTGGCACATAAAGCATAAACTAATTCCTCCTCTGTGTGATCTAGAAGTGTTAGAGAACGCCTTTTCTTCTGTTTATCAGATATATCAACAAATGGTTTTTTACTTGTACCATAACTTTATTGATGAGTATCCACTTGCGTTTCGAAATTTGGAATTACTTCCTCGGCAACTTTAAAAATGCTGCTTAAATCGATATTTTGACATTTTGGCCAAACTATTTGGGATTGTAACCAGTCTGAATTTTTGTTAAGAAAGGTCTTTTGAGCTCTACTGGAAGCAGACCATCTTTTTGAGATATTACTTGAAAAATTACGACAAAATAATTTAATATTACTCAAATCTTCGGAAGACAATTCAACACCAATACGTTCAATAAGGGCATTAAATAAAAATTCGACATTTTTAAAACCACCTCCTGATTTAAGAACAACGTATAAGTCTAAGTTGGTGACAAATGCGGACATATTATAATTTTAAGGAAAATTGAAAACAAATTAGAATCAAAGATATCAAAGACAAAGTGACTTTGATCTTAACAAAAAAAATTACGAAAACAAATTCGACGAAAGAAAGACAAACAAAAATTATTTGATTTTAAAATCCAAAGATTCAAAATACAACAATAACAAAACAAACAAACAACAAGCATTTCTTCAAGCGCACAGAAAAAATAAGGACACGTCTTATCGCAACCACATTTAGTTGTACACTGAGTGAGGTGTACGCGCGCGATTCGTGACCGTATTACGTTACGTCATGAGAGGTGGCCATCTTGTTATCCCGGCAAACTCGCGTCGAAGCTCCATTTTGCTGGCCAGCGGACCTATTGCGATATGAGTAAGGCTATGATTAAAAAAAAATTGGTTGCCTGTAAAGTCGGTATACGGGCGAAAGTTTTACGTGACAACGACTTTGAGTGGTAAAATAATTTTAATGTGAATATTCATTCGTATAGTAGGAAGAAGGATGAAATAATAGTAACAATTTAAAACATTTATTTATACAAAGAATTATATTTAAAACATTAATTTATACAAAGAATCTCGCACTGAATTTCATAGTAAACAAAATTTTATTTTTACCTTTACACATACATACGTATTTATATACAAATATACATACAATAACTTGCACTTTTTATGTCTGTCTCTCTCGCTCTTAGGCGGGCTAACCATGCCCGAGTGGAAGGGACGCGTGCCTCTCACTCGCTCTCATTGTGAGCGCATAACGTGAGCGGAGCGTAACGCAGTTTCTTGAAGTGTCACCCGGCAAACCAATTTATAAGACGTTGTCACGTCAAAAAGCGAACAATTAACATTAAAAAAAATTGTTATTTTCTGTCACTATTATCTCGAAAGTACGCAGAGATAAGCAATAAGTTTCTTCGAGCCAAATACTCAGAATTATTAGTTTTCTAACATATGTGAATGCCATCTCGACATCGCTTAAGGTTTTTGAGAAATTGAGTAAAATGTAATCACTCCCATACAAAAAAAAAAGAAATATTTTTTATAGAGAAAAGTATTTGAAGTAGGACAATAATATTTTTTTGCCTTATCTGTTATCATTATATCAACAATAAAAAAAAATATCAGCGGTCTACTATCAATGTCCACTTTTTTTAATTTGGGACCAGTGTGCGGCGCTTTGATTCCTCCGTGCTTCCTGCGCTGGTGATGTCGAATTACCGTCTCATCGGAATATAAAAGTGAGAGAAGAGAGAGTGCACCTGTGTCTGCGCACACACCTGTGTACTATAAGTAATATCTCCTGCGTCGATGGCTAGTCTCCGTTGAGATTGGTGGCCATGGTCGAAATGCGGTCTGGAGGAATATATTTCATGAGTATATTTAAGTGATGTGTTTACATATTACATATAAATATGTCGTTGGTGTTCCTTACTTATGAAATAAAAAAATAAAGACGTGAAAGTAAATATTCTTAAGTACTAAAACAACCACTCTGTACCTATTTACCGACATTATTTAATTTAGAGTATCTAATTTTCAGGGTAATATTTTAAACTCCCAAGCTGCAGCAAGCCCGAAAAATAAAACAGCACTTTAATCTGGCCAGAAGCCACATTCAGGAAAAATATTACACCATTTACAAACACGCCTATAAAATAACCGTACCTCGGAGAAATTGTAACATTCTAGGCAATATTAACTTCGCCATTGCTCAGTTTGATGGCACATCGTATGTGAGTTCGTAAACAAAGTGATAAAACAATAGGAACGGAAACAAATGCCGAGCGGCATGTTCAATTTCAAATTGTAATAAGCAGAACATGGTAGGGATTTAATCATGTGTTTCGATTTTGCGCAAACGATTCTTGTTTGATTCTGATTTTGCGTTTTGATTTTGAGGTGAGAGGTGTTTCACGTTTACAGTACTTTTCCGGCAAAATGAAACTTATCTACAGGAGATAAAACCTAGTACGTTTTGTCCCCGGTTCACCTGCGTGGAGCTCGGCAATTAGCCAACGCCACCGTATCTACTACTGGGATGAAAATCCTATGTCCTAAGTTAGGTCATGGCCTACCTTTGTGCAAAATTTCACAGAAATCCGTTCAGCCGTTAAGGCGTCAACAGGTAGAACGAGACTCATAATATTTATTGAACATACAAACATCCTTATTATCACTCAAATTAAACATAGCTTCATCTCTTTTTCTTGGAATTTTCTACGATCAACAGCTGTTTGTTGCCTCATTTAAATGTCTACGTAAAACACGCTATGTTACCGTTTCCCAAATTTTTAAGAATTATCGGCGTCTGCTACGAAACAGTGACTGACGTAGCCGTGACATCATCGTCGCTGCTACGCCGTAGCAATACGTAAAAATAATAGTTTAAAAAAACTAAAAAACACGCTTTAAAAACCAAACTAAAAAGTAGAAAATAATTTAATTCTATTAAAAAGCGTGGGGTGCTTTTTGAGGTATTTTTATAATCAATTAATATCAAGCACCCCACGCTTTTTAATAGAATTAAATTATTTTCTACTTTTAGTTTGGTAAAAAAAGCGTGTTTTTTTTAACTATTACTTATTTTCATTTTTTTAGTTTTGCTAACTACAAAAGCGTGCTTTTTTCTATTTTTATTAAAAAAAAAAAAAAAATAGAAAAAAACACGCGCATCATAGGTCCTCGACAAGTCTACAAAGTTTCAATGAAATCTGACCGTTTAAAGTGGGTCAAAATAGCATCCAAAGGAGTTGGTTACATACAAACAAACATACAAACATACAAGTGAAGCTAATATAAAGCGTGTAAAAACGTAACATAACTACACGCCCGAATAGTTAAGCATTGCTGTACCTATAATACATCCATATTTCTCCAGTTATGGGTAGTTCCATGTAATAGATGGCGAGCAAAGTGCGTAAGAGACTGACCGATTATTATTAAAAATATTTTTAAGTGTGTTACAAGTATCATCACAACAACCCGGACACCAATGTCGCTAAAAGCCACGAGATTGAATTAGGACCCACAAAGCTTAATTTGCCACTGCCTTTGTCATTAAAAAAGGCTTTTTAAATAATTAATTCCGGAAAAGGTGTGGTTGAATCGTAATTAATGTCGACCATTTCATCCACGAATTCTGGGCGGGTAAAAATAAATTTCTTCCAACCTACTTCTTGGAATCATTTAATAACGGCATGTATTTAATCGAACCTTTAATATATGAACACTGAGACTGAATCTCAATTAATTCGTATTTTGGAGTTCTAAAAATACCAAATAGCCTAGTAACTGCATCCATCTTGTATGAAGCAAGCTCGCTTCGCTCGCTCGGCTCGCGCGCATTTGGTTACAGTGCTATCATAACCTAACTCATTTTTCGGGTGGAGGCTGCTTAGTTACTGCGACCAATTCGGCTCACGTATGGTTGGACACAGTTCTAACCTAACTTAACCAGCTTTTTTGTCGGGGTATTCTTGCTTAGTTACGGTGATCAACTGTTTGAAAAGAACGGAAAGTTAAAAAGAGAGAAAGAGAGTCTCAATTGTTAATCAAAAGTATGCATAATTGGAAGCACATAAAGTTAAAAAAAATAGAGACTAGAAGACTTAGGTTATGGTCTATCATTAAAAAGTCAAAAAGTTTATCGAGGAATCCATACTTCCCATTTAAAAGCAATGATTTGAAAGAAAACAACAACGCCATTGAAATAAGATAGATCTATTGATACTATCGGTAGGCAGCTATTCTGTCGAGAGCCTGTCACTGACAGCCCAAGGGGCCAAGATGTATCGATTGCTGAGAACCAATCAACGTATTGCAGAGCTATTTACTTTGAGAGAACGAAAGCGTGACTTTTATATACTTCCTTACTTACAAGTTACCTATATATGAGGGTAAGATATTTGTTTGTTTGTTCAAAATGTGTAAAACTTGGAATGTCGAAGTTCACGATTCTGTCGAAGAGTACGTTTATGTCTTGTGGTGTTACTTCGAAAATACTAAGCGATATTTTGTTACGAGTTTTAAGTTCAAAATATTTTGCAAGGAAAATTTTAAAGTCCTTTATTAAATTCGTAGAAAGATTCATTAGGTATTGAAATTACTTTTTATTGTTTTCAGAGAAAGCATTGTTTTGAACACTCTATATTTTCAAGAAACTTTTAATTGCCAGCCTTTTTTTTTGAGGGTGGGAAATCATCAAATAACTTCTCCCGCTCTGGGTGGAGCAGGAGGGCGTGTCAGACTTTTACTGACTAAAATCCACCCGTGTTCCCTCAGTTCTTCTTCTTCGTTGATGAGTTGATTATGGTTAATCTAACAAATGGTTATATGGCAAACCGTACCAGTCTTACTAAGGGCCGGTTTTTTGATCTGTAGTCAAAACGACAGATCAAAAAACCGGCCCTTAGTAAGACTGGTTGGCTGACTTTTTGGACTCAGACTACCTGTAACCATTGTCAAAGCTCTACAAATGACAGCCAAGACCGGCTTCACGTGCTCTCTGAGGCATGGATAAGGCTCGATATGTAATGTATTCCCTAATCCATGAACCGCCCGCTCCAAGCATAACTTAACCTTCAATCGACCCGTACGGCTGTTTTCATTCATTACGACGAGCCCCTCAGGTAAGCCCCGGGGTAAGTACCTAAGATAACACAAATATATTATTCCAAGCCCAAAATTGTATAAAGCCTAACCTAAAATCTAGGTATAACAAAGGTAAAAATAAGCACAGAAAATAACAAAGCGTCAGCTCAGGCATACGCTTACACCTCATAATTGTGAAGGTTTTAAAGGGTCGGCCGGTTTATCGCGAGAGGGTCTGCGGCAAGCGCCCAGTGAGAGCTACGCTAAATTAAGTTCACTCACTTCAATATTGCGTATAGTTTTTCATTAGCTGTGAGTAAAGCATCTGGCTGTGTGAAAGCGAAGCTAGCCAAAATGTATGAGCAGGTTACTAAGTAGGTAATGAATATTACGTTTAATTTTTTGCTTAGGTATCGTAGGTATTGTGGAACTTAAGTGTCATAACATAGTAATGTTTTCTTTACTCTAAAACCCACACCTACAATTAACTCGCCACTACACTCACACTTACACTATGTCCATATTTAAAATAATTTTAGTTATGCTAAAATTATTTTATTTGGTCTTGATAGTTCGCTACTCTTATTTAACTTAGTATTCTATCCATTTTAAAACATCCTCAAATGAAATAGACGTTAATGAAAACATTTCATAAGTAATGAGTAAGTAATTATTTATTTATTTCAAAAGTGTGGTACAGTCTGTTACAGTAAATATAATTTTACAATTTAGGGTTAAATCGAATAGAAAGAAAGTAACATAATTGAATTTGGCGTCCTAGCTAGGTTTTTTTTTTGGGTGGAAAATCATCACTTCTCCCGCTCTGAATGGAGCAGGAGGGCGTGTCAGACTTTTACTGACTAAAACCCACGTGTGTCAGGGGCTGCGGTATCTCTTTCGAACAACCCGTACCCCTGGCAGGCATCGGCCCTTGCGGGCCCCATCAGTTGTTGCTTTGAGGCGCGCGTGGAACACAACCAAGTCCTAGCTAGGTTACATGGTAACCTGTATTAAGGGTCGCCAGCCCAGGTTCCCATAGGGGTACAAACATTTTAATAGAGACTGCTTAGGACACTAAGGTGCAAACGTATTTAACTTATACTAAGTGTTAGTACGTGTGTGTGTTTTGTGATGTGGGCGTGGTGTGTGTGTGTTTTGTGATGTAGCTGTTTACGTATAATAAGAAACAGACACTTCAATTTTATTTATTTGTAGATATGTATGTAGGGAAGTATATATGTAGTAAGTATAGACAATGAACCAAAATGATGCATGCCAAAACATGACGATAACAGACAAAGTATAGGTGCCATATTAATGATTGCATAGTTTATCTGTTAGCGTAAGTTGTTTATTGTTTCGGCATAGCGCTATTAAAAAGCTGTACATTAAAACTGAAAGTCAATTCTCGTAATTAAAAACATTTGAAATCTAGTCGCAGTGTCACCTCGGCGTCAGTCAATCAAAATTTAGAGAGAAATGAGGTATTTTTGACAGATTGAAACTGATATCAGACTGGAAACGCTCTTAAAATTACGAGAATTGCCCCTCTGATCAGAAACGATTTCCGATTTAAAAGCGCGAGCATGTTTCAAAAGGTCTAACAGGCAAATGAAGTCGGAAAAGCCATTGTTTTTCCAAAATCCCAAAGTATCGCTCCTCTTCTAATGGACTTGTGACCCAAATTTTATTGTAAATGATACTAGAAATTAAAACACCCTTTGTGCCCTACCCGCCATTTTGCAAGCCCACAATTAATGTAACGATCTAAACCCAGATCCTGTTACGGAATTCAAAATAATAGGTTTCCCGAGTGTTACCTTTGAGAATAAAAGTATTTTCCTTTGAAATGAAACGCGTTTTTTGGTAATGTCCAAATAATATTTTGAGTGTAACAGAATTTTTAAGTGATGAGTAAATTCAATATTTTTCATCACTGAATGGTACTTAAGAGTAAGAAAGTAAAAAGAGTAACAGTTTTCAATTACTTTTTTCTTGTTAAAAGACAAACCGGTTTTACCCCCATTTTCCTTTCCGCTTCACTTCACAATACTTGACCTGATTTTTGTGAATAAGTGACGAGTTTTTGACGCCTCTGATTACTTTTGAGTAAAAGTTTGTGTAATGGACAAAATGGCTTTTTTATACATAGATGTTATAAATTCTAGTCTGTTGTCGTTTCTGTCTTTGTGACTGTGTTGTTTTAAACCACGCGTTTTAACGAATTTTGGAACGGTTTCCACTATAATTTAGAGAATTTATTCCAGAAGGTTTATATTCATCATCATTTCAGCCGAAAGACGTCCACAGCTGAATATCGGCTTCCTCCAAAAGGGGGGTTTTGCCTTAGTCGCCACGCTTGACAGGCGGGTTGTCGATCGCAGTATGGTGGTAAGTCCCTTAATCGCCTTCAACGACACCCACGGAAAGAAATGGGATGATGCTATTCTTTTACGTCCGCACAACACGGAACAGGTTTATAGTAAACTTATTTATAATAAAGAAATCTCAATGTTTTGTCAGGACGTGAAAACCGTGCGAAGTGGCGGCGGGTCGCTAGATTTATTGTAATAATGTACGCTTGCTCACTACACTTTGGCGATCTCAGACTGCTAGCTACGGTGGAGGTCTGCCCGGCTTGGGCGGAGCACCGCCGTGTCCTCGTGGAGGTGATCGGCGGAGGCGATCTCTCGCGTCCGACCCTGGTCCAGGCCATGGTACGGAGCGAGAGTGCATGGCTAGCAGTCGCCTCCTTCAGCGAAGCAGTCATGCTCGCAAAGAGGGAGGCGGCACACGTGAGGGAGATGCAGTACATGCGCCCTCACAGCCGTGGCCTTCGCAGGAGACGCCCTGGGCGTCGGGAATCCCAGACTGATTCCCGGCCACCGTAGGCACGGGCTTGCGGACGGCGAGTAATGGGTAGCTCGCTGTCCGGTAAGGACCAAGCCCGGGTCGACGGCGCGTTGTGTTCCACGCGCGCCTCAAAGAGATGTCAGCAGCAACAGATGGGGCCCGCAAGGGCCGATGCCTGCCAGGGGTGCGGGTTGTTCGAAAGAGATACCGCCGCCCCTGGCACACAGGCAAATGAGGGAACACGGTTGGGTTTTAGTCAGTAAAAGTCTGACACGCCCTCCCGCTCCACCCAGAGCGGGAGAAGTTATTTGATGATTTCCCACCCAGAAAAAAAAAATAAAAAAAGACTGCTAGCTACGTATATATCATGTGATGTACCTACCAATGTAATGTATTAGATCTATTAAAAATTTAACTTAGTACATCTAAATGTATGATGGTATTATACAACGTGTAACGGAAAGGGTATATACATACCAAGGGCAAGGATTTGGATGATATCAAACGATACTGGAAGGGTTTTTAATCCTATCTCTACATGTTCGGAGGTTATGAGAATTATTAATACATTGATACCAGAAACCAAATCATCAAATTGAAATAAACACATCACTTAGAAGAGATTTATCGTGATAGTGGCAAGTAACGTGGAAATTATTGACTTACGTATTGCGGTGTCACGTTTGTTATGATTTGAATTTAAGAAACATATGAATCCGAAAATTTGTATCAATTCGTAGAGTATTTTATTTTGAGCTGAAACTATGTATAGTGATTCTATACCAGCTATTATCTTTAGTACTTAATGATAGCAATAGGGTTTCTGTTACACCCTGTATACAGGATGAACTCTGTAGTACATGATTCTGAACCATTTAAATTATTAGTAATAAAAAAATATAGTTCCATACATTTTGACCGTAGGTTTATAAGTTTATAAGTTTAAGTTTATTAGTACATAAAAACAAAAACACGGTACGTAGCATATGGAAACAGTGGGTTGTATTACCAAGTTTAAAATTATAGTCTATTTTCCGGGCTCCTAAACTAGGTACGCAGACCTGTATCTTAGGAGTCGGAGATTATGCGGCTTCAATGTATTTATTACAATACAACCGTGACTCTTCAGTTGGTTTACAGGTTTTGTTAACAGTTTTGTTTGTGTATGTATCTAGGAGTGTGTATATGAGTGTAGTTTGTGTGTACTGAGGTGTGTATGTGAAGTGTAAGTGTTTGATAAGCTTTCTTTCAAGGTAGGTTTGATAAAGTTAAGATTCAATAGACAAAATATTCTCTGTTTCATAATAATTTAAGGATAAGAGCCATTTTATTAATTTACTTTTAATTTAATGTAAGTTATATCTGTACAACGGAATAATTTTATTCATTTTATTATAAATGCGTGAACTTTGAGCCAACAATTGTCGACTTGTAAATGCAAAACGACGGGGGTTAGTTTTACATATATACCTCACAAATCAAAACACACACTTGGAATTAAAAATTGATGCATTGGAACAACACATAAGAAACGTTGAACAAGAAACACTGGCCAATGTTCTGGAGATAACTGGTATTCCTGTTATAGGGAAACCGTGGCGTCTAAGAAGCAGCTTTTTGTCTAATGGAAGGTTGAGGTGTCTCCGCAGGACAAAACGAAGGACATATAGTTGCCTCACTGTGAGAACTTTGGCCTCAGAATATAACAGATCAGTAGGGTAGTCTCTAGGCTTCAAAAGCATTACTTTAAGAACCGCTCGTTGTGCAAGTTCTGCAGGGACCATTGTGGTTTTGTAAGTACTGTCCCACACCGGGATGCAGTACATAATGATAGATTGGCAAAGGCTGAGGTACACAAGAGTCAGAGTTTCAGAAGTAGCGGATTGCCTGAGTTCTTTAAAAATATATATTAGTCTTCTGATTCTAGTGCAAAGAGCCTCTATATGAGCGTGCCAGTTAAGTTTTTCGTCAATAATTACTCCCAGGTGCTTAATATTGGGGACTGTGCTGAAAGTAAGACAGTTACAACCTACTGATTGATGAGGGGGACAAGTGTGAGCTTTTATTATATAAGGGAGAGAGAATGGGATTGTTGATCGTGGGCGATAAAACGTGATTAGTTTCCTCTTATCTAAATTCAACGTCAGCAAGTTAGTTGACAGCCATTCTATTACTAACCAAAGCGAGTATTCTGCTCTATCTCTGGCTTGCTCCCAGCTTTTGTCAAACGCTAGAAGAGCCGTGTCGTTTGCATATGAAAAAAAATCGCAATTAGGGTTGGAGAGCTTGCATAGATCATTGATATATATGAGGAAAAGTGTCGGTCCTGATATACTACCTTGAGGGAGGCCATAGGTGAGCTTTTCATATGAACTGGTGACTGAATCAAAGAGAACACACTGGAATATATCATAGAGGTAGTCTTTAAATAATTTGAGAGTTACTCCGCGGACTCTTGAGCTTTCCATCTTTGAAATAAGTCGAGGGACAGAGACCGAGTCAAAAGCTTTGGTTAAGTCTAGGCTTACCACATTGTTAGTGAAGGCAGCAACGGCATCCTCCTTACAAATTCCAGATCTAAAGCTGTATTGGTTTTGAGCTATTATTTTGTGTTTTTCCAGAAAGCTGACTAAGCAACTGTTCAGGATTCTCTCCAGAATTTTTGAAAGCGCACTTAGAATAAAAATAGGTCTATAATTTGTAACTTTGTCTCTGTCCCCGCTTTTGTATATAGGATGCACGACAGCTCTCTTAAAAGCTTCTGGGAAGATTCCAGAGTCTAACCTATCCAAGGTTACAGATATGAGTGATTACGGGGGTTAAGGTAGTACGCGAACTTTTATTAACTCTGGGTGGAATGTTATCCCAGTCTATAGCGCAGTCATTACGGAGGTCATGAATAATTTACCAACTTATTCCTCATCTAAAGGGAGGATTACAAGAGAATTGGATAATTAACTGAATAGTGGTGCTATAGCAGTGGTGATGGTGCTGGCTCCAATTTTTGACGCTAGGTTTGGACCTACATTGACAAAGAACTCATTGACTTTGTTTGCCGATGTTTTAACGTCATCTGAATCACGCAGAAGTTAACAAGGAGATCGGGTTTGAACATTAGTATTCGTGATACATTTTATCACTTTCCACGTTGCCTTAGGATTATTTTCGGCTTTTAGAAATTCTTCCTTTTCAAATGTTCGCTTCAACTTTCTTATTAAAGAATTACAAAAGTTTCTATACCTTGTGTATGTTATTTTAAGTATGGAGTCGTCAGGTCTTCTGGTAGGTATTGCGCTTTCTATGAAACATTTGATGTTTTTCTTGATAACTGTTAAAAAAAATCTACACTAGTGGGCAATCATGTGCTGAATTTCAGTTTGTACGTCAATGTACCTGCCATCCTGTACAGATTACAGTTTTTGTCTCCCTATTAGTATGGCTTTCCCCATTAAAAGTCTTACTGTAGCGTTAATTAAGTAGGAAAATTAAATTGCAAATTATAGTTACTTCAGAAAATCAGGGAACAAAACTGTTGACAAAAAGTAAGTTGAAGTTAAGTTAACGTTATGTTTAATATTCTGGAACCAGGTCATTGATCAAGTAAGCACTACTTAAAATCGATAGATAGTTTAATTATGAAAAGATTTTGCAAAAAATGTATCTTAGGTCGGTACCTATGTATGTACGTAAACTTTTCGCCAATACCTATTGCTTTCTTACGTAGGTGTGAAATTTTGTTTTATAAGCCACTAGCTTTTGCCCGTGGCTCCGCCTGCGTAGATATCGGTTATCGCGTAAAGAAGTAGCCTATGTCCTTCTCCATATCTCAGGCTATATCTCTGCCAAATTTCAGAACGATTGGTTCAGTGGTTTAGGCGCGAAAGCGTAACAGACAGACAGACAGAGTTACTCCGCATTTATAATGTAAATACTAGTAGGGATTACAAAATAATTGTCTGAACAAAATACTGCCTCGTAGGTGTAATGGTTGCAAGAGATACTGGTGACCACGAAATTCTGGGTGTGGGTCTCAAGTGGCGCAAAGCGTTATTAGGTTTTGTATCTGGAAGTTGATGTCATTAGGCTTGCCCCTTAAACATAACTGGCCATATGTAGAAATACCAAAGGGTACAACTCTGCCTATTCCTTTGGGGAAACGAGGCGTGATGTTACAAAATCATTTTGGAATAAATGATTATCCTCTGAGTGGACCTACTATGTAACGCATCTCATTTCTTCTTTAATAGAAACAGTGTAGAAGAAATGAGATGCGTTACACCGTTTCTATTAAATATCATCATCATCATATCAGCCGAAAGACGTCCACTGCTGTCCGTCCATGGCTTCCCCCAATTAGGGAGGCTTTGCCTCAATCGCCACGCTTGGCAGGTGGAGTTGGCGATCGCAGTTTAGTGGTAAAATGCATAGAGAACACTGCTGCCCATTCTCTAGTAAGTCCCTTAGTCGCCCTTTACGACGCCCACGAGAAAAAAATGAGATAAAAAAATAATAAAACTGTCTGGATCATATCCGTCTGTTACGACACGGCATATCACTATAAATAGAAAATAATATTCTTAGAAGCTATTTATGATGTCAACAGGAAACTTCTTCATCTTTAAATAGTAGACTGTTATTACCGAGATTCTTCGCCAATAAATAAAAGAGACTGCTAAGCATTTAGGTTCTGGGTTCGATTCCTGGGTCGGGCAAATTGTTATTGGGTGTTACTATCTAGGATTTCTCAGTAGTTACCTGGAATCTGGTTTTGTGCTCGATTGATGGCAATAAGCTCGCCCTATATTACATGGCACTTAAACATACTAGTAACCGGTGGCATGTGGGTATACTATACAGGATAAAATTTTAACCAGTAGGTACGCAAACTGCAACCATGAAATCAGCATATCATTCTAGACCACCTAGCTAGAAATTTTTCGTCGGTTATACAAAACGAAACAGCTGTTCCATACATTTTGATATCGTAAGTATTTCACTTTTCGATGGAACAGCTGAATTTTTTTTGTATAACCGACGATCAATTTCTACGCTAGGAGGTCTAGAATGATGTGCTGAATTCATGGTTGCAGTTTGCGCACTGGTTAAAAATGTACCCTGTAGGTATACTTCTGCCTTACCCTTCAGTGAAAACAGCCGTGATGTTATGTTATATTTTCTTAGGCAAAGAACATACGGTATGACTCGAAATCTAAGGTGAAATGTCGTGAAGTCAAAAATTTATGCTTAAACGTCACTAATCTTTACTTAATTATAAGTCTTCGTCTGCCTAGCCTTTTCCCAACTATGTTGGGGTCGGCTTCCAGTCTAACCGGATGCAGCTGAATACCAGTATTTTATATGGAGCGACTGCCTATCTGACCTCAACGACTCAGTTACTGGGTAAGACTGGTTGTCATACTTTCGGGCTTCTGACGACCCGTAACGACTATCAAAGATCCACGAATAATAGCCGGGACCAACGTCTTAGCGGCTTCCGAGCCACGGAGGGGTCTTGGTATGTAAAGATACACCCATCCAATCTTAAGTAACGTTTATAAATAAAGGGGAATATTATTCCATTTTACTTTAGCGTAGGTATGTAAAAAATAACAGTAAAATACGCCGTCGCAAAAGTCACTCATAAAACCCACTTCACATCATAGGCACACGACCTAAAAAGCTAAAACATTTTAAACTGTCACAGTATAATATAAAAATATCCTTCTACGTCATGCCCTATATTGTACCCTGCCCTTACAGGGTGGATATAAGGGGGTGACTAAAGGTCCTATAGCTAGAGGTGGGTAAAACGACTTCTCTGACAGCACATTTTTCATACTCCGGTCATTCTATGGGTCCCTAAAAAAGCTCGACTATATTTCGCTTTATATTTCTGGTACAATCACCACCTTACATTTACGGCAAATTCAAAAGTGATTTCCTTCTTAAGTAGTGATGTACTTGTTTATGATATTTTGAACTTAGTGTTTTTGACACTATGAAATAGGTATGTAAAAGATTATCTTTTAAATTTTATGAAAAAGACGGTTTTCGTTTTGTGGGACTATATGGTACTGTTGTGTTTGTGACTGTACAGCCACCTTCACTTTGTGAATAAAGGTAAGCAAAGTGAGTGTAGTAGGTACATCCTATGATTTAAGTCCTTTAGAGTGTTACAGGAAAATTTATTTTCTGTCGAGCTATTTTGTTCTAAAATAGAACGAATTAACCAAACAAATTCACCCACGATCTTCATAACTACTACATATTTTTATTGCCACTTATGAAATGAATAGGAATGGAAAAAAAGCGTCACGAAAATAAATTCAGTGCATTCAAAAGAGAGAATTTATGAATACTTAATTATTAAAATTAATTGTACACTAAAAATGTTCTTTCATCAGTAAATTGAAAATTAATTAAGTTTGAAAATGAAGTTTACGTGATTTCACCATTTTCATTACATAATAACCAGTGTAATCCCCTGCTAATTGCGGTTTACCACGTATATTTTCATGTGTTATATAACAGGATTATAATGATAGTAACCACAGACCACAAAACCGTTATTATCTACGAGAAATATTACAAACAAATCGGTACTGATATTGGTCGCATTAAAAGCGATTCCAAACGGGCCTCTTTTTTTACTACAACGTGTGTTTGTAATAATTTTAATTATAACCCTGCCGTATAGACAAAAATATCTATACAAAGTGAATTAACTTTAATTTCGGAAGTCTGTGTATTTGGTTTAGTAATTTTTTTTTTTTTTTTGCCTCCGACTTCCCGAATTAAAGTAATTTTTCGCTTTATTATGTTTTTGGAAGACGGTTATTTATTTTAAATACATTTTTAAATTTTTAGTTGTGGTATACCTATCCTACACGAATCGTATAACTTTAATAACAGTGACGGAAAATGATTATAATATCATCAACATCAAAAAAGTGGAAAACAATATGTATTATAGAAGCTTAAAACCACATATGAGAACTTGGCTAAGTTAATATTAGACCACTCGGTACGTAGGTATGGTATACCCTTTCGTACCAAAGAAGATTTTTTCCAAACCGTCGGTTCATAAGCGACCAAGTTCGGAGGTAACAAAAGAAAAAATATAACCGCATTGAGAACCTCTTCCTTGTTTGAAGTTGGTAAAAACAATTGCTATACCTAACTACTAGATGGGAAATTTTATACTTTTTTCATACTACAACGTTATACAACAAAATTAAAAAGTGTGTGCAGATTTTTCTGCAAAAACATTAATAAACTTTTCAATTTTGCCAGATATTCAAAATAGGCGGACGGGTAATACTTACTACTACTTATATATGACAGACACACGAGTTCCCACAAGAATTGCGGTTCCCCTTGAACGAAGTTCCCCCGAGTCCCACGGGTATTTATGGAGGAATACGTGCGTACCTTACAGACTTTCCCTTTTTGCTCCAGAATGTAAAGCCAGGAGTTATGATTTTAAAAGAGGTAAATGGAAATCTTAGATCAGAGTCGTCGGAGTTACCTCAGGGGAACCCGTCAGTTGTCATCTTAATGTAGTAAATTTCCATTAGGTACTCTATGTTCGTGGTTGTATACTTACGTACTGCGTACATAATAATATGTGTACTTTGTATGTGCATTATGTTGTTACTAGCTTTAGTCAGCGGCTTCGCCCGCGTGAAGGTCGGAAATAATCCCACGAGAACTTACTATCGGGATAAAAGTATAAGGGATAATAAGTTTTTGCGTGTTTGAGTAACATACATCGAAACATTCAAAGATACAAACTTGGACATCTATACTATCTATACTAATATATCCTCCTTCCTCCTCCTCCTAATATATAAAGCTGCAGAGTTTATTTGTTTGTTTGCTTGAACGCGCTAATCTCAAGAACTACTGGTTCGAATTGGAATATTCTTTTAGTGTTGGATAGCCCATTTATCGAGGAAGGCTATAGGCTATATAACATCATGCTAAGACCCTTAGGAGGCGAGCAAAGAGAAAAAGTCACGAATACGAAGTACTCGCACGGGGTGGGTCGGGGAACAAGAAATTTGTCGCGGACGACGACGCTAGTTTATAATATTATAAGTAGGATTATTATACCATAGTAGGAAGTAGAAAATCCATGTATATTAGCACGGAATATTCAAAGATATTATGATCAAAACCACTCTGTCGTATGTTTACCCGTATCTTAGAAGATGCGAGTAAACATAATAAACCCGTTAGTCCCAACTGCCATTCGTGAGTCTTTGACAGTCGTAACCGGTCATCCCTGCCCGAAAGTCTGACAACCACTCCTACTAAGGGATATGGTATTATCCAGTAACTGGGCTGTGAAGGGCAGATAGGCAGTCGCTCCATGTAAAATACTGGTATTCAGCTGCATCCGGTTAGACTGGAAGCCGACCCCAACATGGGAAAAGGCTAGGCAGATGGTGGTCTTTGTTCGGGGTTGGGGTGAGTTTAAGATAAACTAAGATGAAGGATTATAAAGATAGCTATATTTCAGTGATATAAATGGGATGACGATTAAAACTAATGAGGTGAATGAGATGAGATTGAGCCGCGCCCGATATGCTGTCCGAAAGCGTACTGACTAATTTATTTAGGTAATTAATACATAAAATATTCAAGGCATAGAGCGCGGTGTCGCAATTACGCTGACATGTTTATTATTGTTCGGTGAGTGACCTGAACAGTCTTTGATGATAAGTGTTTGTAATGCGCAAGTAACATGAATGGATTGTGTGAGGAAATAGAAGAAAGAGAGGGAGTGAATGATAGCGTGACGGTTGACAGGGGAGTTTGCGTCGACCTCAAATTCTTCAACATAGGGTCCAGCTAAAAACCAGTGTCAGGCACCAGTTGTCTGGCCTTTATGCTGAACTGGGCCTAATTCGCGTAGCGCCTTATGACTATAAGGCACATAAATTTAAAGATTTTTCTGTTGTGTTTTTGAGTTAACATTGTGTACCTTGGTCAAGGAGATTGGTTGTGGTTCCGTGTGGTGCCGGACGTAAGAGAATAGCACCATCCCATTTCTTCCCGTGGGTGTCGTAGAAGGCAACTAAGGGACTTCCTAGAGAATGGGCAGCAGCGTTCTCTATGCATTTTATCACCAAACTGTGATCGCCAACCCGCCTGCCAAGCGTGGCGATTATGGCAAAACCCTCCCTTTTGGGGGAGGTTTATGTCCAGCAGTGGACGTTTTTCGGCAGATATGATGATTGGTCAATTAAATTTATTTTCTTTCTTTAAGTAACATAGTATTACGGCTGGAAGTTATAAATGTAATATGTTACTTTGTGCTATTTTATCCCGACATCGTGTGCAACTTTAATATTAAAATAGTTGAAGTGCCAACGCAAAATTTCGTTTCCATGCAACGCCACAAAACGTTTCCATGAAAAGTGTAATAGATATTGCTAATATTTTTCAAAATTTATTTCTAGAAAGTCAGTCATATTTTAGACCTATACCATCACGCCTGTATTGCCCGAAGGGTTAGGCAGAGTTGTACCCATAGTAAAACCCACATTTCGTCTAAGTTCCATGGAGCGATCCTATTGCCATCAACACAAATTCAGACTCCGGGCTGAGAAATTCCAGATGGAAAAACTCAATAACACTTTGTTTAACCCGGGAATCGAACCCAGGACGTTATGCTCTGCAATATAAATGTGAAAGTTAGTATCTTTGGATATTTAGATGTTTGTTACTAAATTACGCAGAAACGGCTGAACGGATTTGTATGAAATTTGGCAAATGTTTAATTCATAACCTGGTTTAACACATATGATACTTTTTATGCCAATAGTAAGTTCCCGTGGGATAAAATTCGATCACCACGCGGACGAATCCGCTGGCAAAACCTAGTAAGTATTCTATTAAAACTTCTCCTATCGCATGATAAAATTCTGCAGCAGAAAATTTAATAGTGGTACCTGCCACTCACAATATAATTAATTAGAACGGCTTTCACGGGATGAAAGACTTAGTTACCGAAGTTAAAATGTTCTGATTAAATATTAACAAGTACTCTTACGAGGTTTTTAATTTAATTTCACGCTGAGTGAATAATACCGCGCTGATAGCAGCTGTTCATATTGCTTACAAGTTCAACGTAGCTTAGAAAGTTATTGACGTTGTGAATAACTTACATTAAGGCGCTGCCCTAACGTAGGGCACCATCAAACGCTCAGTTTTTGTTGCGCAATTAAATGTATACATTATTAACCACTTTTTTTTTGTGTATAGCCAAATTTTCAAGGATAATACTTTAAAAAAAAATCTACTTCCTAATATATATAATATAATATATAATATTATAAATATGAAAGTTTGTGAGTAAATGAATGTATGCAAAAACGGCTGAACGGGTTTGAATGAAATTTGGCACATATGTAGATTGTATCCTGGAATAACACATAAGATACTTTACATTCCGGTAATACGTTCCCGTGGAAGCCGGGAGTAAATTATAGATGTGAAAGTTTGTATGTTTTTATGTCTGTTACTCAATCACGCAAAAACGGCCGAACGGCTTTGGGTGAAATTGACCACACAGTTAGTTTATAACTTGGATTAACACATAGGATACTTTGATCCCCGTAGGACGTTTCTGTTGGATAATTTTGGACCTCTAAAAGCTAAAATAAAAATATCGTTGCATTATTCTCAAAATGTTTAGCATAAACTATCATAATTATTTTATGTTATGTTAATAAAGGGAATACAATCATCTAAAGAAATATCTAAAAAATATTCCACTGAGGCAAGTTTTTTTTTTTTATTTCATTAAAACTATTTTTATTTTATTTTGGTAGTCATTCGATTCAACTAACATCGAACGAAAAATTATTTGCTGTCAAAACAGCAAATAATTTTGTTAGTTTTTCGTTCTGTTGTCCTAAAATACTGCTTCTTACCGCGCCTTAAGACCACTGGAGTATGATGAAAAGAATATTTACTTGAATAATACAAGAATTAAATATTCTAATATTTTCTTTGTGTCTATCAGAAAACGATCTTGCAGACAAGACAAGATGTTAGAGACAGTATTTACATTGTATATATTTTAACATAACAATGCCGAAAAGTAATATTTATTGTTACGCTAAAATAAAATTATGAATGTTCAGTCAAACAATAGTCAGGTTTTCCAATTATAATTAACAAAAAAACAAAACCTCTTATTTAAACAAGACAATTGAAATATTATAAAACATTTGCTTATTTGCCTGATCTAGGTTGAACCTGTGCTTCAGGCTAGAAAGTGCATAAATACTGAATGTAATAACTAAACTATCAGTTTGAAGTAAAAACTAAATTAAAACAGAGATAAATAAAAGTAAAATGGCATGGCGGTTTTATTTGCAGATAACAAGTAGATCTTCTGTCTGTGAATAATCGATGGTTAGTAATGATTTTTTTTTAAGTTATAGAAATTACAGCTATCGGATATAGATCGGCTATTGTATAAGAATTGATCTAATAATGTAAAAAAATGCTCTTTGAGCTCTTTCAAGACACAATATAGTTTCTAAAAGAGAGTGTGTCATCTATTATTAGTCCGAGGTATTTTATGTTGCTTGTTTTGATATAAAGACAATTAGACATGTTGATTGTACGGTTTCAACATTGATGGTTCTATAAATGAGGCTTAGTAATGTTAAGTTGAGGCTGCGCATAGAGAAGAGAATATATTTTGTCTTATCATTTTATGTTAGTTAATTACTTTGAAGTCACAATATCAAACCTTGTTGAGTGATTTCATACAGATCACTAGTGGTTTAAGTAGTTAACGCCGTGTCGTCGGTATTATGTCGACTACACTTACACATTATTACTTTGCCTTTTTTAGGGTTCCGTAGCCAAATGGAAAAAACGGAACCCTTATGGATTCGTCATGTATGTCTGTCTGTCTGACCTCCGTATGTCATAGCCACTTTTTTCCGAAACTATAAGAACTATGCTGTTGAAACTTGGTAAGTAGATGTATTCTGTGAACCGCATTAAGATTTTCACACAAAAATAGAAAAAAAAAACAATAAATTTTGGGAGTTCCCCATCCTTAGAACTGAAACTGAATTTTTTTTTTCATCAAACCCATACGCGTGGGGTATTTATGGTTAGGTCTTCAAAAATGATATTGAGGTTTCTAACATCATTTTTTTCTAAACTGAATACTTTGCGCAAGAGACACCAAAGTGGTAAAATGTGTGTAACCCCCCCTGTAACTTCTAAAATAGAATGATAAAACTAAAAAAAATATATAATGTACATTATCATGTAAACTTCCACCGAAAATTGGTTTGAACGAGATCTAGTAAGTAGTTTTTTTTTATTACGTCAAAAAACATTTAATTTCATAAACATAAACCTTATGCATAAACCGTGAAACATTATTTTGTAATAATAAATCTGAAATAGGTGCCCTAAGTAAATAATAATTATAATTCGCGCGTTACTTGCTGCTACGGAGCCCTTCATGGGCGAGTCGGATTCGCACGTGGCCGCTTTTTAATATTTAGAGTACACGAGTCGTGAATATAAATCAGACATAACATGGACCCCGCATACTCTCCTGTAGAATACCAAAAGAAGTCGTTTTCTGCTCATCGCTCGTAAAAATTATTACCTATTCTAATACATTCAGTCACAGTACAGTCAGTAATCAGTTTCGGCGGAGTTTCTCTTATTCCTACGGTCTCTAATTTGTTTAGAAGAACAGAAACAACACCGTGTCGAAAGGCTTGCCTAAATCGAGAAGACTCCCAGAGTCAGGCTATTATAATTATAGGTACAAAAGATTAATCATTGAAAATCCGATTGCTACCTTAGTTTGACGATTGTATTCAGCGCTGAAAGCACTGGAGAGAAATCTTAAAATCACAATATAATTTGTCACTAACCTGAACTAAGTCCCCATGGATCCCTCCAGCAGCTGTGATGGTGAGCAGACAGACGTAAGGCACCAGGTCTTCGCGAGGCCGATGCAGTTCCAGCTCATAGGTACGACCAATGTCACCGTAGTATGTCTTGTTACAACCTGGAGACAAAGAAAGATTTGTTCTTGAGTATTCGATATCATTTAGAAACAATAAAGGTGGACCGAGGTATTCACTATCAGGCAACCAAAGGTGGTGGAGAGATAAAACGGCAGGTGCATTAGTTGTGAGTGAAAAAAAAATGTTAAAAAGTATAATTAATGAAAATAAACAGGTACACAAGTAAATATTATATAGTTTCGCTGAGATAGAATTTAGAGACTTGAGAGGTGCTTAGGTATCCGGCTTTAATTATTTAGAACCTTTGAACCTTTTATTATTGACAAAATTTTGGCCCTGGTTTTTAAGTTACTCACAAATGTTGACTTTTTGCTTCGCATGAATCTTTTGCTGCTACCTTCAATGTCTTGTTATTGTTGTTGTCTTCATTTATTAGGTACTTGTTTTGCGCGTGTCATACTAGCTCTGCTCACGAATGTCATCATTATTATATTATAGTTAAATAATTTCTCATTAAGTGAAATTTGTAGTAAATTTCTTTTGAGTAAAGAAAGATTCTTTAACCACAATGACCCAGCATTATTGATTATGATGACTTATTTTTATTTAATAACATAACTATTTTCCATTACTTAAGTAAATGAGAAACCTGTTTATCTTGAGCCTTTTTACTTGTCAAGAAACATACCCTACTTCAAAATAAGTAAGTCAAAACCCTGGTGCCTGAATTATTTTTTCATCAAGGGTTGAGCTATTCTCGTTTAGATCGTGAGAGAAGAAATATACAGTTATGTACCTAATTTAAATTTTCTTTAATACAAAGTCTATGAATAAAATATTACTTAAAACGAACTTCAGAACCGTTTTGTCAAGACATATCCTTTTAAAAGGATATTACAACTCCCTCAAACGTAATCTTGTACCGGCGAAAACTCGCATTTTCTTGATACAAAACATGGGGAGGTCAGGAGAGGTCAATTTTTTCTTTTGATTAAATTTGTAGCGAGTTATAAAACAATGCCCGAGATCCCTTGTGTTCTCCTTCGTTGGCTGTCCAAGTGATCTTCAAAAGATTGGACACGAGAAATCTTGTTAAGGCTAACTACGATAGGAAATAAGATAGTGTTGAAAATAAGGGTTATGAGAGTTGGCATTGCTCATAAATAAATTGGTTGTTGATAGAAATCATCTGAAATAGCCGAAGAGGATTAAATATATTTAAGAAATCAATATTTCTTCTTTTTGTTGTGTCGCTGACTTTTGTCCAACCAGTCATCATCATTCACGCCATAAATGAATGAGTTTATTTCTTTCTGTTAGTAGGTTAGTACAAACACTTTTACACGGAAAATTTCTATGTCAGATCATTTGATGACCATGTAGATCGGTGTATGAAATGGTATTTTGAGTAAAGAGCCACACAGATTTGACTGGACTTGTCCAGTCAGTTCAAGTATTTGTCAACTGGAGCAAGATTTCACTCACTGCAGGCCATATGCCTCTCTTTTCTTGTGCCAATGCCCACGCTCCTGTGCCAGCCATTCAGGTATTGCCCGCTATGGCAACAATGTCGTTCGTACAACCAGTACGGATAATTAAACCAGTACTTACACCACCTAACTAGTACTGCTATTAATATATCTATGAGGTATTGTGTGAGGGACGAACTATCGGCAGCCGAGAGACATCGATCGGTTTGAAATTGGAATCGGATCTAATTTACAACTAAAATTGTTCCATCTTAGGCAATTCTCGTCAAATATGACGTCACGACTACATCCAGCAATTTAGGGCAACATGTAATAACCTGTTGCCAGAGATACGGCCACACAAAATCGAGCAATATGGAGCAACTTAAAAAACTAGGCAATGCGCCTCCCCCGCCGCCTCCGCCGCGAGACGGTTCCTCTCGAAAAAACGAGACGTAGTAATAAAACGAGATAGAAACAAAATTGACTAAAAATTTGCAGACCGAACGGACATTCACGCAATTAAATGAGTATGAAATGAATATGAATATTCCGCAATTCATGAAATATATGGAGCAATCAGAAGCAATATTGCCGAAACACATCGGAAATTTATTGTTGTTGCTCCAGATTGCTCCACTTACTTGATCCAGAATGATCCATTAGTGTTTCCGAGCAATAATTACTACAAAAAATTGCCCGTGTAACAGCACCCTTAAATCTGCATCAGTTATATTACTCATATAAGTGGGTACGACAAAAAGTAATATTTCCATTTCTGAAAATTACACGATGACATACAGGGTAAGTTTTTACCCAGTGCGCAAATTGTAACCAGGAATTCAGCATATCATTCTAGACCGTAGAAATTTTTCGTCGGTTGTACAAAAACATCCGCTATTTCATAGAAAAGTGCCTACGTGGTCAAAATGTATGGAACAGCTGTTTTTTTTTTGTGTAACCGACAAAAAGTTTCTACGCTGAAGAGAATGATATCGGATTATTATTAAAAAAAATGTCTTACGCAATTGGGATGCTGGGTGTTCCTAATTTGTATCTACCGCCAAGCAAATTCTACCGTGAAGATACTGATCACCGTATTCACAACAAATTGTAAGATATTTTTTTACAACTCACTAATCGAACATCTAACAAAGAACATAAGAAAGAAAAGAGAAAAGAAGATATTTTGGAGCTCATTTTCCTTCATAAAGGACTAAGTATAGAGACTATTTTACAACCCTTTTATAAAGATGATGGACATAAAAGTTATGTCTTTAGCTCAACACTAGACGTCTGTGAAAGACGATACTTTCACAAAAGATGTAATACGTTTAGGTGAAAGTTTTTCAAAGCTTTGTTAGGTGTTGACGTACGTACTTAAGTCTATTTTGTGTCTCCTGTAAAGTTTGAGCTCGAACGTCTTAGGGTCTTCTTAAGTCTTTTTTGTTGACTTGGTGATGAACACTTTTGGTTTTTATACTTGTTGAATAAATTGCTACCTTAAAATGTACATTTTATGCTTCTGCGTAGACAGTTTATTAAATTAAATTTCTGGAAAATTTTAAGCTCTATTTGATTTTTTTTTAAATTGTAGTTATCAACAAGTAGCCTTTGATCCTTGCTGCTTACTTTAATTTGAAGCTCTATAACTCTATTGAAACACTTAATCGACTTCTTAAAGAGCAAACTTCAATTACCAATCACTAGTAACAGGCCACATTTTTAGCCTCGTTAGTCCAGTGGTCGCCAGCGCTAATGCTGAGCGTGAGGGTCCTGGGTTTTCCCTGTGAAATTTCTCAGTAGCAGCCCTGACTGGATGTGTGCCCGGTTGATGGCATTAAGCTCACCTTCTATTACATGGGACTGAAACATAACTGACCAAATGTGGGTGTACTATAATTAAATCTCTACATAACACTTGGAAGAGTACAAGCGTGATGTCATGTTATGGTATTTCCTCATAAAAACCTTTCAATCTCTGAAAACATCTCATCATTTCACCCAAAAGACGTCCACTGCTGGACATCAGCCTCCCCCAAGCTCCGCCACTTCGACCGGTTCTGTGCTTCCCGCATCCAGCGGACTCCTGCGGCCCTCACAAGGTCATCGGTCCATCTTGTGTGAGGCCTTCCAACTTTACGTCTTCGGCATGCGGTCGTCACTCCAGAACCTTCCAGCCCCATCGGCCATCTGTTCTGCAAGCAACGTGCCCTGCCCACTACCACTTAAGTATGGCAATTCTTCGGGCTATGTCGGTTACCTTGGTCCTCCTACGGATCTCTTCATTCCTGATTCGATCACGTAGGGAAACTCCAAGCATAGCTCGCTCCATTGCCCTTTGGGTGACTTTTAGCCTTCTTTGAGGCCGATTGTGAGCGACCACGTTTCGGTTCTATATGTCATCACTGGCAACAATCACTAGTCAAAGAGTTTCGTCTTGAGACACTGCGGTATGTAGGACGAGAAGATATTGCGCAGCTTCCCGAAAGCATCTTATCTTCCTTAATCCTTACGACTCCGTATTCATGCACAAGAAAAAATATCCTCTTGAAACTAAAAACAAACGAGCTGTATTACAAACAAAGCGAAGTTCGTGATGGAACGCGCAACTTGCAACGTGATGTAGGACACAAAGTTGTAGCAACGCTTTCAAGTTGATTGCCTAAACAATAAATACGCGTCGAACTGAGCACCGTGAGAGCGAGGGGGAATTAACTTGAATAGCTTAGTATCATAGTAATATTTTAAGTGTAAAGATGGGAAAAATTGTCACTATCTTTCTTGAAAAATGTGCTATATTTCGTTTTTTCCAAAAATAAAAGTACCTTTAAGCTTTAAGGCTTAAAAAATCAATTCGTTATGAAACAACAAAGAAAATTGTAATGTAACACATAACTTGCAACGTGTTTTACAACATTTGGTAGTTTCAATGGTACAACGCAACCAGAAAGCAACAAATCAGTTCAATGTTTAGCCATGTTTTGACAGAGAGACTGATGCTTAGAATGCGCAGTGAACATCAATATAGACTTTTACTACAAAATCCATTCTCGTCGAGAATGTAAACATATTACCACCATCAAAATACCTCATTTTGTATGTTCAGCAATATGTTCTTGTTACAGTTTTAAAGGGTTACAACTAATGGCCGCTCCATTTTTCAATGACGTCCAGCGATAACTCAGCTTCTCTTATTTTTCGTGGCACGTCAGTACCGAGGAAAGCAACGGAATTTTTCCGACGACGCGACGTCCATTTTGAATCTGACATAACAAGATTAGGTGAGTCGCTTTTCTTCGTCTTTGCTTTTAATTTTCTAGTGTTGAGTGATAATGTTATCAACAGTATTTTCCGTTTAAGGAAAAGAGTATTTTCGCGAAAAGATTTTACAGAATACATGCCATCGGTAAGGATTGAAATGGTATTTAGCTTTTAAATCTCAACGGAGACTAGCCTTCGGAAGCGGAAGATATTGTGGTGCACTCGTGTTTGCGCAAAAACATGTTATCACCCATCCTAATAGACAATGCAGCTACCAGCCGAAATAAAGGCAGTATCATTTTCAAAGGTATTGACGGCTTCATAGAGAATTCTAACAGACCTATCTCAATTATGAACACTGCAGTGCAGCCTAGATGCAACAGGAGCTGATACAGAAAGTTCTATAATATTAATACGGTGTAAATAGTTTAGTATTAACTACGGTCTAGAATATATAAGTGCTAGACTTTGGGTCAATGAAATAAAAGTATTAAAAGAGATGTGGGTACTGACAATATTTTCTTTGCATAAAATGGTCAGTGATAATTAAAGCTTTGGTAGGAATGCGTTTCCGTCCTACTCCATAATAACGGCCGTCATAAAAATCTGTCATCATCAACAGTATTTTACATTGAAGGCAAACAGGCTTGAAACCAAAGCTGTACTATCACCATGACAGACTATGTAAACAAACAATAATTTAATCTTTAAAATAATTATGAGTAAGTTGTATATATTGCGTGCTCTTGCGATTGTTATGCCTTTAGACTTGCCAAAAAAAAAAATGACTATTTTAAGGTACCTACAAAGACGTAAATACTTCAGTAAGTGCATAACTGACACGAAATGTAACAAATTAAACAAGTAAATTAAAACATTTTGCTTGTTTCCGCATACACGAGTAATTTCTTCGTAACCACGGCTTCAACGGAAAATGCAATTACATACAATTTAATAAGTATCGTTAACAAAACATGGCGTCCTCACCTGAAAGTTCGGATGTAATTAATTATTTAAAAAGTCGGAAATGTTTTAAATACTTACGTACCTATGCCTAGGTACGTTGTTTTATAAAAATAGCAATTTGAGTGAAGTTGGCCCAAAAGATAATATGGAAATTGTTCGCGTTTTTGGCGTTCCGAACCCTGGTGCCAATGGAACTTTGCATCCGTTGTCCGTCCGTCCATCTATCAGCGGGCTGATCTCATGAACCGTAATATGTAGACAGTTGAAATTTTCACAGAGTGTGTATTTCTATTGCCGTTATAATAAAGAACAATATAAATATAATAAAGTTTTATCTTTTGACAAGGAGCATTCCAACAAAGAGATTTCCAGGAGAATACAGCTTGGGTGGGCGGCATTTGGTAAGCTGGAACATGTTTTTCGCTCCAAAAAGATACCTCAGTGTGTAAAAACGTACCTTTTCAACCAATGTGGCCTGCCAACAATGACCTACGGTGCCGAGACATAGACGCTCACAAAGGAGACTGTCCATCGCATACGAGTAGCACAAAGAGCCATGGAGCGAGCCAAGCTTGGCATAACTCCACTAGACCGAGTGCGTAACTCCGAAATCCATCTTCGGTCGAAAGTGTTCGACGTCGGGGACAGGGCGAAGTGGAGTTGGGCAGGACATCTTGTTAGACGACGAGATGGCCGATGGAGTAGAGCTGTGACTGAATGGCGGCCAAGGTCAGGCCAAAGAAACGATGATATTGTGAAAGTCGCGGGAAACACCTGGATGAGTGACGCACGGTACCGAGAAGTATGGCGCAAAAAGGGGGAGGCCTAAACGCAGCAGTGGTTAATTCCGGGCTGAGATGATGATGATGATGAAGTTGAAGGGGATCTCCATAGAGGGATCTCCATCCGTGTTTTATTCGGGGTTTTTGCCTTGTGATATGGAACCCTAGATACCCCGTCAGACTCGCAATTGGCCGGGTGTTATTTAATATAAAAAAAGAAAAAAGAAAAGGGTCCGGTGAATTGAGAATCTCCTCCTCTTTGAAGTCGGTTAAAATGCATTTAACTAAAGATGCTTCATGTTATTAAAGAAAGTAAAACTGCGATTTTTTCAGTTGATTGGTTGACGTAAAAACTAAAGTAAAACTGACGATTAATGGCGTTACGAGTAATTCAAAGATAATTAATTATAATCCTTTCTTCTGCAGTTATAAATTTAACATGCAGAACTAAAACGTAACTATATTTTATCAGTTAGTTATTTGCTTAGGTAGGAGTCTCCAGCTAGCAACAAAAGTCGATTAACACTTTATAAAATCTTGATTGTATAATTAGTAGTCGTTATATTTTTAAATCGAATCAGAAATAAAAATAATAATTATAATCTCTTAGATAGATGAAATCCTGGAATACAATGCAGCGAATAATTTTGTGTCAGTTTCGATGATGTATAAAGGTCTGGTACCTTTTGTGACCGACTTTTGTCGTTACCATACCTACTCTTAATTCCATGCTAAATCTCTCGAGACAAAAGAATTCTCCCACTGTCCAACCCTCTAATTCCGACGTCCTAAAAGGATACCTCTCCCCGCTACCTTGGGACTCTCAAATGAACATAACTGTCATATTTGAGTAGCGTTCTTGTCTCACACAGAGAATGGCGTGACGTCATTGTGTATGTAAGTACAAAGGTTTTGTCTTGCGCCAGTACCTACGTAGGTAGATGAGTGGAGACAGGGTTGACGCCTTTTGATATTTTGGAAATAATAAGTGTATGTAAATCTATATATATATATTATTCAGGGCGAATTCCACCAAACTTTTGTACCTCTAATAAGTCTTCTCTTGGGAATAAATTTTGAATTGTTGTCAGTTTTTCCATACTAACACTCCCAGAAGTCCATGTTATTTTACGGTTAACAGATCTGTCTTAGATAAAATTAGCTTTAAAAGGTAAAATTGCAGAGGTTGTTTGTAGGTGGTAACCTTCGGAACGACTGATCCGATTCCGAAAACTTTCACTAAAGAGAAGTTATAGTATTGCCGAGTATAATAGAATATATTTTATAGCAGGTTATAGTTGATTTCTACGCAGACGAAGTAGCGGGCAGAACATAGTGTGTTTGAAAAATCGTAGTTACACAACGTTGGTTAGAAATCATAAAAAATATAACACAAAGATAATTATATCGTATAATATTAAATAAACATAATATAAATACTGTAAATGTATAATCACAAGCCTTACAAGGCTTGTAATTACATTAATTTACAGTCAGAAACAGCTTCCCAAATAGTCAACTTCTTTAAAAAATAAATTATACTTATAATAAAATAGTAACTAACTTGCCTACCAATTAATAAATATGGAACGGAAGAAAGAAATATAACATTCTAAATAAATTCAATAGTATGATTTTTAAATAGCAAAATAAAAGGTAAACGTTCCTAGAATATTACTTACCAACGCTGAACAGATATACGACGTCCCGTTACTTTTTAACACATAGATAGTGGCCAGTAATAATTAAAAAATATAATAAGATATAATAATTCGTAAATCCCGCAATGTTTGAAGACTAATATTTTCAACCAGTGCGTCCTGCCCGTTATGTCATACCATGCCAAAACGTGGGCACTATCAGTTGGGCTGGTCCACACATTCAAGGCCGTTCAGCGCGCTGTGGAGCAGGCTATGCACGGAGTTTCTTTGAAGGATGAAATTAGAAATGAGATTTTATCCGGAAAAGAACCGGATTTAACCAAATATATACTAACGTTTGATCAAATTAAATTAAGTTAATTAATCGAAAACGCGAAACCGTGTGTAAAGATGTCGCCATCGAAACTGCAGGCTGTAGTTTATTTGATTCTATAAACGAGGTCAACTCGATTGATAAGAAGTTACGCTAATCGTTTACAAACCAGTCATTATTTTGTAATCTTTCAACCCTCTAATAACAGTGACAATTTGTCGCACGCCCATTTATTAAATTACCGTCATTACTCGCCTTCTGTGGGTCATTTTCTTAAATTTTCACGAACTATAACACAATAACGAGTGGAAAATATTTCCGGCTATGTGGGTTGTTAAGATGCATGGGTGACCATCTTTTCATATCGAGACTCCTCTGTGCCTTGGAAAGCACGTTGAGCTGTTGGTCTCGGCTGTCATTCATGGATCTTTGACAGTCGTCACGGGTCGTCAGAAGCCCGAAAGTCTGACAACCAGTGTTACCAAAGGGTATAGTGTAACCCAGTTCGTTTTGGAGGTCAGATAGGCAGTCACTTCACGTAAAATACTGGTATTCAGTTGCATCCGAATATACTGGAAGCCGACCCCAAAAATAGTTTGGAAAACGCTAGGCAGATGATGCGAGGTTGAGTGATCTAATTTTTGTTAACTTTGCGGTTTCACATTTTTAGATATTGGGTCACATCTAAATTATAGAACAAGTTAAGGTATTTTATTAAAAGTTTTGTATTTCAGTTTTAGGTTTTGCAAAGATTTCGATCACTAATATTCAGCAGTAATAATATAATCGAATCGAATCGAATCATCCGATCATTGACCTATACCTTCTCATTCATAAACGATGATCGAATACTTTTAACTGACTTCAAAAAAGAAAGAAGTACTCAATTATTCTGAATATACCGAAATATTTTTAATATTTTTAATTTTAACTCAATTATTTTAACTCCCCTAAATGCCAACCCTACAACCACAAAGTACAATCACCAACAAACACGTTAAACATATCCATATAATTTGAACTGAGAAATTCCTCAAACTTTTCAACTCAACATGTAAATTCGACAATGACGTGTAATGAATATCATGTTAAATGTTCAATTTCAGCCTGACGATCACATTTGTTCGGTTTAAATTATTTTGGACTCATAATACGCTTCGTGCATGTTACGTCATGAATTTTAACTGCAGCGTGAGCAGGAATTAACAACCATGTTGGTCTGAACATGAGGTACGGGTTTCGTTTCCCGAGGCAAACAATATTTTTGTTAAAACATAATTTCAGCTTTTTATTTTTTGTGTTTCACGAACTGTGTATAAAGTTATTCTTTCTTTCTTTCTTTATTCTTACAAAGCTGGTTAGGTTTTTTTTTGGTTGGGAAATCATCAAATAACTTCTTCCGCTCTGGGTGTAGCAGGAGGGTGTGTCAGACTTTAACTGACTAAAACCCAGCCGTGTTCCCTTAGTTGCCTGTGTGCCAGGGGCCGTGGTATCTCTTTCGAACAACCCGCACCCCTGGCAGGCATCGGCCCTTCCGGGCCCCATCAGTTGGTGCTGACGTCTCTTTACAGTGTGCGTGGAACACAACGCGCCGTCGACCCGGGCATGGTCCTTACCAGACAGCGAGCTACCCATTACTCGCCGTCCGTAAGCCCGCGCCTACGGTGGCCGGGAATCAACCTGGGATTCCCGACGCCCAAAAGTTGGTTAGGTTAAAGGGTTTTATTGGGTTTTGGCACCGGTATTTTTTAAATAATAGTTACCTCTATGGATTTGAGTCCGATTAATATCAGCCTCCTTATTATGTAGATATGACTAAAACATAACTGATGATGAATGTGCGGGTTCTGGATAGTGAATCTCTGCCCACCCGTTCAGAGAATACCTACTAGCGTGGTTTATTATGTTCATGATGCCTAGAAATAGTTTCTAGCTCTGATATTATTTAATTGAAGTACTAACAATAGGTTCCTACAGCTATTGTTAGTATTTCTATTGAATCATAGCAGAGCAAAAATATTTCAAAACAAATATGTGCCCAAAAACATGATAAATGATTAATTATAATGCTTTGAAATTAGGTAAAATACTTGTTATTCACATGTATTTCGGTTAAGCGTATTAAACATTTCCAATGACAACAATAATTCAATTACTCAATTAATACTCGTAGCTATAAATACTATTTTTGTACTAGTGCCGGTCAATAAAGTAATAATTATTGGAGCATTTAATTGTTATATTAGAGCCAATAAATTGAAAAAAAATATATCTTTAGACCACTTTATGGTACGAAGGAAAAATCGGTTATAAATAACCGCCTGGCCTCAATTTGACCCTCATAAATTGCTATGAGAACATACACCTGACGCATTCGCATCGACGAGGACAAGGCGGTTAATCATTGTGTTTTTTCTAGTTTATTAGCAACCCCGGTATAAAATAACCAGTCATGCAAGACAAGAGCATCGCCTCATTCATTCAGAAATCCGGCTTCGGTTTTTAACGACGCCAATGTCAATCGTTTTCGAGTGTTTGAGTATTCTAGAACGTTGCTGAATTTTGAATCTCAATTTAAAACTTACAGATATCTTATTTATGTCAACTGAAATATAGCTGTACCTACAAAGATTATCTTGACTAACGCCGCCATCTTGTTTTATCATAGGTAGGTAGATACATTTCACAAAACAATGGGGAACGTCGGTCAACGCTAAATGTAGACGGCTTGTTCAATTGTCCATGGCTCGGTCAATTTTGACATTTCGTTCAATCATACAATTTCCTGTTCATTCATGAGTTCATTTTTATTCCACTATTTCGTTATTTTTGGTAAATTCAATATTTTAAAAGCATAAATGTATTTGAAATGTAAACCTTTAAATTCTGACACTTTTCGTCAGAATTTAAAGGTTTACATTTTTCCAGGGAATCTCACTCCCCTACGAAATGTTTTCGACATAACCTCGAATTCTGTTTAAATGAAAATGGTAGGCTCCAATTTCCGAGCATTGAGGAACACAACAAAGACCTTCGCAAAATAGTTGAAACCACCTCACACCTTGTATAATTAGCTTGTTTTGGGAACTACCTACAACAGCGCCATTTTTACAGTTGCTTTCCCAATTGCACAAATGTCAACCGTCAGCGCCTACCTGTCAAATATAGTAAAGATCGTCAACATCAAAATTATGGTAAAGGTACATCATGTTACAAAATGAATTGTAAAGTCGGTGCATGAGTACATTCCTGTCAAGCTTATTAGTTCAATGTGTACCTTTTATCTGAGTGCGATATTTGAACAATAAAATGGAAATTGATAGAAGTTGTGAAACTAAAAAACAAGAGGTACAGATCTATATTTACCTACAGATCAGGTCATAGGATCATAGTGGTCATTTAAGGCCATTCTTAATATAATTTTATTGGGAAAGGTATCTCATTTATCTATAAATAACTAAATTAGGTATGCCTTGTTATTATTTCGAAAATTAATAATTTAATCATTGTTTTCGCTCAGACTCTACTGATAACTTACCAACAGTGCAACTTTCTAAGGATATAATTTGGAATGAAAAAATTGAAGCTAAAATCATTCCTTGATTGTAACATAATTACTTCCACTTTAATCTTTCCGGCTTACGAATCTATCAGTAAAGTTATGTGTCTAAACCACGTAAAAGACCCATTTGGCTTATATCACACAAAACGTCTTACAAAGACGTCTTCAGTTAAACGAAATTCAAAAGAAACCCAGCATTTCACTACCCAAATCGAATCCTCAGAAAACGCGGCAACTTTGCAAGCTGACAGAACAAAGAGACAAACTTGCGGTATACTAAAAGCTCTCACTTTGATTGCAGGAGCGCGGTATAGACATGGTGATGGTATCGGTATGACAGTACGTGGGTATGTTTGTGGGACACGGTACGGCCACTTGGCAGCCGAGAGCCCTACAGTTGATGCATTTCGGTACTTCTAGTTTCCGTGCTAGTTTTTATGTTCGTGTTTTTTTCTTTACGCTGTTGTGTTTGCGGGTAGTTCTTCTATTCAGCCAGGTTTGTGTTCTATTTTTGAAAACTTGACGATTATATTTGACATATAAACAGTTCAGTGTCAGACTTTGTTGAATGCATAGAGAGAGAGAGAGAGAGAATACAAATACAAGATCATCAATTCAGTTGAACGACGTTTGTAAAAAGAAATAGGAGGCTGCAATGTATAATCTGTTTTTCAAATTGCTATGAAATTCCCTACTTACAACTACGAAAGTTTTGTGTTCAAATTTCTCATTCGAAATCAAAATATTTTATTTTACATAAACCTATGAGAACTTTTCGAATGTCAGAAGCTAGGTGCACCGTTCCAATTGGTCGTTTCCTATGGAGAAGAGGAACTCCATGGTTACTCATTAAAGCAAAATCCTTGATTTTAAGTTCCTGAACTAAGGTGTGGCTCAAAGACTGCTCATAATGAAGTAGTTTCACTTTATCTTTAACACTATTAATACCGCTTTGATTTAAAGCAGGAACTACATTTTAGATTGCCCAAGCAAAGGAAATTCTTGTACTGAAAAGAACAATAATATATAAAAGATTCTACATAAAAATACACCCAGTAGGTTCGTAACCGCTACAGTTGTAAAGGACTCGTAACTTCGGAAAAATATAAAACAGTAAAAGGGAAATGTGTAATGAAACGTAGAATGATATATGTAGCTGTAATGTCTGCCTTTTCTTTATTATAGGCCGCTCAGATCTTATGGCCGAGCGACCCTGCAAGTTCCTTTTTTTTTAAAACAGGCCTGTGCGCAGAAACTTTTTTACCTACTGCCGGCAATCTAACTGGGTTACCGAAGCATAACAGGGCAGTGAAGGCCAATAAAATTGTATTGTGCCTCACCGAATGCCTACGTACTGGCCCCTGATACAAGGCAAATACTTCACTGGAAGCACTTCCAACATCAAATTTGGTTACGTAATTCGGTCGCCGACACACGTGAACGCGTGTTTCCAATATTGCGTACAATGACACTCGGTAACCTGATTCTGGAATGCAGGTTACACGGCAGATACACAAGAATAGTACCTATATTGTTCTATTATGCGAGTTATCGAACACAACTCCTTAATTAAACCGGTCCCTAACAATAATTGACCGGCCAACTTGAAATACGATATTACCCACTATGCTACAGATGGTATGTTACTAAACATTTGGAACCCCAACGATAAGCATCAACCCCTTTAAATTAACAGTCACATGTAAATATTTCACAAAGTGGGAGTTGAGAACAAAGCGTATAAACCCAACGCAGAATTCCGAATCTCACCTCTTTTGTTACCACTATTTTGTATAGAGGGGAATGTTCGTCGTTCCTTTGTTACGAAGTTTCCACTGCACATAATCCACAATACAACCTCCTCAATGTTACGATAAAAAATTTGTGCGCGATTGTACCGCGCCCTGTATCCGTCTGATTGGAAATTAAATCGTTGACGAAAAATGTGACGCACTTTTCTGAGTGAATGTTAATTTTATATTAATTGACAATGTCGTTTCACATGTTTATTCCTTTTCGCTGAATTAATTAATTGGTACGAATTTAATGGAATTCGGATGTATACAACAAATAATTGGAAGAGATGAGTCAACTTTTGATTTATTCGGGCGTACATTAAAAGACCGAAAAATAAATACTGTGTTGTTTCGGGAGAAGACCGGGTACTGGCTTTCCACCTGTGAGTATCGTTAAAGACTATTTAAGTCTTTTTCGAAAACAAGGTTTATCTTTAGGCATGGATTAAACCATCGAGCTTGTTTTTGAAATAAGAAGCACCTAACAGAAATCGATATACAGTTTTTTTTTTAAACTGAGAACTTAGTCCCGTGCTAAGTGGTCATTTTTGTATACATTATATCAGCCAAAAGACGTCCACTGCTGGACATAAGCCCTCCTTTTAGGGGAGGCTTATGTCCAGCCAGATTTGTCATAATCGCCACGTTTGGCAGGCGGCTTGTCGATCGCAGTATGGTGGTCAAATGCATAGAGAACGCTGCTGCCCATTCTCTAGTAAGTCCCTTAGTCGCCTCCTACGACACCCACGGGAAGAAATGGGATGGTGTTATTCTTTTACGTCCGACACCACACGGAACATTACCCAAATTCATAACTTTACCCAAATCGAAATAAACTTGGCCATGTAAAACCTGGCTCAAAGTTTTAAGCTAAAACTAAAGTTAGATCGCTTTTTGTAATAAGGCGGCTTGGGTTTTAGTATGCGAAGATGGGCAAGGCAAATTACAAATCACTATGATTATTTCGAATTCGTAAATAAAGCTTCCAATATTATGACTCTGAGTCTGTTATCGGGATATCGACCAATAGAAAAGAAAAAGCTGTAGGCTAGAGGAAATGCTATCGTATCATCAGGAAATCCGTATATATAGCTCAAATAATTTTTTAAATAGGTATTTTTTGTTTTGTAAGTTTATATGTAGAGGTAATCTCTGGAACTACTAGTCGAATTTGAAAACATCTTTTGCATTTGATAACTCAATTCTTGAGGAGGGTTATCGCCTATTTAACGTCACGCTACGACTCTTTGGAGTCAAGCATAAAGAAAAAAATGGCAAAATGATGTTGGTCCCATTGAAAAAGTTATTCAGTTTGATGGCCTGTAATGTAACACTTTGTGAAACACTTATTTATTTACTAGCTTATTCCCATGACTTCGCCCGCCTGGTTGTCGGTTATCGCTTAAAAAAGCCTATGTCTTTCTTTATATTCCAGGCTATATCTTTGCCAAATTTCATGACGATCGGTTCAGTGATTTAGGAGTGAAAGCGTAACAGACAGACAAACAGACTTTTAGAGTTACTTTCGCATTTATAATATTGAGTAGGGATTTACTCATTTTACCTTAAATGCAACAGAACAATTCTGATACAAGCTTATGTATATCATCATCTGCCTAGCCTTGTCCCAACTATTTTGGGGTCGGCCTCCAGTCTAAACGGATGCAGCTGAATCAAGTTTCCAGTATTTTACATAAAGCGACTATCTATTTTTAACCGACTTCAAAAAAAGGAGGAGGTTCTCAATTGGTCTGTATGTGTTTTTTTTATGTTTGTTACCTCAGAACTTTCGATTGGGGAACCGATTTTGATGATTCTTTTTTTTATTTGAAAGCTGGTGCTTCCCGTGTGGTCCCATTTCAATTTCATCTAGATCTGATTATGCATTTCGGAGACAGACAACGGAACTCTTCAAAAAGTTACAGTAAATCAACCGCGATTGCTGCTATCACGTTGTTTTGACCCCAAGGATGAAGAAATTTCGAATTTTAGTTATAGTACTCCACTAGTAGTAGGTATTGTAAGTAAAAAGTGAAAAAGAAAACTTTTACCAAAAAAAAAACACACGACTTCCGAAAAAACACTACAAACTGAAAAATAACTTTAATTTCGGAAGGCAGTGGCAAAAAATTAAAATACATATCCTGGGTTATTACCCAAACCCCCCCGATACCCCTTGGTAAGTTTGGCTGTCAGACTTTCGGGCTTCTGACGACCCGTAACGACTGTCAAAGATCCACAAATGACAGCCGTTAATGTATTTAACTAGAGTTAATGTAATGTATGTAGTTAATGTAATTGTGGCCTATAGCCGCATTTGTGTGCTGGGTTGGCGGGGACTGAAACCACTGGAGACTTCTTGCTTCTATATTTGGAGTACTTTATTCTAGGTAGCTCGCCGCTGAATGTGTCGAATGACAAAAATGTTCCTATTTTCATACAATTTTGCAAGGATTTAAAATATCGATTTGACCAATCATAATTATAAAAAAGCGCGGGTAAAGGCGTCAGCTAATCAGAGATAGGCACAATATCATAAAAAACACGCGTAAAGCATCAGCCAATCAGAGCGAGGCACTATATAGAACATTTTTACATTAAATACCTCGACCCTTTACCGTAACGAGGACCGCGCTACATTATTTGCGTTTTTTGCTAACTTTATTACATTTACATAAGTAAAACTATATATAATAGGACTCTATGTAATAAGAACTATCTAAGAAAAATATAAAATCGACTAAGACATTATAAAATATAACATAAACACTTGAACTACTGCTTACCCCTAGTATTCAATTACACAGCTAATACGAATTATTAAACTATAGTAAACTTATTCACTTTGCACTGTCTTATGAGTGTCTATGTATCACTTTATATACACTATTCTATTATGTATACTGTTCTATCACTTGTCCCGCACAGTAATTTATGTAGCCGTTGGTTGTTGGCCTTAAGCTGTATATGTATAATCTTTACACAGTATAAAACAAAGTCGCTTTTCATGTTTGTAGGTACGCTTAGATCTTTTAAAATACGCAACTGGTTTTAATAGTTTTCATGAATACACAGACTGATTCAAGAGGAAGGTCTATATGTACAATACACCGACCTCCACGCGGGCAAAGCCGCTGGCAAATCTAGTAATGGATAAATAGTTAAACAGCTCCAAAATATTAAGTAGCAATCGTCAAAAGCAAATTGTGATATTCCCAGCATCCCAGCTCGTGTATTGAGACAGAACACGATGTTTGCCGACAAACAGATCGCGTCAGTCGAGCACAATAGATCCTCTGCGTTGTGTTTGAAGGAGAGTTCCTACCTACCTACAGTAGCTACCTCTGTCAATATAACCCGCTGATTTTCAGTATTGGAATTTCTGTTGTCTGCTAAAGTGGCTGGAATTTTGTGTGTGATGTGTCCGGCTAAGCTTTTTGTTTTTGAAATTAGGTTGACTGGTAGAAAATGCCTTGTGGCATTAACTTCGCCTCAGTATTACTCGTAACTAGCTGTCCCGACAGACGTTGTTCTGTCTTAACTATGAATAGTGAATCCGAATTTTATATATATATATGTTACGCGAAACATTCTCATTTTTTTCATTCAAAAAAAACCTTCTCCTTCTCCTTTCTTTACCAGTATTTTACATAGAACGACGCAGCTACTGGATAACACAATACCCCTTGGTGAAACTGGTGATTTTCAGGATTCTGACGACCCATAACGACTGTTAAAGATCCACGAATGACAACCGCGACCAACGGCTTAACGTACTTTCCGAGGCACGGAGGGGTCTTGGTATATTAAGATGGTCACCCATGCACGGACCAACCGCGGCAAGCATAGCTTAACTTGATCGGTCACTCCATGTGGCTGTTATCACTTAGCCACAAGCCCCAAAAATCAAGCTAATAAACATAAAACCAGCCAACTGTTTTAAGAGCCCTACCACACGACCTTTTAAATTTTCGCCCGCACGGCTAACGCAGGATAAGCAAAACACTGGATATCTATTTTTACGGCCGCAGCCTCTATTCATCTTATCTTGGCGGTTATATAGGCGAGGAACGGTAATGGTGTTTACCCACAGAGGGCTGTCCCCATCCGACTAAGGATTACCTAGGTTCTTTTTTTATTTATTTATTTGTAAAGTAGCTTCATTATCGGACCTCTGTTTATTCTCGTACGCGTCGTTGCGACAATTTTGTCTCATACCGCCTTTATAAAACGACTTTCTGGCTTCCTTTTTTTATTTTTATTCGGTTTTCTTTGTGATCGTATTCAATTACAATGGATTCTTAAGGGGAGTGCGTTCTCTTGACCTATTTCGAGTTACGATCGTTTGAGAGGGCAATCAAAGTGAATTATAGTGAGGCTATTGTTGGTTTATTTTATTACTTTTGAAATTAACTACCTCTGAAAAGATTTAACTTTTCATCTCTTTGTTAAATAATTTCTTTTCGAACCCATAATAAAAAAAAAAAATTAAAACCCCCCATCTACTGAAAGATCATGATCTTTAAAACTACGTAACAAGAAAATATCCTCATCTGAAAGCTACAGTCGTACGCAATGCAATTCAATTTCATGTAACGTCACATATTGCCTTTAACCAGCGGACGATGAAGACGGTTCCAACGATACCTCATTTGTCAAATTATGATTAGTTATTTAGAAGTTATGAGGATTACATTCATACCAGTCAAAATTATGTTTATGACTGGTCATTAATTTAAGCACCGTACGTTGTTAAATTAATGAAAAATAATAATGCAGGGTAAAAGTGGATTATTTTTTTTTGTTTTTATGTAACTAAATTAAATTACAGCTGGTGGCGTATTATTTTTGATAGGTAACCAATACATATTCTATTGGGGTAATAAAATTGGTGTCAATAAGGATGATAAATAAAAAAGAAATCGTTTATTTGGGAAAGTTGTTTGTTATGATGTGTACAATGATGTGTTTAAATATCGGTCACTAATTACCAGTCACCCTTATTATACGTAAAGGTACGAGACACACAGTACAAGATACACAGTAAAAAGTACATAAAATTGTATGACAGTATCTCGTGACAGATGAAAACAACAAAATAATATAATTCTTCCCATAAATGAGAAAGTTATAGTGCTTGTGAGGTTCAAGTGAGTGAAGCGACTTCGTTACCTGATCACACAAGGGATTTATTGTATCCGTATATCGGTATCTGGGAGAGTACCGATCATCATCATCTGCCTAGCCTTTTTCCAATTACGTTGTGGTCGGCTTCCAGTCTTACCGGACGCAGCTGAATACCAGTATTTGACATGGAGCGACTGCCTATCTGACCTCCACAGCCCAGTTACTGGGTAATATGATACCCCTCTGTCAACCAGTCTTATGGTTTTCAGACTATCGGGCTTCTGACGACCCGTAACGACTGTCAAAGAAGTGGATCTTTTGCAGTCGTTACGCACGTTAAGAGAGTAGAATTAGGTTGGGAGAGTATCGATACCGATATAAATTATACTCGAATATATGAGGATAACGGATGAGGCGGATAGTAAACTTTATCATAGGTGTATAAAAACAGATGAAAGATATCGTATATGAAGGCTTTTTAAAGGTAAAGAAAAAGGTGAGTCTGAGCATAAAAGGGATTTTTTTTGTAAGCGTAGGTAATCGGTTTGTTTGAATATTGTATGAGGCTTAAATCGAATGGTTCATTGTTTCTTTATGTCATTACGAACTATGAAAAAAGTTAGCAACACAGAAAGGGGTATTATATATATTCATAAACTATAAGCATATCATTAGCACCTGTACTCAAAAAACTCAAACTCAAAGCATTTATTTTAATTAAACCATTTACAGGCACTTTTGAATTATCAAAAACTCGATCAGTTGTGTACTGTACATACGAAAAAGTATTAGTATTAAACAAACACGGAGAAGACGCTGTAACGGAGCAAAGTAATTTTGTAGCAAACAAGCAAAGTGTTTATTCTTGTATTTCGTAATAATATGAATTTTTTACCTGCGTCTATGTTTATCTTCGTCGGTTAAAAGACACACATAGCCCAAGAAAAGCAATTTTATTCTTATAGGTGCTCACTTTTAAAGCCTAAAATTGTTTATTTTTGGGTACCGATAAGCACGAGCCGAATGAAGCCGAATGTGTGATGCTACACATATTCAGATTTATTTCACTGGTAAACTCCATTCGGCATCTATACTTACTGAATCATGTTTGTGTCGGCTCGGCACAGTTCGAGCTAAGCCAAGCGGCTTTTCCGAAACATATATTGGATTATGGATATTATTAGCCTTGTTTGTTGAAGGACGGATTGCTGGTGGAGCAGACGAGTCCTGGAGACCGCGTATCGGCAAGCGACCTGAACAAGTTATTAGCACACCTTAGAAAATCAAATTGTTATTTTTATAGCTTTTCAATTTCCATTCAATTTCTTTTAATTCGTAATTAATTACACTTCACAAGAGGCATTCACGAAAGCAAATTACTTTCCCAAAATTATCCGAAAGAGGGGAAAAAATTTAAAGTAAAAATTTAGATCAAAGCCTTCCATCTGTGAGCTTATAGTACTCGTAATTAAAAGGAACCACGCCTGGTAAACAGAAGCCGCCTGCTCATAAAAGTGTTGCATGTCTAATGAACTAGGATTGTTATTTAACAATGTTGCCAGAATTTAAGGTACGAGCTTTTTTCTTGTTTTTTCAAATAATTAATCCTACTAATATTATAAATGTGAAAGTTTGTGAGTATGGATGGATGGATGGATGGATGTTTGTTACTCTTTCACGCAAAAACGGCTGAACGGATTTGAATGAAATTTGGTACACAGGTAGTTTGTAACCTGGAATAACACATAGGATACTTTTTATCCTGGTATTACGTTCCCGTGGGATAGTTTTCGACCTCTACACGAGCGAAGTCGCTGGCAAAACCTAGTAATAGATATTTGAACGATCGACATATTTTATTGAAAAACTAGAACAGGATAATTTTTGAGAAACTTCACAAACAGTCCGATCGGATTGATGTGTATTCTCTCATTTCCAATAAAGTTTTATCAAACAAACCATCGTGATCCAACCCTCAATAAGGAAACCAAACTGTCCTAGAACCAAAAATTTCAGAGACATTGTGACATCTACCAACCCGCACTGCGCCCGTGTGTTGGGAGGAGGCGTGTTTCCAAGCTGTGAGAACGTTTTACGGGCCGATTATGCTTATGAATAGCTTAAATGAGCTTCTTGAAAATTATTTTATTTTATTTAAGTATTTGGAAACTCAACAGCTTATTATTAATTTACATGAGTTATGAATTTTCATCTCATTAACAATGAACAGCTCAGTGCAGATATAATATTCCTAAAACGTCTAAAATATTTCAATAACCATTCCCCCGCTGATAATCTAGAAAAAAATCGATACTCGTCCAAAAAATACTTCAATAACAGTTCCAACACCAGTAGGTACAGGTACGGAACTCTAAAAATTATACAACCCTCGAATGCGGGCGCGCGTTAAAGCTATTAACCCGCAACTGCTGACCGCAAGGTGTACTGTCGCTTGGAATATGCAAATATGCCGACGACGCGACGGGCGCTTAGTACCCATGCATTGTAAATACAGGCCCTACCTGCTGCTGACTCTCGTTTGTTCAACAAAGGACGATGGGCAAGCGACTATGGGGTCCTTTCCCAATTATTTTTTGATCCAACAGAGTTCATTTTTGTCACAACTTTTGAGTTACCAGCTACGTATTAACAAACCGTTGGTTTCGAGTCTTAATTATATGGGGTTTCCTGAAAAAAATAATCTTTCAGTTTAATTTGTCAAACGATGTACGGGTTGGAAGTGCACAATCTCTACCAACACCTACGGGGTATAGAAGCGTTAATATTTTATTTCATTACAAACAAAATACGATATAAAGTACTTTATGTAAAACAATTACGATTTTCAATTATTTTTTAAATATGAAACAACATTGTACTACCGCTGTACCGTAACATTTTCGTATTTTTCCTGAAAACCCCATACTTTTGACGGTCGTCGCCATAGTAAATAATGATCAGTAAGCTAAGACCTTATAAATCTGATATATCTCAAGTCAAGTGACTAATTTTGGGGACGCTAGCGCCCATCCTCCTTTGATGAAGGTTATTGACGAGGTGGCCGTTACACTTGGAAATGAGGAAGGTCCCCGGATAATTAATGCAGTAGGTACTGTACTGTTGTCTTCGACCTGATGAATAGTGCATGAGTATTGGTTTGATTCCCATCCGATTCACCTTTGGAAACTTGGAACCATCAGTCTTAAGCTTATTGACCTGATAAATAGGGTCAAATTAAATTAGCTGGTGAAACTCTGATGTGATGGGTATCAATATATAAAAACAGCGTTGTTTTTATAGGGGGTTGACGACCGCTGGAGTATTGTTACTTGAAGTATGAGTTGAGAAAATCTGTTTAATTTTGTTTCTTCGTTTTTAGACATACTACGCTACTTGTCAAGTCTGTGAATTTTACAGCATAAACACTTGAAATATTAGTTTAAAAATCTGTTTTTTTTTAATCTGATATTTCAAGTGTTTATGCTAACTGCAGTCGATAAGCCCACAATAAAGTTATTAAATTATTATTTTTTGTTTAATCATGTTAAGATATCGATGCAATCACGTCTGTGGTGCTAGCTAATTTAATTTGACCCTGTAGATGGTCGCTCTCATCAGAAACTTTTTTGCAAACTGGCCAGAGCATTCAAAAGCCGAAAAAAAGTCAGCTTTCAAAAGAAAACTCATTAATTTATACAAAATGCTAATTGAATGAACTTTACCCACTCGCATTTATTTAAAACGGGCACTTGAAATAAAACACACCTGAACAAACAGAATTAATTTTGTTTTTCCACCACAAGCAGGGATGCAAAACATTTTCTCAAGCGCAGTAAAACTCCTAACATTTTGTTCCACAACAAAAGTGTAAATTAAAGACAATTCTAGAAAGATTGTGGTGAAAAAAATATTACGAAAAATTGGTTGCAAGTTTGCCTTGTAAATACAAAGTTTTCCATCTTAAATTGCCCACTGTGCAGGATAGGCGCAGGTCTTTCCGAATTTCAATTTAACTTGTAATAAGTTGGCCAAGTTGTCCAAATTAGCCCGGGGGGTGAATTTACGAATTGCCGACGAGAAAACGATACGCCGTCTGTCCAAAATTTCGAATAGATTGAATATTGTTTGTTGTAATTATTATCGTTACTGGTCGCCCTTTATGGAGTAAATTTTTGCGTTTATTTTTATGTAATCAGCAGAATAATGAAAAGGAAATTATGAAAAAGGGATGTTTCGCCGGCAATTCATTATGTGTTTATTCAATTTCCTTAGCTTCCGCTTTATAATTTGCTACTGATTTTCTTACACTGAAATCGCCTGTGATAAAAAAACGCCTCCATTTTTTTCGTGGGGTTTCCACCATTTTTTCTCGTTTTGATTTTGGTTTACCTACTTGTGATATTATATTAAATTACATTTCGGTCATTTGCAGTCGGTGTCAGATTGTATGTAAATTAAAATATGATTCGCGAACTTTACACGAACAGTCAAAACGGGTCGTCAGAAGTCCGAATGTTTGACAACCAGTCTTACCAGGGTATCATATTACCCAGTTATTAGGTTGTGAAGGTCAGATAAGCAGTCGCTCCATGTCAAATACTGGTATTCTGTTGCATCCGGTTAGACTGGAAATCGACAAATCGACCCCAATATAGTTCGGAAAACGCTAGGTAGCTGATGACCTAATACTTTTTTGTCCTTACATAGCTACAAACGTATGCCAACTTTGCCTGTTTTCAATGTTCGCCAATTTAATAACTGCAAATAACAGGAATACGAATCAAATGGGGCAAACAAAGAAAGATTACTTACAAGGAAAACATTTTAGTTAGTCGCAGAGGCATTTCATAGAACTATTTATGAGGGTTATTTTGTATCGCAAGCAGTGCGGCAACAGTTTGGTAGCAATGTTAGTCGTTTGCTTTGAGCAAATATTTTCTACGCTTTGTAATTACATAAAGATATTCAACATGTTTTTGTACCGAATTCACTTATTTTTCAGTGGATATAATAGTGAGATTTTTTTTTTCTAGGTCTTTTAGCAGCAGCTCACATTTTCATTATAAGTATCTTTTATTTTATTTGTAAATCAAATGCAGTGTATTAGGTTAAACGAGGGACGTACTTTAAGACGGTATAGTATTCATGAAAATAAACAACTTTTACTAACAGACCAACCCTGATAAATATATTAAAAAAAAAATTATAACACATTTGCTCGTAAAGGGTCTCTTATTACACTAATTTCAATATCGTAATGTATGTCATTACGCACTTGTGCGTTATTGTAATGTAAAACGCACGGTATATCAAGATGCTCCGTCTAAAACGAACGGTACTTTTTTAAATCTTAGCAAAGAGTTTTTATGTCAGAAAAGTGGTCAACATTTTATGAATAAAATTAACTTTGAGAGATAAAATATAAAAAAAATAAACATTTAATTCTTTAATTTAATTAGTTTTGACAATAAATTGCAACCATTTATCTGTAACAAAAACAAAAAAATATTAATTTACTTTATTAGTTATACTGGCTGTTTTTGTGCCTTTGCCTTAAAAAAAAAGCGCTGATGCGCGCGCATCGCTAATTTGTGAACAAGTAATAATCTATTTTACAAATTGTTCAAATTTTTCTAACTGCTTTAACAAGTGATTAAAGATTTACTCGTTTAAGAAAGTCCGACTTTTATTTATTTCCTCGCAAATATGTTATAAAACGTCGTATGACATACGTGCACTTTGAAAATTACCGCACTTATATCATAATGTACTATTACAACAAAAAATAAAACAACGGACTTCCAAAACTACAAACTGAAAAATAATTTTAATTTCGGAAGTCGTTGTCTTTGGATCTGTATTTTAGTTTTTACCACCGACTTCCGAAATTCATACATTTACAAACAAAAATACAAGTCCTCCTTTTTGGAGTCTGTAAAAGAAAGCCGGTCCCTACAATACAATGTGTAATACCTACGCGATGAAAATGTTAAGAACAGCAGATTTTTTTTTTCTACATTTATTTACCTACTTCTCTCCCTGAAAGTAAATCCCTGGTTCTACCTAACACCCTGTATAATAGCTAGTTTAAACCGTGCGAAGCCAAACCCAAAAAAAAAAAAAAAAAATAGCTAGTTTAAAATGGTTGCATTCTCCTAAAAAAATTATAGCGACAAAATTGAATAAGTTAAATTCTACGAAAAAAGCTTCCATGTATTTTCCACAAAAATGAAAAATAGCTATCAGGCCAGCAGTCAGATTATTCAACTATATCAGCGAGTTCAAACGGCAATAAATTGCCGTAGCATGTTCGACGTACGTTACGGTTGCGGGCTATACAATCAAATAGCTCTTCTATATGACCACAAGTTTTATGTAGATATTTATGATCAATATTGGTGCTGCCTCTTTGGTTTAGTGGTCGCAAGCATGCATGAGCACGGGGTCTTAGGATCGATTCCCGGGTCTGGCAGTTTTATTGGGATTTCTATACCAATTTTTTTTAGTATCTGCCCGGAGTCTGGATTTGTGCCCGATTAATGGCAATCGGCTCGTCCCCTATAACAAGGGGCTTAACAACATAATTGGTGAAATAATATATTATATATGTGTACTATAGGCGCACCTCTGCCTAATCTTTCGGGGAGTATAGGCGTGAAGTTATGTTTATGATCCATTAGAAGTTTCTGTAACGATGGATTGGTTTATTTAAAATACTAGGTGGTTTTTAAAGGCAAAATCTCAACTTGTGGGAACCTATTGGACAAATATGACAAAAGTAAATCTCGATTTCGGACAAAACTGAAACTATACTCCATAGGTTTAGGTAGTCAATTAAAGGTAAACAAAAAAAAACACGTGACTCATAGATGTGAAACCTTTTATTTCAAATGTTATAATCATATTATTTACAGTCATATAATAATAGGCTCTATTCTGAATTAGAATCAGAATCTGATGAACTATCTGTCACATTAATAATAAATCATTCCGTTGTATAATCAATTCCCTACTTTGCTAGCTATAATAACACAATTTAACAAAATCAAAACTTACTCTCAAAGTCGTAAATGTCGATTGTTGAGAGCACTGTCAAAGTCTGGTTAACCGACTAAACATAATACCTGCAACTTCACTTGCCATACTACAACACAGTTGTATTTTTCAATTCAGCAAATAGTTGTATTTTCCAAAAGGTTTAGGGAACCTGTCATTTTGGACTCTTTACAATAGGTAGATTACAAAATGTTATATTATTATATTAAATCTAACTAAAAAATTGTGCTCAACTAGTCACATCTAGGAAGAGTAGTTTAAGAATAAATGATAAAGTTTAATATACATGAATAAAAGAAGAAACTATTGTATAAATCGAAAAAAAAAAACGATTTTGTTACACTGTATTTTTAAACAAGAAGCGTCAACTATAAAAAAACCATTTTTACGTTTACCTTTTTTTAACTACCTAAACAAACCGTGCGAAGCCAAACCCAAAAAAAAAAAAAAAAAAAACTACCTAAACGAGTTTTTGGCGGGATCGCGTTGGAACATGTCGCACGACTTTTTATTTTCATGAAATTTAGTGAAATAGCGAATTAAATTGTTTAATTTTGGTAGTGAATTATGCAATTTAATTACGTGTGAGTGCACAAATCTAGTGAAGGTGAAAATAAGTGACTAACGTGGACTTTTCGTGTTCCCCCCAAAAACTCCTATTAGGTTGTTGTAAAGTTACTACCGCTTTACAATAACTTTGAATTGACTGACTAAAGACGACTATGACTGTTTTGTAACTTCGTGCCCGATAACGGGCCATTTACTTGATGGAAAAGAAAAATTACTTGACACTGGCTAAATGCACAAACCGTGCGAAGCCAAACACAAAAAAAAAAAAAAAAAAACTACCTAAACCTATGGAGTTGTTTCTTGATTAAGGTCATGGTTTATTTAAGGCGATTTTTTTTTTAATCAACCATATAGGTACTGTTACCATGAAAGTACACGATTCAGAAAACTCATGCGTCGAAATTTATCGCCTGATATTAAATCAATGCTGCTTCATATTTATTTTTATTTTTTTGAGGGTGGGATATCATCAAATAACTTCTCCCGCTCTGGGTGGAGCAGGAGGGCGTGTCAGACTTTTACTGACTAAAACCCACCCGTGTTGCTTGTGTGCCAGGGGTGACGGTATCTCTTTCGAACAACCCACACCTTTGACAGTGCTCCATACAATTTGACCGCGTAGTACTGCAGTTTTCTATGAGGAAGTAGATTTTTTTTGAAAATCGACGTAAAATTTTTACAGTATGGGACTCTAGAATCATGTATTGTGCTGAATGCAAGGTAACAGGTTACGCTTCAATGTCCCTGCCAGTGTATACAGGGTGTAAGGGAAACGCTTCCGTAAACGAAGACAGATGATAGGGCTAGTGATTCTCGATACAGTACCATAAAAATCAATTATTTTTTACAATTTTTACCTATTTTTTTAGCATTTTTTATACACTATACTGTGAGAACAGTTAAATGAAACATTATTTGACATTAAACACATTTAAAAACGACCCCAAGTCCAGGTGGCGACTTTAGGTTTAGGCATCCTTTGTAAAGCGCTGCCAAAATAAAATGAGTAGAAACATTACAGAACCGTCAAACTTTTTAAATTGATGCAAAATAACCAATTTAAGGCGGAAGGTTATTGGTATCCGTTTGCATTTAGGTTGTATATATAAACTACGTTCTGTCTTCGGAAGCGTTCCTCTTACACCCTGTATTTGTACGTCACGTAGGTATCAATCAACCAAATAAATGACATTTACAGATAGACACAACTTACGCTGTGATACCTATTTGTGAACAAGAGACCCTATTTGTGAGAAACATTTATTAAATAATCGTTGTTCTAAAAGCTGGTTGGAGCGTACACGTGCACACTTCAATGTTCAATGCTCCATTCGTGCCCAAGTGTCCCGTGAAAGAAGTGGAATCCTTCGATTAGGGTCTATACTTAATAAAAGTTGAACTTTTTGGGACAAGGCTCGGTCGGGAAGTAGACGCTGCTTGGTGTGTCTTTGATAAGAGGGAAGGTGTCAATAATATTTTTGGGACACATTTTATTATATAGGGGCTTGTGGCTAAGTAATAACAGGTGCATGGATTGATCGATCAGGTTAAGCTACGTTTGCCGTGGTTGGTCCGTGGATGGGTGACCATTTTTACATACCAATAATTTTGGGCAAAAGCTAGTTCGTTATTAGTGACGGGACACAGGTCTATTCTCTCTCTGTGAGAGTGAATCAGTCGTAATTCACCACACAGGCCCCCCTTTGGGTTGGTAGATGTCACATTTTTTAGAATTTTGGTTCTAGGACTGGTTTCCTCGCGATGTTTTTTTTTCACCGTTTTTGATAGCACTGATGATGAAACGCTTGCCTGGTTTCGAACCCATGACGTACAATTCGTAAATCAGGGATGTTTCCACTAAGCCAGCAGTGCTCTTTCTTCAAAATCTGGAGGCCTACTATCTAACTCCGTGAACGAAGATACGGGCCCGTCCGAAAGTAGTTCGAAACTTCTGAGTGAATCCTACAGCCAAATAACTAACTTTTTTTGACGGGCAAAAACATATCGGGAGTAGGGACAGCTATCAAATCGTGTTGTCATTCATTTTTAGTTCGGGCTCCAAACTAATCTTCTGCCCGTAAGTGATACGGATTTGGAAATCCCCGTTACTTCGACCTGAACGACGGACTTCGTGCTTAGGTAGTAGAGCCCCCGGTACGAAGATAAAATTCATCTAACCTTTTTAAAAACATAAAGGAGAAATTTTTCCTGTTCCACGTAGTTCATAATACGTATAGAGGGACATTTCACGATAATAACATTTAATTTTCGCTTTATATGCAAAGTGCTTGTCCACTTATATAATGTGTCAAAGTAGGTAAGGTAGCCAGCGTCCCCTTTGTCTTCTGTTGCTTTATTTAGGAATTTTATTTAAATTCGCATCTCGCTTCTAGTTTTATACACCTGCAATGTTTTGGTCCTTTAAACCTAGGGTGGTTTAAAAGACCAAAGTATTACAGTTGAAGATCATCATCCTATCAAGCAAAGGACGGCCGCTGTTGGATATAGGCCTGGACTAAAAGCCACCACTTCGACCGGTTCTATGCTTTCCCCACCTAGATGATTTTACAATTTTTGTATTCGCTATGCTTTGAATAAATATAATACTTAGAAGGTACCACTAATAATAGCTGTTGCTATTCGGAATTTAATTTCTTTTCTAACCTTTTGTCTCATACGTGTAATATTTGAGTACATTAACATTTACGATTTAAATGATTGAATTTATGATATTTATGAGGTAGCTGCTTCATTTCTTATTTAATTTGTACTCCTATTTTACAATGATATGCTTTCTAATGCTAAAATATTTTGATCCTTTTGCTATTAAAACAGTGCCATCTACATTGAATACGACCATAACGCAAGGATGGGCCACTGCCCGCCTCGCCGTATTTGAGGGAAGGAGGCAACCCGACTCCCGACGCTACCGCAAACGGTGACATCTAAGGGAGCATGATAAACTTGCTTCTGGTTGCTCAGGCAAGAATAATATGAACAATTATCGAGGTCGCTAGCTAACCACATGTTGCAATAATCTCATTAAAAAACATTTTAATGAGTAGATTATGTCAACAATAAAGGAAAACATATATTTTTTTGAAATTATTTAAATAGTCTAATAAAGTAAACAATTATATGAAGTAACTCATATAACCTGTCAGTAGGTAAGCTAATTCTGGTGAAAGGACACAAACATTGTTTTGAGTTAATCACAGCGACCAACCACTGTTATCGTTTAAGTAGTCGTTATTGGAATAGTATGCCTTAGAACAAAGGTTTGATTTTACTTTAGCTTTAAATGCATTAAAATGCAAATCTAGCAAAGAAGAGGGAAGCTTGTTATAAAAGGTTATACCAAGCCCAACAAATGAGTTGTGACCCTTATGAAGCTTATGCTCACTCCAAAAATAAGCAAGGCGCGTTACGTGTAGTTTATACATAAGTTAAAAATACTATCATGCGAGTTTGTAATCACTATACATAAGTAACTATGTTGATATCACAAGTAAACTATAACAAATGGAGCTACATCACGAAAGCCTACGTTCATAATTTACTTAGTAATCTACTAGGCTACCTAGTTTTAAAATAAACGTCCTTGATATACTTTCGAGGTAGAAAAACTGGCCTAGTAACGGGGCTGAAAAACGAAACTAAGTTACTTAGAACATACATTGATTTTCCGGTAAAATGTTAGATTTTTTTGCAGATCAGGCTAGATTAGTCTATGTAAAATACTAAACTCAAACTCAAACTCAAAGCATTTATTTCAATTAAACCATTTACAGACACTTTTGAATTGTCAAAAAGTCGATCAGTTGGAAAGTTGAAGCTAGTTGCCCATTCCAAAACGTAGTCTTTATGGAGAAGAACGGGCAAGAAACTCCACGGAAACTCTTTTAAAATCAAGTTGAAATATTACAAAATCTTGGGAACATTATTCTTGTTGCTTCTGTATGTGAGAACAATGTAATTATAAACAATTCTAAATACAAGATAAAAATAAGCCCTGGAAGTTAGGAGATGACCAGTATTCCAAGCTACATCATCCGTTACAAAAAAGAGGCCGTCGTTTGCGTAGAACTTATTGTACGCAAAAGGCTGGGCAGATAATGATGATATATTTTTTGAACTTTGTGTACATTTTGGTCCAAATCAAAATAAAAGTAATCCTACTAATATTAAAAATGTGAAAGTTCGTGTGTTTAGATGTTTGGATGTTTGTTCCTCAATCACGTAAAAACGGCTTAACGTATTTGGATGTAATCTGGCACACAGGTCGTTTATAACTTGGAGTAACATATAATATACTTTTTATTATATGTTGCTTTGCAGTTAGATCTGCTTTTGTTAAAAGGCAGTACGCAAGACAATCTTCCCACCTTTACAACTTACTCAATAAAAAGCTACGTATATACTCCGTGAAGCTCCAAGACTGTAAAAAAGTTGTAACTGAGTGGCTTAAGACGAATACCTACGTTGATGTTGAGTCTATGGTATCTACGCTTCAATAACCTCATTTACTTTATAAATGGTTTGTTGTGCGCATGGTTAGTGGTAGAAGCAGTATTTGACTTCTTCCGATCCCAAGACACTGTTGCGCGGCTAACTCACACTTAAACTTGTAACGTTGTTAACTGACAATGCTAATTTTATTTCATACACACTACACACCCTCACACTAGCACACTCTCACACACATCCACTCACACGACATCAATACGCGCATGTTTTGTCTTTTTCTCTGTATAACGTTCATCACCATAGATTACTTTTTCAATCATTTTAAAGTAATCTATTCACCTACTTTTATTTTATTTTGTTTCTTTTTATTTTACATTCAATTACAAATGAATGTTTAGTGCCAAGTAGAAGAGCGGAGTTACCTAACACAAGCAACTCATGCTTAAAAGGTAATCTCCAAATCATGTTTGTAAATGCACCTACTTTGTAATTGAAATAAACGTTTTTTTTTACTTTTTATTCCGGAAGTACCTTTCCGTGGCATAATTTTCGATCTCAACGCGAGCAAAGCCACTGGCAAAAGCTAGTCGGTTATACAAGTAATTTAAAAACATTGTTTTTATTTTTGCGTTAAAAAATCAACACAGAATACATTTTATAAATAATACCGTATAAAATAAACTGTTTCCCTTAAATAAAACACGAATAACATTTAAAGATTAACACGGAACAAAACTTTTCAATTACAAATTATAAAACAAACAGACACAATCTACATTTCGGCTTTTAAAATAACATACCAATTAACGGTTTCGTATTTAAATGCAACATAAAGGTATTTAAACAAATAAGTTCTCCTACAAACGAACACGAAGCATGCAGTCGGGGTGCGGTGTGGCGTGTGGCAAGCCTAATGTCCCGTCGAGACAACCAGACGGAATATATTATATGTTCAACAATGCAAACCATGCATGCTTAATGCAGAATTTATTGTTTTTCCCACTTTGATTTGTGTTGCATTTATTTTGTGGTTTTCCATTGAATGTTAAGTTAAAGATACTCAGTTTTTTAAACGATTTTTATATTCAGAACAAAAAAGATGCAACTGGTCTTTTCAGTCATTTTGACGGAGATTATTTTATTCTGAGTCTGCTTTCAATGCTCAAAGCTGTTAGAATAGAATAAGAATAAAATTTCGCTAAGATGACGTTCAAGTGGGTTGAATTCCTAGACGTCACATTAGGATTCCGTGTTGTGAGATCAAGCCTCTTTCGTTCCGGTAACAATCTATCGATACAACCCTCGTTTTAGTATATGCGAAACCGAAAACACGTGTCGTAATATTTTTATGTAAAGAATCTACCTATTTACAAAATTTCAAAACTGTATCATGAGAAATCACAAAGTTATAGGCTTCTATGTTCTATGTTCTATGTTATGGGTTTGGTTTCCGCACTTAGTCCTTCAAGTGGACCATTGTGCGTGAGCCATGGTGGCCTTCGGTTTTTTATTCCAGCCAGCCCACCTCCCTCCAGAAGTTGGCTATGACTCCTGGTCTGTTGAGAATATCCGTGTAACATTTGGGTGCCCCGAGGGTCTCTGTTCTAATCTGGGCTACGCCTGTGCATTCAAAAAGCACATGCTTAACGGTTTCCTCAGCCTCCAAGCAAGCCCTGCACAAGGGGCTGTCCGTTATGCCTATTGTGTAGAAGTGCTTGTTTAGCGGGCAGTGTCCTGTGATGGTACCAGTCACCAGACGCAGATCTTTTCTGTCCAGGCGTAACAGACGTCTGGTCAGCCTGCCATCCAAGGATGGCATTGCCTCCCTAGACTGCCTGCAGCCTGGTGTCTGGGTCCACCAGCTCTCCGCTTGTGTGTGGGTGTATTCCTGAAGCCACCTGCGTAGTTGGTTGAAAGGGATGGGCACGATGGGTTCGGGACCACATACTGACGCGCTGGATGCCCTCCTGGCCAGTTCGTCGGCAGCATCGTTGCCTAGTGATCCACTGTGTCCTTTTATCCATTGCAGTGTCACAGTGTTGCGGTTAGAAGTTGTTACTTTTTCTAGTGCATTGTGACATTCTAGTGTTAAACTCGATGTAATGTATCTTTTCCCTAGGGATTGGAGAACTGAAGCACTGTCGGAGAGTATACGTATGTGGGTGTCCGTGACCCCCCTGGCTTTTATGGCGTACGCCGCTTGTGTAATGCCCACACATTCCGCTTGGTATACGGTGTTGAACATTCCCAGCGGGCTGGATATATTTATGTTAAGATCTCGTGAGAAAACTCCGACTCCGGTTCCGGAGTCGGTCTTTGATCCGTCAGTGTAGACTCGTAGCTCCTTCGGGCCTGAGTGATCGTTTTGTTCTTCTGTGAGTACTACGTTGTAGTGTCTCTGGAAGTAGTGCAATTTCGGGGTTTTATCACAGGGTGATGCCATCATTGGTTGTCGTTTGATCGCATCTTCCTTAATGCGTGTGTGCTTAATTCTAGAGTCTTTGCCTAGGGTTCCTGCTATATCGAGCCTGAAGGCAGCCAGGGCCGCCTCCTCCCGCACGATGAGGTGTAGAGGGGGCAGCCCCAGCATTGCCTGTAGGGCAGCGGTGGGTGTAGTTCTCATGCAGCTGGTGATTGCCACACAGGCGTACCGCTGCAGTTTTTCGAGGTCTTTTTGTGCTGTGCTCAAGTCTGTTCTGGGCCACCAGACTATTGAGCCGTATGTAATAATTGGTCGGATAACTGTGGTGTATAGCCAGTGGGTGACTCTGGGGCTAATACCCCAGTTCCTGCCAAGCATTCGCTTGCACTGCCACAGGGATATGCTGGCTTTTGTAGTGATGTAGTTGGTATGTTTTGCCCAATTCAGCTGCTTGTCCAAAAAGATGCCCAGGTATTTGGTTTCAGTTGATAGGCTTAGGGTAGAGCCGAACAGACGCGGGAGTTGTAGTTCCGCAAGTTTCCTCTTTTTTGTAAAGAGGATCAGTTCGGTTTTTGTGGGATTTACTGATAGTTGGTGCTTCCTGCTAGGTTAAGTACACAGGTAAGTTATAGGCTTGTTATGATACCTAGTTGTTTACACAAACATGTTCACCACGCGGCACTCCACGCCGCCCACGCGTCCAGCGTCGTATTGTGTTCATTGATAATATTTATTAGGCAGTAGGTATCTAATCGTACAGCGAATGTATTGTAATTAATTGGTAACACATCAATATTTTCCACCACACTTGCAAAACTTTTTTGGGAAAAAATATAACATGGTGTATACATTATTCGGGTCGCTACCTAACATTCTAATGCCCAAAACATTATCAATTGCACTTGTAATAAAAAATATTTTAGAAATAGTTTATTTTTAGGCACTATAATTGTATGTGAAATTAGTAGTAAAGTTGACTAAATGTACTCCATTTGTATACGTTTTTATATTAAATAAATTATTATATTAATTAATATTATATTAATTATTAGAATCGATTCCGTTACTTATTCTGAACAAACTATATTCAGGTTTCGCATATACTAAAAATAATGTTGTATAAATCAATAGCCGTGCGTTAGTTTCGCAAAAACTCGGTAATGGCTTCATCGATTGTGAGGAACAAAAAAATAATTTATTTAGCTTCAATTAATTCGTGTACGGAAGTATTCATGTAGTATGGAAAAACACTAATTAATTCCATACTACATGAATACTTCCGTACACGAATTAATTGAAGCATGAACCTCTATTCAACTATGTAATTACTTACATCGATTAGACAGTCTCTTGGCTTATTCAAAACCTCTTTCTAAAAAAAAACAACCGACTTCCGGAAAAACACTACAAAGTGAAAAATAACTTTAATTTCGGAAGTCGGCTGACTTTGGATATGTATTAAAAAAAATTGTCACCGCCTTCCGAAGCTAAAGTTATCTTCCACTTTGTAGTGCTTTTTCGGAAGTCGGTTGTTTTTTTTTTGGAATAGTTTTTATTTTTCACTTTTTAGTTATAGTACCTACCCCACTAATTCGAAATTTCATCATCCTTGTGGTCAAAACAATGCATATTTATGCGATAGCAGCAATCGTGGTTTATTTACTGTTATTTTTTTAAGAGTTCCGTTATCAGTCTCCGAAACGCATCATCAGATCTATATGAATTTATGATAAAATGTAAATATATATAAAATGGGACCACACGGGAAGCACCAACTTTCAAATAAACAATAATCATCAAAATCGGTTCACTCAGTTGAAAGTTATGAGGTAACAAAGAGAGAAAAAATACAGTCGCATTGAGAACCACCTCCTTTTTTTGAAGTCGGTTAAAAAGTTAGTTTTTATATAACTTTCTGTCATGTCGTAGTCGAGTGTAAGACTAATAACATTATCTTATCAAAGATATTAATAACAAAGACAGATATCAGCACACTACACGTAGGCCCTAAATATTTTGACAGCTATAAAGTTCGATTAGAATACATGATATAGGCTGGATCCCTTAGCAAACTATTTTCACTTATACAAGCAGACAACTTGTTCCACAATAGTTCAGGATTCCTACCTACATCTTTTTATGAATTCGCACCGGTAATAGAAAAATCTCAGATTTCTACATGTTTTTCCCGAAGTAATTCAACTCAGCTTCAATACATTTCACGTGTCCTTGGACGTTACGTAAGAGAAGAACTCGACGAATTCAGCATATTCGTATGTTACGTAACCACATATAAACATGGACCTCAAATTTTTATATAAATTTACAGAAGGAATAGTGAGTAACTTATGTATTCAAGGAAAACTTATTTAATCAGAGACTTCGATCAAAGGAATCAACTACTTTTATTAATAGGTCCCTACTTGCTTTAATAAAACGCTTACCTACATAAATATCATAAAATATTACTTCTTCAATAATAGCTTCCCCTTAATGTTGCTGGGATATTTTCACCATCCATGGATTTATCATTTTTTGTGTTTAGTAATGTTAATTACTTACCTATTATTATACAGAATCAAGTTCTTCTAACTTAGCAGACAGCTGTGCTGTTGGGGAAATTGTTGCGCCAGTTCTTCCTACCTTAAGGACTAGGAAGTGGTGAAGAGCGGGCGTTTTGGGAGAATGTCTTATGCAATTTTGTCATTCAAAAAGTGCTGACTCTCAGCCTAGTTTGAATAAATGACATTTGATTTAGATATTATCCAGTACATCCATTTCCATTTTGATTTGAAATTGAAAAGAGTATGCTAAGAAGGTTTGGTCATGTTGAGAGAATGAATGAAAGGTGACTCACAAAAGGTAATTACAGCAGCTGTGAGTGGAAACGCCGGGAGGGGCGAAGAACATAGTGATAGTGACCTTATTGGTTACGTTGTTCAGAAGGGCCAGCATGCACCTGACCTCTCCGAAGACTCGCAAGCACTGTGCGTCTATGACCAGAGGCTTTAGTATGAGTTTCATTTAACCATCTCGATCAAACGCGTCGAGCGCGTTTGGCACTCCGATTGGCCCTGAATCGGTGACGGACCAATCAGAGCGCCGAACGCGATCAATGAGTTTGGTCTAGATGGCTACATGAAACTCACACTAGGGCCATGTATGATCGTAAACGAGGAAAAAGGAGTATGTAAGGATCTTAAAGCAGGTGACCTTCTGTAGTTTCTTCTCCCCGTTATGCAGTATGGGAAGAATGTGTGAGTTTTATATATGTACATATTTTGACAATTTCATCCATCAAATTATCAGACTGACTTTCAACTGGACGTGTGTACTCTAAATGGTCAAAAGGCAAATAGCAATAATCAACAAGTTCGGTTGATGGATTGATAGGCTAGAGGGACACGAAAAACTGACATTCTATTAGCCATAACGATGATGGAAGAGACAAAAATGTATTGGGTAGATATACTTAGCTACCGAAAAGTTATGTCAATCCAGGGCCTGAATTCACTATGACCACTTAACGATTCCTTACTCGAAACCACGTCAATCATACACGACATCTGCTAATATCGTATTAATAATATCGACAAATTGTCTTGCAACATAAATAAAATTACATTCCGATTCCTTACCGTTACCTTGGTTCCCATTTCTTCCCATGGGTGTCGTAGAAGGCGACTAAGGGTCTTACTATAGAATAGGCAGCAGCGTTCTCTATGCATCTGACCACCAGACTGCGATCGCCAACCCGCCTGCCAAGCGTGGTGATTATGGCAAATCCCCTCCTTTTGGGGAAGGCTTATGTCCAGCAGTGGACGTCTTTCGGCTGATATGACGATGATGACATTAGTTTCTAAAAAAGACGATATTGAGTAGTTTGAACGTAGTAAGATTCCGCGGGGAATCTTTATAACCATACAGAATTGGGGTCCTGTTGAAATTTGTTGTAGAAATTTTAAACGCTTCGACAGTGATCTTTTAGTCCCTCAGGTGTTGGTTTATTTAACAGAAGACTGCAGCAGTGGGACTCGTGGCTAAGTTATAACAGCCATACGGGTTGTTGCACGTTAAGCTACGTTTGGCGAGGTCGGTTCGTGGATGAGTAACCGTCCATTACATACCAAGGAGACCCCTCCTTGTCTCGGAAAGCACGTTATGCCGTCGGTCCCGGCGGTCATTTGTACAGATTTAACAGTCGTTACGGGTAGTCAGAAGCCCAAAACTCCGACGAAACAGTCTTAACAAGGGGTATCGTTCCATGCTGATTCCCGCCCAACGTAGGCGCAGGCTTGCGGACGGACGGCGAGTAATGGGTAGCTCGCTGTCCGGTAAGGACCAAGCCCGGTTCGACGGAACGTTGTGTTCCACGCACGCCTCAAAGATGTCAGCACCAACTGAAAGGGCCCACAACGGCCGATGCCTGCCAGGGGTGCGGGTTGTTAGAAAGAGATACCGTGGCCCATAGGGCACACAGGCAACTTAGGGAAAACGGGTGAGTTTTAGTCAGTAAAAGTCTGACACGCCCTCCTGCTCCACCCAGAACGGGAGAAGTTATTTGATGATTTCCCGACATCAAAAAAAAAAAGAAAAAAGGGGTATCGTGTTACCCAGTAGCTGGTTTGTGAAGGTCAGCTAGGCTGTCGCTCCATATGAAATTCAGCTGCATCCAGTTAGACTGGCAGCCAACTCAAACATATAGTGAGGGAAAGGCTGGTCAGATTAAGTAGGTTTTCTAAAAAATCAAGGCCATTCAATTTCAAATAGGTAATGCATTATCTTTACGTAATATAAAACAAAGTCGCTTTTATTTATTTAAAATTTAATTTAATTTAATTTTAAATTAATTTTTATTTTTTTATTTATTTTATTAAAGTTCACCAACAGTTCTTACAGATATTATACACATAGGAACATAAAAGTAATGGTGTCTTAAATCTAACTGCACAACCAATTACAGGCAAACACCGAATGCAAAATGCTTTTTGTGATTATAACTTTATCTTTAAAGACTTAATGTTCTTAAATTCTAGATAGTTATACTAAAAACTAATAATACTACTTAATTATGTCTGACAAACGTCGATATTGAGTATGCGTGGACGTCAATCAGGTCGCTGCGTTCGTTTATAAGTTTGTACATAGGCGAATTAGCACCAGACACTGTACGGCGAAGAGGTGGAGCTAAGGGTGTTAAAGGCTTGCGCGGTGGTCTACGGGGTCATATCTGATGAGACGCTTTTCGTGTCTGTACGTTTAGATCTTTTAAACTACGCAACGAATTTTAATGCAGTTTTCATCAATAGACAGTGTTTCAAGAGGAATGTTTATATGTATAACTCACTGACATCTACTCGGGCGAAGCCGCTGGCAAAAGCTATGATGATTAGCTCATCATTTCAGCCGATAGACGTGGAAAAAAAAAGTGGGGGATTTGCCATAATCACCACGCTTGGCAGGCGGATTGGCGAACGCAGTATGATGGTAAAATGCATAGAGAACGCTGCAGCCCATTCTCTAGTAAGTCCCTTAGTCGCCTTCTACGACACCCACGGGAAGAAATGGGATGGTGCTATTCTTTACGTCCGGTACCACATGAAACGCTAAGCTGGTAGTGTTTAATAATATACAATCATTATGAGGAGTTATTCCAATGGTTGATCTAACATTAAATAAATTACAGGTTGCTAAAGACAAACTGCACTGGCTTGTCATGGAAAAATAAATTGCAGCTTTGAATAAAATGAAAGAAGAAAATCGCGTGCTAGCTAATGAGAGCTTAACTGTTTCTTTAAAGAAAAGCAAATTGCAATAAGCCGTAATAACGTTGAATATAAAACATTAACCTATTTCCTTTTTATGGTGAAATGACACACCCCTTTATCTATCACTAGCAGCGCTCCGCAGTTTCACCCGCGTAGCACCCGTTCCCGTAGGAATATGGGGATAAAATAAAGCCTATGTTACTCAGTGATAATGTAGCTTTCTAACGGCAAAAGAATTTTTGAAATCCGTCCAATAGTTTTTAAGTTTATTCGTTACATACAAAAATACAAATCTTTCCTCTTTATAATATAAGTGTAGACTAGCGACCCGCCCCTGCTGCGCATGTTTTTGTACGACTTGATAAGACATCGATATTCCTGAATTATATAAAAATGTAATGTTATTATAGTATTACACACATTTTATTATGGGAGTCATGGGAGCATAGTAGTTACGGTCCCGACTTACCTCCGAGAAGTAAGTCAAAACCAGTCAAGCGCGTCACTTTGTGAAATTGTTTCATTAGCACTGATCTTAAAACTGTGATCCAATAACTGCCGAAAAGAACAGCTAACAAACCAGCTTCAAAAACAGAGATAGTGAACTCTTTTAAAGTCTAATAGTTTTTACTGCAGGTATACTAAACGTTTCGGCTAGAGTGTACAATCATAGACATTTTTCTTGCTTCGAAAGATACCAAATTATAAACATAACATCATGATGGCTTGTTTCTCCGAACGATTGACTAATGGTGTACCTATCACTATAGGTACTTAAATAGAACTGGCGAAATTTTGGTACACACACCCACATTTCGCCAGTTATATTTTAGTCTCATGTAATTAGGAGGCGAGCTTATTGCCATCAACCGGACATAAATCCAGACTCCGAAGTGTTACTGAGAAATTCCAGACAGCAAAACCCAATAATACATGGTGTAACAGAAACCCTATTGCTATCCTTAAGCACTAAAGATAACAGCTGGTATAGAATCACTATACATAGTTTCAGCTCAAAATAAAATACTCTAAGATTTGATACCAAATTTTCGGTTTCATATGTTTCTTAAATTCAAATCATAACAAACGTGTCACCGCACTATGTAGGTCAATAACTTTCCACGTTACTTGCCAATATCGCGATAAATATTTCTAAGTGTTGTTTTTATTTCATTTTGAAAAGTTCGATTTCTGGTATCAATGTATTAAAAATTCTCATAACTTCCGAACATGTAGAGATAGGATTAAAAAACCCTTCCAACATCGTTTGATATCATCTAAAGAAGCTGTGCCTTTGATATGTATATATACCCCTTCCGTTACACGTTGTATAATTTGCGCAACCTGGGAACCGAACCCAAGAGCTCATGCTCAACAGTAGCGCTTGCGACGACACTACTAAAGCAGTCAAATGAAAAACATATCAGCATATTAACATTACTAGCTTTTGCCAGCGGCTTCGCCCGCGTGGAGGTCGAAAATTATCCCAAGGGAACGTATTACCGGGATAAAAAGTATCCTATGTGTTCATTTAGGTTAAAATCTATCTTTGTGCCAAATTTCATCAAAATTCGTTCAGCCGTTGTTGCGTGATTGAGTAACAAATATCCAAACATCTTCAGAAACTTTCACATTTATAATATTCCCAGCTGACCCGACAGACGTTGTCCTGTCTTAACTATGAATAATGAATTTGCATTGGTACCTATAGTTAATAAAGTTCGCTGACAGTTATATCAAACAACTGACATTTAAACATTTAAACCTGATAGTTATATCAAACGCCATTAGGTTACAAACGGTTCAAACGCCAAACGGTTACATTAGAAAAGTCAATATGGTCGTTAAGTTTTCTTAAATTGTCTAATGTTACGCGTAACTTTCTTATGTTTTTCTTTCATAAGAACCTTCTCCTGACAATGATGGACACAAAAAAAGAATTAGCAAAATTGGTCCAGCCGTTCACGTGTGATGCCGTGACCAAGGATAGACAGATATATAGTAGGATTATTATACAACATATTATTCAATTTAATCGTGAGCCCGCCAGTTTGTAAAGACGTCAGCTGTGCTTGCATTCAAGATATATCCACTTTGGCCAGTTCAAAAATTTCCAAGACTTCAAGCAGGAAAACTTTAAAACTTTTACTTGTATTTTATTTATTCTTGTTTCGCTAGTTTCTTAATTGCAGTATGCCGTTGCAAAATGGCGGCCGGCAAATAAATGAGAAGCGACAGTTTAATTATTGAGCAAACGTAGAAATTGCTTTTATATGTTACTTCAGTCAAATCAATATGCCTAGCCGTTTCCTTACCTCTAACGTCTTACCGGTTTTAGCTAAATAGTAGTATTTTAAATAGACTACTACTCTAACCTGCACAACCCAGTTACTGGGTAACACGATACCCTTTGGTAAGACTGGTTGTCAGACTTTCGGGGTTCTAACTACGCGTAACAACTGCCAAAGATCTACAAATGACAGCCAGGACCAAAAGCTGAACGTGCTTTCCGAGGTTCGGGTCTCGATATGTGATGGATGTCACCCATCCACAGACCGGCCTCGGCAAGCATTGCTTTACCTTAAAGATACTAAAGTACAAACTATTATTTGATAAACGTTTGCGACAGGAACATTATGGGCATATAAAATGTTGCAGGCCCCTGCCGCGTTACGGATTCAACCAGAAAATGTTTATGAGCATGAATGCTGGAATGTTCAGTGAATTTTATGATCCTGATAATAACACTGCGTTTTGTTGCTTTATTATCTACAAACTAGGATAAATAATTGTTATGTAAAGTGAGCTTTGCAAATATTTCGAACCAATACAAAACATGTATGTAGTAATGGGACAGTGATGAATGCGTGGACTGTGTGAAAGTACTGAATGCCAAGATTTATGTGAGACAGATGACGTATGCCATAAACGTTTGATTGGGATCAAGTGAACGATATTTTAAAAGGTAGAACATTGAACGACGGATCGAAAAACGCAAGGCTCTTTTTAAACAAAGTTTTTTTTTAATAAACCAGTTTTGGGACATGTAACACTATTTTTCTCTTATCTCACCCTCCATCTCGTCAAAACGGGATACTCATTGAGGATTTGAACGCGGGACTTTTAAATCAAATAATGAAATCATATGAGGCCATAGATGTAGAAAATCCCTAATTTGTCTCAAGCGATAGTTCAGACTCTAATCGCATCATATGATCGTACATCTGCCTGTCTAGTATTTTTCCAAATATGTTGGTTTCGGCAGTCTAACCGTATTTAGCTTAGTTCTAAGTGTTCTAAGAACAAAGTGCAAGTTCAACACATACATCAGCACTTCAGCAGTAACTCACCATAAAATCTAAGCTCAAAAATGTTCTACCACTTAACTAACTTTTAAAAGCACTTCATCATTTTCAGAAACTCCCTTGTATAAAGTTCGCTTGGCCTTAAGTGATTCTCTAGCGGGTGTGGTATCGAGTACATGTACAGTCAAACAAACAGATAAGTAGGTATACAGGCAACTACCTTGCAACAACCTACTTCAAAATTGTCTGTTACAGTTTTAAGTTCATGGAGTTTATTCACAAAAGTTGCTGAAAGTTAAGAGACGCTTAAACGTCAAAATGTATGGTTAAATAGTCGCTAATCATGACTTCAGTTTAGGCAAAAGGAGTATAAGTATAAGGTAATGTATTGTTTTAAACTAAAATATATTTATTATGCTATTGGCGTATTTACCTACTTATTTATTTATTAAATACATAAATGAACAATGTTTTGACGGTGCTGAATAGTGAAAGCTTTTGTAAACTTAAAAATAAAAAATATGATTTAAAATGAAGATTGATAGTGTACTGGAAAAATGAATACTTTTCCGTGTGTATAATATAGTCCGCAGCATAAATACACAAGATTCAAAAGCGATTTTCTAAAGTATTTATAGAAATTGAATGGTTTGATCACGTTACATTTCTGAAATACCTACTAACTAATACCGTCATTTCTCAAAGTTGACATCTAAATCGCTATTTAATGTTGCGTAAATATAAGGTATCTATGCTCGTGACCATACCTAACTCTTTGTTTGACTGTACAAAGAGATTCGAACTTGATATTGCCAAGTTACTTGATTTCGTACCGTAATATCGGGTTTATGGTATTCTGGAGGCAAAGATCACGTAATATTTCGGGTCCATGAACGTCAAGGCACGAAACGAGAAATATATATATACATATGATTCAGTTTCTTTAACGTGTGCTGTCAGACGGATATGTTTGTTTTTGCAGAATGATACGTGGGAAGAAATTTACATATTGACATTATTTCCTGTATTTTTTTACTCGTTTTGCTGTATTTGTACTTTTTACCTTATTACGGCGAAGGCTAAAAGAAGGGTGGTTGTATGTATGATTCTGTTTACGTATGCCTCATGCGCTGTGCGCTGCCCTATGCGCTACGGGCGCATAAGCTACGCATAAGCTGCGCATAAGCTGCGCATCTTATTTTGATGAATAGGACACTTAAATTATATTTATTTGTGTATGTATATAGATCATTGATATACAAAAAACCCAAGATGCACAGTCTCAAACAAAAGTAACTCTCAAAACTTCTACATCAGTGGTTATAGTTTATTTAAAACACATTTTTTTTGCAAATTCAAACTTACACGCATGACCTAAAGTGGTTTTTACAAAGCAAAGTCCAAAAGAGCTGACTTAAAGATGACTGATGATACTATTTGGCACGCACTATTTATGCGGACGTTTTTGAGACGCTGATTGTGTATCTCGGGTTTTTTTATATCAATGTTTTAAACAGGCAAGAAAGCCAATGACATTTCTGTCACGTACAAAATAACAAAGCCATAAGTCAAGGTACCTATATTAATGTCGCAGATCTTTTCTCTATAAGTACAATAATTAGATCTCAAGGTAATTCTAAAGAAGACAATTAGATCTTGAGAGTCTGAAAGGATCTCGTAGCGAGTCTTAATTGTATCGTTTCATAAGTACAAAGTCGCTTTCTTGCTGATTCAATTATGAAACTTGTTTCTTTCAACTTGTTCTTTGAGCGAACGTTAAAAATTAGTACCTAATTAATTTTAATTAATTATAGCTACTAGTATTCCAATTGCGAAACAGGGCTTTATATTAAAACTTCCAGTACTTAAACTTAGTTACTACCGTTTTATTCACAGAATAGATAAAAAAGGTTAGAAGGGCCTTGTGGGCGGGGCAGGCGCGCCCTACTTATGAGCAAACGCTCATAAGTCAACCGAAATTTGGTTAACCGGCCAACAGTCGCGCTCATATTGTGACAACGTGCGAAGTTCAGCGAAAAAAAATGAATTATGCCGTCTTGCGCTAATATACCGTATCGGAAAAGAAGCCAGGTAGCGTAGTCCGGGAAGGGATTTCTTTTCACCGATAAGTCTAAAAACCTTAAAATACAAGTGATATTTGTAATTATTAAAATTGTATAAAACACAACAATGTGTGTGTGTTGTGTTGTTGTTGTTTGTTGTGTTGTGTGTTGTGTGTTTGTGTTTGTGTTTGTTGTATTTGTAAAAGATGCAAATTTATACATTGCTTGCAATGCATGGGGCATTACAAGCAATGTATAATTTTGCATCTTTTTTGCGATTGTATCGTTTTTGTCTACAAACTACCATCTTGTACTAGATGAGTGATCGCGCAATGTATTGCGTTCACTACGAACGTCGCGTGCGCCCAGCCAAATCTGAAATTCTGCGAAATCCATGCGTATCGATAGTGTTGTACCATGTGTGAGTGTACGTCAAGCGCAGGGTTTGCGTTAGTGTGACAACCAATAGTAAACTCGCGATCTAAGTGCGTTTTATTTATTTGTGTGCGCAATGCGCGTACGTATTGGTGTCTTGTTTGTAGTGGAGTTAAAGAGTGGGAAATAAGCGGCGACACTCGTTCTAATACAAATCAGGAACTATTTCCTTTCTAACCTCTTTTAGCTATTCTGTGGTTTTATTAACCTTTTCATGAAATGCACAAACTTTGCCATTATGGCATTCACGATTGTTTTTCACATCTTATTTACTTGTAAATTGAGACAAAAATATCAATCTTAATCTACATTTATACGGACTCAATAAAATCTCGGCAGGGTTCTTTGGCGCACTGGATTTTCAAATGTCGTTGTTGAGTCTCAGTGCGTCGAAAAAACACGCTAAGCATTGTGTTGAAGATCCAGTGCGCGAAGAGATCCCGCCGCGATTTTATTACGTCCGTGTATATGTCGACTTAGTATACGAACCAACGTTATTCCCATTGCTGGGACACAGGCTTCCTCTTTTCGAGAAGGAGTGGGTTGTAATCTACAACGCGTGCCCAGTGCGGGTTGGTAGATGTCACATGTCTTCGAATTTTTGTTTCTAAGACATCCGGTTTCCTCACGATATGAGTTCGTTCATCGTTTTGAGAGCAGTGGAATGAAATGAAATAATGTACGCTAAATAAAGCACCTGCCTGGGTTCGAACCCGAGACCTAGAAGAACTCATGAGGCAGGGCTATTACCACTGGGCCACCGCTGCTCTCTGCTTTCATTGCTTATTTAGTTGTAAATCGAGACAAAAATATCACTCTTGGTGTACGTTCCAATTAATTCCAATCAGTTTCTGTAGTGGCATTATTGTTTTAATTTATAATTTCTTTAAACAAGCCCACAGCTCCCCCCTTTTGTGCCATGCTTCCCTGGCCTATGTCAATCTCATCCAGGTTTTCCCCGTAATCTTCTATACGTCGTCCGCCAACCTACCATCTTTTCTGCCAGGAGTGCGGGTTGCTCGAAAGAGATACCGTGGCCACTGGCACACAGGCAACTGAGGGAACACGGGTGGGTTTTAGGCAGTAAAAGTCTGACACGCCCTCCTGCTCCACCCAGAGTGGCAGAAGTTATTTGATGATTTCCCACCCAAAAACAAAAAACCTGTCGTCTTTTCGTCTGCCAGCGCTCTTTCTACCGCTTCACCGTGACCATTCTTTAAGGGCTCTGCTCCATCTGCCATCAACGTCTAGAACGACGCAGCGTCTAGCAAGTGCAGAGCAATTTACGTTTATGGAGGTACAGCGTTCACGTCCCAGAGGACCTTGTAGCTAAGTAATAACCACCGCACGGGTCGATAGATGAGGTTAAACTACGCTCGCTGCGGTTGGTCTGCGGATGGGTGACCATCTTATGGTCTCAGAAAGTACGTTAACCCGGTGGTCCTGGCTATCATTCGTATCATCTTTAACAGCCATTACGGGTCGTCAGAAGGCCGAAAGTCTGACAACCAGTCTTATCAAGGGGTATATTACTCAGTAGCTCCGTGTAAAATTTTGGTATGTCATTCAGCTTCATCCGGTTAGACTGGAAGCTGACCCCAACTAGTAGTAGTTTGCTAAAAGGCTAGGCAGATGATGATGAGCGTTCACGTCCCAATTATTCTTTTTATTTTCAGTTCAATCCATTATTTCACCACACAACGAAAATGAATGCAAAATGACAGCAATATTGGTAATAATTCTTAAAAGGGCTTAATTATCGGCAATGGTACTTATCAAGATTTAATTATGCACGAAAATGAACGCTTCATTCCCCTTTATTGTTTTATTCCCGTTCTGATTTAAATTAAAGTGATGTATTGCAACGGATCAATCAAAAACTTGTTATTGTGGTGTTTAATTAAGTCGTATAAATGTTCCGTAGTCCTTAATCTAATAAAATATATAAATATGTGTTTTCTTTTAAAACCTTTTAGATAAGTCATTCATGTTCTTGAATATTGTTTTATAAATAAAATAAAATTTGTTTATTCAAACTAGTCTGAAGTAAGACCTTTTTGAACGTTAACATTCAAAAGTAGGTGCTAATTATTTTTTACTTCTAAATAAATCTAAGCCCCTTTAAAAAAACGTATGGGGATCTAAGGGCCTGCGTCCAAACCGGCACGGCACAGCAAGGGATTTTAATGCGACGAATAGTAATATAACTTATATGTAAGACAATAAAATTCAAATTTCAATGATGGTGCCTAAGGACGTCGCGGCATGTTGAAGGATTCCGCGGCATCGTTGCCGTTGAAATATCAATTTTACTGTAGAGACAGTAAAATTGATATTTCAACTTCGTGGCTTAAAACTCCCTTGCCGTGCCGTGCTGCCAGTGGGCGCAGTCCATAAGTGTGCACAAATTCCATATCATCATCATCATCTGCCTAGCCTTATTCCAATTATATTGGGGGCGGCTTCCAGTCTTACCATATTTCACAAATTCCACATATAATGTGGAATTTTGTATTTACAGTATCCAGCAAAAATACCTAGTAACCACATTCAGACTCAAAAGAGCGATATAATACGTTAAACCTAAATATACAAAGAAATGACTTTATGTACTATTTACGGAAGCATCGACAGTACCTAGACCCAATGAACCGCCATATTTTCAATAAAAAATAAAAACAAAGGACTAGCATGATTAAACATGCCTTTCCTTTACAAGCACTCAAGTCGATATATGGAGCACGAGTTCAAATCCGCGCGAATAATCCGATTGAACGGTCGAAAGGATCGGAAGAACGCTTTGTTGCCCAGTCGCTCGCGTGTCCTGGACTAATTCAATTATCATAGCTGGTGACCCCACTATACGGTATTATGGGCAGCCGTTAGTTCCTTGTCCGTCCGGCACGATAAACGCCTATTTACGGACACAGGGGACGAAATTGCCCATCTAATGGTTACTGACGCTGTTAAAGTTTAGTTGCAGTTGAATTTGAGTGTTGTCAGGGAATATTGATATTTCTGAGAGTTGACAATGGGGACACTATTTTTCAAATCAAAATCAGAAGTCATTTATTCAAATTAGGCTGAGAATCAGCACTTTTCGAACGTCAAAATACATAAGACAGTCCCCCAAAACGCCGTTTCGACAAAATAAAGTATCGGTTCATTGAAGGTTATATAAGTCTGCTCTAGATTGTCTTGAGGAATATTATATTAAGTATAATTTCAATTACATTCTTACTTTTTTTAATTAAACTGAATTGTTTGACCATGGTTTGCTTTGCAGGTGGCTGACGGAAGATGCGTCGCGTAACGTTACGTCAGAACGGAAAAGTACCTAAATAATAAAACACCCAACGTCGTACACTGAACCGATGGTGCGTTAGTGCGTAGAAAGTAATTAACTGAAAATTAACGAAATTATTTCTGACGCATCTTCCGTCAGATCTGCGCCACTCTAGAGCAGCTATTTTATAGATGATACATGGCAAGTCTTGTTTGTGCAGCGATCGTTCTGATTTAGCATAATAAATTCCCGGTTTTAATACTAGCTTCTACCCGCAACTTTGTCCGCGAAAAATTTCTTGTTATATCCTTTAGCATCGCATCGGGCGATGCGATATTGCTTCTTTTGGACCTAGCCTTCTTTCTGATTTATTTGTCTTCTTACTCGTCTCCTTAAGGCCGCAGCGTGATGTTTAATAGCCCATAACCTTTCTCATGAATTAGGCTATCAAATTCATAAATAATTTCTGCTCCGTTTGGTAGTTCCAAAGAATACACACAAACAAACTAATATACCTAACCTCTTTATAATATTATAAGTATAAATAAATGTCAAGTCTGGTTTGTGCAACGATAATTCTCATCTTCAATAATAAATTGCGGGTTAAAACTTCAACTTTTTCATACAAAATATAAACTTGAAGCTACATTTTGCATAAACATTTTCCACTTGAAGATCGCGCCCACCTACTGCAGTTTACCCGTTAGTATTGTAGTTTGAATTCGACCCACAAAATGATAGCCAGCAAAATACACGAGCAAGCTCAAGCCATTACTGAGTACACCCAAAAATGAGCACAGCATTTTAGTACAGGTTTTTTACCGGGTAAGAACGATGTTTAGCAATATGGGCGCATAAAATCGGGAGAGTATCCTGAGTAGATATCACGGTATAAAGTGGCGGTTTTATCGACAAGCTTTCACGTCTTTCGACCGGTAACTCCCTAGGGGTAGTAATTCTGCTCTTGATGTTACATTATGTATATACAAGCCCAAAAGCGTTTGTGTATGTAAATTCGATTTGGTTACGTATTACGTCAGTCATTTGTCCTCATTAATTTGATACGTTCGCTATGCGGTGCATATATGCGTCAGCTATTTCAGAGGGAAGTAATTTTATGCTCGATGCTACTAGTTCATTTTGAGTATTGCATCGAGTTTTATGGTCAAAGGTAATTCGTGATTAGGTAGTAGGTACTAGGTACCTACATTTTCGTTGATTGATGTTGCGACTTTTGAACTTATAATCTGCTTAGAGATTTGAGTTTCTTTCGGCCTTTCTTCTCAGATAAATCAGATAGGAAACACCGACCTAATTTATTTTATAAATATGATTGACGTGTTTTTACAAACCTACTTAGAGAAATAAATAATTTATCATTTTATGAGGGGGAAAAATACTTAGATATACCGATCAGTTTCAGTTAAATAACTGCATATTTCAAGTTATAAAGATGTTTTATGGTATCACAGCTTTTAATGTCAACTTACTTAAGTCTAAGTAAATGAGAACTTGTGACATTAAAACTGACTCCGTTTTTAGAGCTGTCAGGTAGTTGGAGGATGATGAAGCACGGTTACGACTATAGGCTGCGGTAAATTTTCTTGCTCTACAGTGCACTTTAATATTTAAATAGTTACTTAAAACGAGAATGTTGCTTGTTTTATAAACAAGTAGATATATTTAATAAACTCCCTTTATAGGGTTAATTTTGAGGTCTGAGCTTCTGAGTGGGTACAATTTTATGTTGTCAAAGGTATAAAATAACTTGGGCACCGTTCCCGCCAAGTTCCCGTGATCCAAGAGCTGGCTTTTACCTTGGTCAGAGGCTAAGCATTGCCATACAAGTTGGCCATGACACCAGTCTCTTGGGCACGTTACCATTACCGGACAGCGATTTCATGATCAAATTACTGGACCGATTTCGTTATTTTTTTGTGAATCGTCGACAAAGGCGATAACAGGCATGTGGTTTCATTTATTGCATAGGTACAAGTATTCATATTTATATTACAATAAAATAAAAATAATACTAAACATGAAATCTTTTTCTTTCTTTCTTGCCATATACTTAACCATACTTAGCCGTATTCATTACATGGGAACAAAAAGGTAAACACATATGTATGAATTACTTAGTAAGTACCTTACTTTAACTTTTGCTGCCGAAGTAGTTCACATTGTGAGCTCAAGCGTGGGACTTAAAAACTTTGTTGGATCGAAAAGTATAAGTTTTCTATTTGTATTCGGCTTGAACGTGTGTGTTTTTCTGACTTGCGATTCACCGCTATGGTTGTAATTTTCGATAATCCGTATCGTAGGATGCTGTAGAATATACTATACCAGTAAAACAAAAATTATAGCTTCACAGTGGTGCAAGTTTCTAATTTACTTATTTAACTCTTAAAAGTACTAAATTACCAATGGCTCACCTACTATCTGAAATGAGATATTGAACGGAAATCCTTACCATTGTAAACGCACTTTTAGGACTTGACTATATACACCTACGGTTACATACATATAACACACATGAACTCACGCGTTCTTCCCTCTATGACCAAAACGAGAATCTCCATCTGGATCTCAAAATGCCCACTATCTAGCAGTTCATGAAACGCCTCTCAAAACGTTTCTTTGACTCAGCTGTGAAGCATCCCAATCCCCTTATCGTGGCAGCCACCCTCTACACTCCCTCCCGTATTAGTAAGATTCGCCGACCGAGGCATACTCTTACCATTCCCGAAGACGCTACAACTCTCCTCCAGGAGAGTAGCAAACCGCCGTCTTTGCGTTCTCGCCGCCGAGGCCTGTCGCGACGTCCCGTTCAATGTCCGTCCCGTCCTTTGCTCGAGCCAGCCCACACCGCTGAGCCTGTAGTATTAAGTACGTCCCCTAATAATAATATAATCAGTCCTATTCAGTTTGTCCCTTGCTGCCCTTTACCAGCGATGCCCTAAGCCGAGGTCCGCACCTCAGAGGGGGTGCCTTTAACGAGCAGTCGCTCTAGTTTTAAGTTTTTTTAAGCCCTGCCTGGTAATCTTAATTTATTAGTATTATCATAGGCAAGTCTGGTTAAGCCGTGGAGTTTCTTGCCGGCTCTTCTCCATAGGAAGCGACAAATTGGAACCGTGCACTTAGCTTCTGACGTTTCATAAGTGCCCTTGCAGGTTTATGTGAAATAAAATATTTTGATTTTGATTCCGATTTTGAAGCAGACGACTAACTCATAGGCTAAACTGCGAAATGTCATTCCCAAAAAAACGCCTTCTTCTCATGGGGTGGGGGGAAACTACAGAACCTACGGTTAGTTAGTGGATGAGTAAGATAGGTATGTCGACGTACTGGTGGTAGTAAAACAAAACTTTTTTTACAAGCTTTTATTGAGTTTCACCTGTCCCGGTGTCTGTAATGAAATCTTGCAAGTTAAATTTGACCCACTACCCGGTTTCCGATTGAGCTGAAATTTTGCTCGCATATATATCACGTGACAATGTAATATTATGATGACATGGAGCTGATATGATGCTGAAGGTGGAAGGTGGCCATAGGAACTCCGCAATAAAAAGACACAACCCCATCGAGTTTGGACTCGTTTGATTCGTATTGACGAGTATTTTTTTACACTGTTCCACTACAAAAAAAGGCTTCACCCAAAAGACAACATTATCTAGGGCCACCTCGATCCAACCATTGCGATACGCGTCTAGCTCGTCTCGCCGCTTCTTTCTGGGCCAGCCTCTGTGGCGCCGCCCATCCTCAGACACCAACCGTGTGGAGACTACTGCCCAGCGGTCACCGTGCAACCGGCTGATGTGACCCGCCAGTGCCTGTCCCATTTCAGCCTGACAGCCTATTTGCTTACGTCTAGGATCCCCGTTTTAGAGCGCAGCGTAGTGTTTCTTATTTTGTCGGTTCGTTTAAAGCCTAAAATGCTGCGCTCCATTCCTCTTTAGCAAACCCTATGGCGGAATTTTTGCGACTCGGTGATCGAAAAAAACAACAGATTACAGAAAACCAACACATCAGCCTCCAACAGATCACTTTACTCAATAATAAACCAACAAAAATAATGTACTATCATAAAAAAATATCCTCAGAGAGCCCTTTAATAGATCGCGTTCGTCGTAAACTGTAAAATTCCTTTTACCGAAGGAAATGTTTCTGTTTTCTAACTCCAGGCGAATTTTATAGTGGCACATAACTGACTTGGCCGGTCGTAAAGGCTTTAGAGTGACGACTTGGACCCTGCGCAATGTGTTGACACATGGCCGAGAAAGGGTAGCAGTACATACTGCTCGATTTACAGTGCGCAGCATGGACGACTGTGTGTGCTGAAGTTAGCTGCGGATCAGATTTTATAATTTCCAAGCTACGTGATTAACCGTCGACAAAAATGATGAATTCCTATACTAACTCTCACCCCTAGTTTAAACCCTTCAGGGGATTAATTTTCAAAAATCCTTTCTTCCCTTTCGTTTTAAGTTTATGGAAATCATATGTAAAATTTGAAGCTTCTAGTTTCTAGTGTCTGTGCGTTGTCTGTCAGTGAATGTTCAAGATTTTTATAATGTAGAAGAATAACGCACTTTATAAACTAAAAAGGTTGTGAGGTTTATTTCTAAACGTAGCCTAAAGTTAAGTTATGATTAACTTGCTGCATTTGAAGCATTTAAGAAAATACACCGTTTACTCTTAGGTCTAGATTCATAAATGTTACTGAGCACGTGCTACCCGTTTCTTTCTTGGACTTGTTGTTTGATAGTTGTGCAACACTGACAGGAAAAATACTAATACAAAGCGTTTCATAAGTTTCTAACATTCCTCAAACTTTTTTATTTTTTATTTGCGAAGAAAATAACACAAAAAGGGTACCCACCCGCAGCTAACTTCACACACATAAAGATCCGTGGCGCATACTGTACAACGCTTCGTCGTCAAGATTACGAGTTAGATTCGGTTTTCCGAGATGAGAGTCGAATATGTTTGGACGTGTGATAGGATCGGAAACAAGATTACTTTATACGTACGAGTATGTAGTCTGTACTAGGAATTTCGTCTGTGCTACATTTCAAAGGGTTTACTGACACAAATCATGAATTCAAAAGCTTTGAGACCCGAATAGCTAATAAAGGTTATGCGAAGTTTCAGGAACGTAGAAACCAATCTTTTAGTTATTTGGACAAACGGATTAAGAGATATTTCAGGCATTCTTGTTTTTACCTAAAGATTTAAGTACCCAGCATAATCTGCCTCTAATGTTCCCACTTCTAGAACACAGGCCTCCTATCTGTGCGAGGGAGTGAGCCATAATCCACCACGCGGACCCTTTGCGGATTGGCGGAACTCACTTACCTTCGAATTTTTTGTTCTAAGACATGCCAGTTTCCACATGATGTTTTCCTTCAACGTCTTGAAAGCAGAGGAGTTGAAATTTAAATAATATACATAAAGTTAACCGCTTGCTTTTTTTTTGCGTGGGAAATCATCAAAAAACTTCTCCCGCTCTGGGTGGAGCAGGAGGGCGTGTCAGACTTTTACTGACTAAAACCCACCCGTGTTCCCTCAGTTGCCTGTATGCCCAGGGCCGATGTATCTCTTTCGAACAACCCGCACCCCTGGCAGGCATCGGCCCTTGCAGGCCCCTTCTGTTGCTGCTGACATCTCTTTAAGGCGCGCGTGGAACACAACGCGCCGTCGACCCGGGCAAGTTAACCGCTTGCTTGGGTTCGTACCCATGCCCTACAACACGTGGCCTTTACCACAGGGCCACCACTGCTCTTAAGGCTATGTTAACTTTATATAGTGTCGGTATGAGCGATAATAGTTCTTATTGCAATCCGATACGGGTTAAAATCTGTTGTAATAAATTCGAATAATAAATGGGCAAGAAGAAGAAAGAAGAACTGTAAGTAAAGAAGCGTATGTCGTAAAAATGCCAAGAAAATCGTATGAAATTAGATATTAACTGTTTAATAATAAATGATCCATCACTAAATGCAGTTTGGCATTTGAATTTTATGGCATATTTTTAATTATAATTGTTATTGAAGGGATAAACTGCTTTTAAAGATAATTAAGAGGTGACTTATTTTTTTGATGCATTATGTTTAATTATGTTTTAAGTTCCACTACGGTATGAAAAAAAGACTTGAATGAACTCGATAATATCATACGAATCATTTTATAAGAATTTCCAAAAACCATAACGTAACAGTCGTTGTTGCCCCCTAAAGTCCTACCTTACGTCCAAGCTGAACACCTGGCTACGTGGGGGGCGGACACGCGTACTGTACAACTGTACAAAAACTTATGCGGCTAACAAGGAAAGGTAACCCCTTTATGGAGTTTTGCGAAACACCTCAACAAAAAGACAGTGTCCGTATCCAATCGCAGATACTGTTTAAAAATAAAACACAAACATATACGTAATCTACAACAAAACAAAACCCAAAAAGCGAAACAAAAAACAAAGCAAAAAAAAAACAGTCGTTGTTTAAATCAATAAAATAAATGTTTCAATAGCTTTCGATGGCGATACCCAACACATGGGTAAAGTATTGCCGGCAAATATAATTTAGGTTCTATAACCATGTGTAATATTGCAAATATTCGTATGCCGCTTTCGGCGGCGGCTGTGTCCGAAACATAAATCTACTAACCAACTTTGTACTTAGTAAGTATATCCGACGAATAAATGTCTTTGATGGTCTAATTTTTACTCTGTATACGGGTGAGGCTTTGCACAGACGGGGTCAAGACTGTCTATAAGATGTAGTATCGACATTAAAAACCTTGATGTTGCAAACGTTTGCTATAAAACAAAAAGAAACAATGCGAATGTGTCAAAATTTAAAAAAAACCTGTTCTGTCACAAGATAAAACTTCGACCGAAGATAGACAAAAATATTTTGTGTCTAATATAAGCACTTTCTAAATCAAGGATTGAAATGTGGCGGAACCTGATGGAACCACGTACAACGTTCAATGACGCAAGAAAGATGAAATTAAGCGGAAACACACGACAAAGTACGAACATACCCGAAGCGTGCGACCGTAATGGGAGGCAATACGAGGGGAATTTATACTCATGCTTCCATATTTTCATAGCAAGTCCCCAGTGAGCTAGATAGAGAAAAGCGAGCAAGCGGCGATCTTTATACACATCGCTTGCGCTTTCCACCTTCCTACAATATGAATGCAAAATACCTAAGTGCTGCATCGTATTTTCCAGTAAATGTTTCAAAAGGATCAAGAAAATATTATTATAGTTACTTCTTTCATATTTTAATGTTGCGCATTTCATATTTTTGTTTTGTCGCGTTATTTTCACGTCTGCTCATAAAAATTCAAAGTCCTCGTAAGGCCAAAGCACAAAAAATGCGAATAATTTCACCATATTCATTTGAATTATCGTTTATTACGCGGTGTGGAGAATGGCGCAGTGGATTATCCCACGAATACAATGTATGTTTGTGGATTTTCAAAATGGGATCCTCTTTTCGTGCTGAAGTCCGTGTAATTGCGAGATACACACTTAATAATACTCAAATTATAACTTAAATATGTAACAAATAACTACGCGGATTCGTATATCAATTATTTTATTCGTTCGAACATATCAATAAAGCTGGATAAATTTCAAAGTAAAATATGAAATGACTAAATTTTCTTGTAGTCGCGTTGCTGAATTTTGGGCCAAACTTTAAAAAGATACATAGGTGACACGCTAATAAGAAGTATCGAATAATGTGACTTTTTGTGATTCAACTTTGGTTTTTGCGGTGATATTCGCTTATGGATAAGACATGAAAGAAACGCCATTTTCACCTAAGTATATCTTTTCTAACAACGCACGACAAACTTGCTCGATTATATCCGAAATATACGTACATCGTTTTACGCATATTACCAGAAAACTCCTCGCGGCTTCTCTCGCGCATACAATTTTGGCATTTATGTAACGAAGTTTTAAAACAATTTGGTTGTTAGGGCCATGTATTGAGTGTGAAAAAACCTTTGGTAATAATACGTTTCTATAAAAGTCTTTATATTGCTATTTTTTACAATGTCGGTTCGGTGCTTCAAAACGGCAAGTACATTATGTATAGCAGCGAGTGAATGCCCCATGCAAAGTAAGTATTTCAGGTAATTTGTTTTTTTTTATGATCTTTATATACCTGTTTGTTCTTTATCTTTGACAATTCAAACGTGAATTCTCTTATAAGTGAGCTCATGCAACCGATCACTTTACCGATTTTTTTTTGTTCGAATTTCATTTTACTGAAAACTATTGACCGACGTCTTTTTTACTATATGTATTATTTGACACATTTTTAGATCATGGAAGTATCATGTGTCATAGGTATTATTTTACCGAACTATATTTCGTCGATTTACAAAATAACTTTTTGCTATTGGCCGAAACCTGTTTTGAATATTATTTGGTCACAAATATATAGCCGGTTACGTGGTACCATTTTCAATATTAAATTAAAATAGTGTCATAAAAGTCAATATGTTGTGCTACAAAATTTAGTGAGAAACGGATCGCTGCAAAGCCGACTTCACGCAGTCTTATCTGCCCTACCCCTAGAGCGTAATTTAAGCCCGCGTAGGCGCGGAGGGGTGAGGCAGCCCTCGAGCTGAGGAGCAGGTGGTTTGAAGGCCCACCACCGCGGCTGAGGCTGGCCAGCGAAGCCAGCCAACAAGCCGAAACCGCGGTGGTGAGCGTTAAAATCATCTGCGACGATAAGCTCGCGTGGGGCCGCCAAACCTCGCAGCGCCGGCGCCGTGACAGAAACAATGCTTGCTGCATGTTGCATGCTTGTTTGCATGCTGCATGCTTGCTTGCATGGTGCATGCCTGCTTGCATGCTGCATGCTTGAAGCAAGCATCCTTGATTCCATGCTTCTTACTGGGATCACTTAAAACCACTTTTGTCATAATCAACTGTTTTATTAAGTGCCATTACATTTAAATAATTAATTAAACAAAATAGTAGGTTAAACTAATCTGAAATTAGTTCCTTTTGCCTTAATTTATAACGCCACTGTAATAACTACATTCGTTTTGAAAGCTCTCTCAAATAAAATATGATAATTAAAACAGTGGTATAATGAATGTTCGGAAACATGTTATTCGAACAAATGTTATTTCGGCTAAGTGTAACTTCGGTAAAAAGTTTTTCGACCCAATGAAACGTCGGAGTAACGAAAAATTCGAATTGATCATTCATTAGTCAACTGACACGTGACTTCGAGGAAGTAAAAAAAACGAAACGATAATAGTTGAAAAGTTTTAGGTGAAATGAAATTCGGGCAAATATTTTTCTAACATAGGATAGGTAACCAATTTATAGATTTTCGTGGTAGAAAAATCAAATCTGTATGAAGAACAGCAAATTCATTCAAGGTAAAACGAAAGTTCTTTTGAACTATTCTGTAAAACTTTCATTTACTAATGTATAGTGATTAATGAACAAAAATATTTCGCAGAGTCATTCATGCCGCCTCCAAGATAGACTCGCGTTCATTCGTTTTTAATCTAGATTTCTAAAGATTCGTGGTTCGCAGAAAAATCTTTATAGGAAGACGAAGAGGTATGTCCCGTTTTGTATAAAATTGCTTAAAGGCTCGTGCAGACTAACGCGACGCGACGGTCGCGTCGCGGCACTCGTAGAACAATTTCTATGAAAACTTAATGGAAATTGTTCTACAAGTGTCGCGTCGCGCTGTGGCGTCGCGGCTGTTTGAAGAAGCCTTAATAAGTTACTGAATTTTTTGAAAGAAATACTCTTTGCATTTTGCGTTGGCGTTTTGTGAACGTACATATATATGCGTTGCTTTTACAAGACTGTTACATAGCGTATATCGCGACGTTATTTTGAAATAAACGTCGAGAACATTTTCTTTAGATGATATTTGATATTTTATTTATCTCCTTGGATGATATTGGAAGTGTTTCACCACGATGCAACGTTTAGAAAATATTATTATGTATAGCTATCTATGTGTAGGTAGGCACTAACTCGGACGTGTTTGTTTCAGTAACGCCCAATAGGTAAAAATAATCATACTTCCTAATAATAATATAAATGTGAAAGTTTGGATGTTTGGATAACGCAAAAAAGAACGAGCGTATTTGGATGATTGGCTCATAGACAGATCATTACCTGGATTAATACATAGGAGACTTTTTATACAGGTAGTAGATACGTTACCATGGGATAATTTCTGACCTTAATGCGGGTGAAGCTGCTGATAAAAGATAGTGGTAAATAACCGTCTGGAATAGTTTTGATATTCTTCTGAAACCACTGAAAATGGATTAGTTCAAAAACTTGAATGTTTTAATAGAAAAGTTCCGTTAAACAAATCGTCGATATTACGTATCTACAGCTCAGCCACTCCAATCCCATTCTAGTTTTCATGGAACCTCTGAACAATTCAGTCAAACTACCGTATTTCTAACCGAGTAAAAATAAAGGCTGCATTCACTACGTTTTATGAATTAAGTTGATGATGGAAGTATTAAAGAATAAAGCTCTTAGTTGCAGCACTGGCAGGATGCCAAGCTTCCTTGTGCCGAACGATTATTTCCATTTTGACTTATTATACAATGTTGGAAACGTTTTAATATTACTATCTTATGGTGGGAATAATGGTATGTGTTTTTTGACTAGTGTTTTGCGGTTCTTGTAATAGGTAATGATTAGGGATCGGATAATCGGATGCATATTTACCTAAAGTTAATTTTTAGTTACGAAAATATGGAAGCGGCTTCTTAAAATATTTTTTTTTGTACAAAAATCCTGGGATGCCAGCAACACCGGGAATACATAACTAGTCAGTTGTATAGTATGGAAGCGACTTCTAAATGATTAGGATTGCATAACTAGTCAGACGCATATTTATTTAAAAAAATACTCCGATGGAAATTTGGTACCTATACCTATGTACCTAGGGTGTAAGTCTGTAAGAGTAGAGGTGGTGTGTGTTAGTAAAAACATTTAAAAAAAATTTAATTTAAAAAAATCGGTACAAAAGCGCATTCCATTTTAGCCAACCTCTCAACTTTAGTTGAATATATTCAACATTACTAGAGATCGGATATTCGGAGGCATATATGCATCCGAATATCCGATCTCTAGTAATGATATTTTTTTTTGATATGGCATTATAAACCTATATAGGTCCCACTGCTGGGACACAGGGCTTCTCTCCGTGAGATCGAGTGGACCTTAATCCGCCACGCAGGCCCCGTGTGGGTTTGCAGATGTCACATGCCTTCAAATTTATAGTTTACAAACGATTTCCTCATCATGTTTTCCTTCACCGTTTTTAAATCAATTCTGTCTAGGTTCGGACCTACGACCTACAACTCGTACTCGCGTCCGTTACAATTTGACCACCCTTACTTTTAAATATAATCTATTTGATAGAATATTTTGAATTCTGTCTTTTCAGTCATTTAACTCAGCACACAACAGTAAGGTACGTATTCATTTATTGGAAATAACTAAATTCAAATAATAATAAAAAAAAACTATTTTTTTGGGGCTTGTGGCTGAGTAATATTAGCCGCACGGATCGATTGATCAGGTTAAGCTACGCTTGCCGCGGTTGGTCCGTGGATGGGTGACCATCTTAACATACCAAGACCTCTCCTTGCCTCAGAAAGCACGTTAATCCCTTGGTCCCGGTCATTTGTTACGGGTCGACAGAATCCCGAAAGTCTGACAACCAGTCTTTCCAAGGGGTATCGTATTACCCAGTAACTGGGTTGTCGAGGCGAGGGTCTCCATGTAAAATACTGGTATTCAGCTGCATCCGGTTAGACTGGAAGCCGACCCCAACGTAGTTGGGAAAAGGCTAGGCAGATGATGAATGAACTAAATTCAATATCGTGTTTGACCCAAGATTGATTCCAGATTTAATTGGAACAGAATCCGAATCAGGAAAAACCATCTTCGTGGAGAACCACGTAAAATAATCTTAATTTGGCTCATGTTATTACAAAGTTGTTTGTCTAAAAGCGAGTTAGTTTTGTCCAACAACAGAGGTAGATGATAGATCCAGTTAATCTAGGTAAATTGTTTGCTCCAAGAAAAAAAAAAGTCTGGAACGAAGTTTCTTACGTACATTTAGATCGTCGAACACCATGAAAACGAAATTTGCCACGAAATTTTTGAAAATGATCGCAGCCGCCATCTTGAATTTTGATTTTGACCGCACTATTGGCTTCAGCTCTATCTCTTTCTATTATCAATCGTTTTTTTATGACAAGTAGTTAGTAACTACTTCATTTGCGACGCGAGGCCTCCACCAATTAGTAGGGAACGTGATTACGAAACTAAAGAGGTTCACACCAAGACGAGCGCGTGTTGATCGGGAGGTGGCACGTTGGCAAGATAAACTTATTTCCGAATCAGGGTTGATTGCATGTTCTTGGCACGGGAGGGTTAGAAACGTACAGACATTTAGTTACTTAGTATGCATTTGTTTGTGCTCATTTCTTGTCAAGCGACGATCTTAATCAGAAAAGTCTGTGTAAGTTGTATTTTACTATTATATATATTACTGATTCCATTCATTATATTAGACCTGGTTCCATTCACATTCCAGTTTTCATTTACATTTCGAGAAGTTTACTCCTACCGCAAGCTATATTAAAGAACTTCGTTCCCAAAGTATTATAGAACAAGCAGAAAACGCAAATACACGATTTATCTCTAACACAGGTCCCAGTTCAACTTCCAATACCAAACTCAGCCTAATAATAATTAATTTAAAGGTTTAATACTACTAGATATTGATCTGAGAACAAAGTTTGAGTCAAGTGAGACTGCTAGAGAAGTTTGTTAGACCTGGTTCCAAAGTAAACGTATGAACTCTGCTCCTTATTATCTATTCCACGCGATAGTTCGAAACCCAATCTATGTTTACACAAATACGCCCATTTACTTCGTATATTAAACTGTGTTATAAGCGTTGGGTGGATTAACATAATAAGGCGGTTGGTTTTATACTGTAGTGTTTGGTGTTTATTGAGACGGAAAGGCGACTAACAAAATGGATTTACAAGGCAGCTGCGAGTGGAAACTACGGAAGGCAAGCATAGAAGGACCAAAGGACCTTATTGGTGATGATCTTCAGAATAGACATGTGCGTATTACTCGCAACACGAGGTGAAGCAAAAGTAGTATGTAAGGATCGTAGCAGGTGGCGTTCTATAGTTTTTATAACCCACTCAGGAAAGAAATCGTGAATTTATAAATGTGTCGCAGATCAAATGGATTGTCGAATCTGCTGTTTTAAATAACCGATCGCTGTTTTACAAAAAACCTCCGTTATGAAAAACAGCTGTATGACAAAAAGACAATATCGAAAGAAAATACTTATTCAAAAATATTTCATAAAAATAAAATAGTATCTTGATAAAACAATACTAAAAGAGAGCTCAAAAGAATCCGTTATGTAAAACAGCTGAATGACAAAAAAATGCAACACCGAAATAAAATACTAATTCAAAAATATTTAATGAAAATCAAATTGATAAAATAATCGTAAAACGGAATTCAAAAAATATTTTTCGTCGCATACCTACTTCTCAAAATTTCCTTTGACCTTTTCACACTGACAGCTAAATATAAGCGCATTATCTCTTTTCGATATGTAGACGATTTGTATTATAGCAATAAAATGCTACAGAACATAACTCCATTCCAATGCTTTTTCTCTTCTTTTATCTCATCCAAACGTTCCCATCATAGTTTGAAGATAGACCATCACCTTCTCTTTATTGCTTCTCATTGCCAACTGTGAGTTCGGATCAAACTATTTTACTTCCAGTCCTTGGCCTCATTTACCTTCAGATGTTGTTTTGTTCACCTCTCTGTATCACGTATGGCCAGGGCAGAGTAATTACATGATGACGATTCAACCTAGTTTTCTTGTCGGCTTTGGCCTTCTAAGTTAAGGCTGAAGTTATGTATGTGAATGTTCATTTGTTTTATGCTTTTAATGTAATGGCAGTGAAGGTAGTGTAGTAATTTGTAATGTAATAATACTTTTGAATAGTTTGCTAGAGTTTTTTTTTTTTTTACTAGCTTTTGTTTCACGGTGTCTGGTTATGAAGTAAATAAACTCATTACTTATACCAATACGGGATGACAAAAGCAAATGCTGGGCAAAAGTCTCCGCTTTTGCCTTCCAAACCTCTCTGTATTGTGCGATCTCTGGCCATGTTTGCTCTGCAAAAATTATCAGACGATCACACCTTCGGCGTGGTCTACCTAGACGTCTAAAAAGTTTAAATTAAAAAATATAAATATACTAGCTGACCCGACAGACGTAGTCTTGTGTATAATATTAGAAAAGTTAATATGGTCGTTAAGTTTTCTTAAATTTTCGAATGCTACGCGTAACTTCCTTATTTTTCTTTCATAAGAACCTTTTCCTGACAATAACAAATACAACAAAAAAAGACTTAGCAAAATTGGTACAGTCGTTTACGTGTCATGCCGTGACCAAGGGAAATAGGGATTCACTTTTATATATATAAGATAAAATAGATACAACCATCCCGTTATACATACTCGAAATGAATAACTTACTTGGAAGTAGAAGTAAAAGACTACTTACACAGACTTTTCTGATTAAGATCGTCGCTTTACAAGAAATGAGCACAAACAAATGCATACTAAGTAACTAAATGTCTGTACGTTTCTAACCCTCCCGTGCCAAGAACATGCAATCAACCCTGATTCGGAAATAAGTTTATCTTGCCAACGTGTCACGTCCCGATCAACACGCGCTCGTCTTGGTGTGAACCTCTTTAGTTTCGTAATCACGTTCCCTACTAATTGGTGGAGGCCTCGCGTCGCAAATGAAGTAGTTACTAACTACTTGTCATAAAAAAACGATTGATATTTCTTGTAGGAGCTCATTAGTGTGATTTGGTGAGAATAGCAAAGAGATCTCTAGCCAATTGAGGCCAGTTCTAATTTAGAGAGTTAAATTGATGCTTTTAATGACTAAAATTCAGTAAATACTAATTGGCTATGATCGTGAATCATATTTCGATCATATCATCATCATCTGTCTAGCCTTTTCCTAAAAACAATCACATCACATGGTCTTCACATGATCTGACCAAGATTATGTCTGGACTTCAAAAGAGACTGTGACCTTTGAGTTTGTTTCGGCCTTTCTTCTCAGAGTAGTCAGATAGGAAACGCCGACCTCATTTAGTTTAAAAAAATATGATTGACGTGTAAAAGTGTTTGTACAAACCTACTTACAGAAATAAAATCATTTATCATTTATCATTTATCATCACAAGTCATAAATTGACAATATGAATCATATTATATTGATACAGCTTGTTACTGACCTTCAAATGGTAAAAAACATAAGAAAATTAAAAAAGATAGGATACAGTTTATTTGGACACAGTTCGTGAAAATACAAAAATAAAGTAAAAAAAAAAAAAAAATATTACCTTCAGTTGTACAAAAACACTAATATAAACACTACGCATCGTTACAACTAAATGGAAAGAGTGTTTTTGATGAAGTCTGGCACCCAATGTAAGATTTAACTTGTGTTTAGGGTGCCAGCGTCCTCGCAATTATTGAACTTATATCAGTAGTTGTGAGACAATTACAATATATTATTACTATTAAGATATCTATTTACTAATAAATTCAACTATGATGTGGCCTATCAAAGTACCTATGTATGGGGTATGTGTATGTAATTGAGAGGGAGATAAATATGGTGAAAAGTTGAGTATATGTTAAGTCTATATTGTTTTTATATATAATTTCAAATATATGACCTTATTAACTGCATTTGGTTAAGCGATTGATATGCGTAGTAAATAGAAAAGTAAATAAATAACAACAGTATCTGCCTCACGGCTGCGCCAAAAAGCTTCGTTTCATCTATAATGCCAAACAGTTGCTGTACCTGACGCTGGCTGTTTGAATTTCGCGGGTTTCACTGGCGCTTTTGCCTTGAACTACAATAATATCAATCCAAATCAAACTATCCGCGAACGTTAGATGTCGCAATTTTTTGGGGAGTTTGGTATGACACACACTCAAGTGAGTTGCCAACGTGCCACGTCCCGATCACAACACGTGCTCGTCTCGGTGTGAACCTCTTTAGTTTTTTAATCACATTCCCCACTAATTGATGGAAACCTCGCGTCACAAATGAACAAATGAGGTAGTTATTTAAAGATTAAATAGTGAGAGAATGTGTTCCCGTCATTTATTAGTTCCTTTTCGTGCCAGCAGACACAAATTCTCTCCATGGCTGGAATATACTTGTCATAAAAAACAACGAATAATTCTAATAAAAACTTATTCAATTGATTTAGTGAGAATAACAAAGAAATATCTTTAGTAAACAACAAAAATAATTATCAATCACAATGTATTGATATGCCAAACTATCTACGGATGTAGAAAGGCGTTATTTTTTCGATAGTTTGGTACGCACAGGCTCCAGAGCCACGTCCTGAGGCCTTAGTGTGAGTTTCATTTTACCATCTCGATCAAACGCAGTGAGCGCGTTCGGCGTTCCGATTGGTCTTTCACCAATCCAGGGCCAATCGGAGCGCCGTCCGGCCGAACGCGCTCACTGCGTTTGATCGAGATGGTAAAATGAAATTCACACTAGAACCTCTGATCACAACACGCTCGCGTCTCGGTGTGAATCTGTTTAGTTTTGTAATCACGTTCCCTACAAATTGACGGAGGCCTCGCGTCGCAAATGAGGCGGTTACTTAAATAGACTTAACTCTCCACTTTCTGTAGGACCAAAAGTGGTTAGAACTTGTTAACTTCGTGTATTCGTGTGGACTGTATATTGCTGGTAGCTTGATTCCAATTGAAACGACTTGCTAATTATTACACTTTATTGCTCACTGTAAGTACAAATAACACGCACGCTCGATGGCGGACGGAAGAAGACGCTGTCTTGTAAAGTTTCTTACACAGACTAAAAAACTAATTTATTTTGTGTTGCCATAAACATACTGCCGCCCCAGGCAAACAGACCGTAACAGCCTCCCTTTTTTACATAAAGCAGTATCTAAAGGCAGCTAACTGTTCAAGAACAAAAAAATCTGAATGACAATATAACTAACAAACATACCCACTATATAATAGAAAGATAAGATCATTAAACTATTCTAAGTTTATAGGCACATAAAAAATATAACATTTTCTGTCAGGTTCACTTATTTCTCTTAGACCTTAATCACAAACAAGGGTAATTATATAATATAGAAACTATTTAGAAATAAAGTTTACATGTAAGCGAAAATCTTAATATTATGTAACTTATAAATAACTTATTCTATTATAAATTTAGGTAGGTATGCAATACAATGCATTTATTTACACAATACCTATTATTATATTTACACCATAATAACAAGTACGTATTCTTTATTTTGTTGACAGAGTAACTAGTTTTTATAATTATATATAAAAATAGAACACACATCTAGGTATATAGCTGTAATTAACATAAAGACATCTTATTTTACTAAAAATTACTTTTCAATAGGTAATACACTTATGCTTTGTAATGACCTAGTATATAATTTACCATTAGCTGTTTTTAGCTGCAAGGCTCGAACCTTACCGTCATTACCAGGAAATACATTCACTACACGTGCCATGGGCCACGCCAAAGGAGGAGCATTGGGTTCTCTCATAAGTACAAGTGCTCCTACAGTTACATTAGGCATAGATTGACACCATTTATTTCTATTCTGTAAAGTATTTAAATAATATTTATACCAAGCTTTCCAAAATCTTTGTTGTAATTGTATACATTGTTGCCAGAACCCCAGTCTATTTGCTTTGGTTTCAGAATTATCTACTTCAGGGTACATAGTTAGGGCTGTACCTATAAGAAAGTGGCCTGGAGTCAGGTAACAGTAATCATTGACATCTTCAGAGAGAGGTAAAATAGGGCGCGAATTAAGCACAGCCTCTATCTGACATAAAACAGTATGTAACTGCTCATAAGTTAATGCAGCATCTAATACAATTCTTTTCAAATGGTACTTCATACTTTTCACAGCCGCTTCTGCAAGCCCTGCGAATACCGGTGCATAACTAGGCGTGAAATGAAACTTAATGCCTTCTTTAGCGGCATAAGCTTGCACAAGCGTCTGGTGATCAGCAGAACTATTAAGCTTGTACAGCTCAGCTAGCTGGTTCCTTGCCCCACGAAAACAACCACCGTTATCGCAAAATACGTCGCTGGGCAAGCCACGCCTACTGATGAACCTTTTGAAAGACGCTAGGAATGCATCAGTTGACAAATCTGAAGTCAACTCTAAGTGAACTGCCTTCGTGACAAAGCATACATATATGCATACATAACCTTTACTGACTATAGCTTTTCTTACACGCGAATTCTTGACTTGGATTGGCCCAGCGAAGTCCATGCCTACCTTTTGAAATGGTCTGCATGATGTCACGCGGTGTTGAGGCAAGGATCCCATTAATTGCTTCGCTGCACCAGCTTTTAGCCTAAAACAAACCAAGCATTTATGAGTCACTTTTTTGACTTGTCGCATGCCATTAATTAGCCAATATTTTTGATTTAAGTTAGCTAGGAGTGACTTAGGTCCAGCATGTAATAACCTAACATGTTCACTCTGTATGATAAGTTCAGTTATTCGAGATTTTCGAGGTAGAATGATAGGATGTTTTTGTGCAATCGGTATATCCGAATTGTCTAAGCGACCCCCTACCCTGACCAGGCCATCTGTATCAATGAATGGATGTAGAGTTTGCAGTGGCCCTCGCATGGAGTTACCTTTCCGCAACGAGTCTATCTCTTCACAATAATGTATTGATTGTTCATGTTTAATTATTGAATGCAGCGCATGTTGCAACTCATAAGGACTGAGAGTACCTTTAAGTTTTGTACTATCTTTTAAGTTTCGACAAAATCTTTGCACGTATGCAATTACCCTTATCATCTTTCCTATATCTGAATATTTATTTATTATTTGAAACATATTATGCTGTATACCTACTGCCAACACAACTTTAGCCGGAGTGGACGGGGAGTTTGCCTTCATTTCAGGTAATTTTTCAGGTAAAACTAATTTTACAGTATCGAATTTGTACCTTGATTGCAGAAACTTTGGTCCCTCCCACCAGAGGGTGCAGGACGGAAGCTCCTGAGGGCTAATACCCCTACTAATTAAATCAGCAGGATTCTCTGCGGAAGGTACATACAGCCAGCGCCACCTACCGGTCTTTTGCTGAATTACCGCCACTCTGTTCGATACATAAGCCTGTAGTCTAGTGAGCTCAGTTTGAATCCAAGCCAAAGTTATTTTGGAGTCGGTGAATAGGTACACATCATCAATTTGAATATTTCTATGTAAAGTATCATAAACTCGCTCCATTAAAATGGATAGAAGCAATGTAGCATTAAGCTCCAGCCTGGGTATCGTTAATGCGTTCGCACGTGGGTTTACTCGCGACTTTGAACAGAGTAAGGATAATTCAGCCTTACCTGTTTTGTCGACCACGCGTAGGTATATGCAGCAACCGTACCCCGTCGTGCTGGAGGCATCCGCGAAGCCAATCAGCTGGACTGCTGCTGCGCTGATGGTTGGGATGTGCCGGTCTAAATTGATAGGATGCATGGCAGCTAAGCTTCTAGCAAATTGAAGCCACTCGTCAACTAGCTCATTAGGTATATGTTCATCCCATCCAATATTATGTGACCATATTTTTTGCATGATACTTTTGGCCTTAATTACAATCGGACTAGCAAAACCCATGGGATCATAGAACTTTGATATATAGCTAAGAACCCCCCTTTTTGTCATTACATTTTCATCAAATGGTTCTGGGCTGTTTATTTTAAAACAATCCTTTTGAACGTCAAGTGTAAGCCCCAAAGCTTTCATATTGTAGTTGCCCTTTTGAAGGTCAAGCTCACTAAATTGCTGTTCAACCTCCGGAATGTCAGAGAGAACAGAACGTGTGTTAGACGCCCATTTATGCAAACTAAAGCTCCCATAACTTAACATTTCACATAATTGCCGTTTAGCCTCAAGCAATTCATGCAAATCGGAACATGAATAAATTACATCATCAACATACATACAATTTTTTATTATAAATGATGCTAGCGGTAGCTCATGCTCATGCATTTGTGCAAGTTCAAGTAAACAGCGCGTTGCTAAATAGCTTGAAGACTTCACACCATAAGTGACGGTGTCAAGACGCATACATTTTATAGCCTGACTAGGGTCATCACGCCATAGAATGTTCTGGAGTGAAGTGTGTTCCGGGTTAACCAGTATATTGCGGAACATTTTCTTAATATCTGAACTCAAAGTGAATTCTCCAAATCGAAATAACAAAACAATATCAAATAATTCTTTCTGTACTGTAGGCCCATTCAATAAAATATCGTTCAATGAGATCTTTTTACTAGTTTTCATGGAAGCATCATACACAACCCTAGTACGAGTGCTTTTGCTTTGCTCGTTTATAACCGCATGATGTGGCATAAAATAGATAGGATCTTCATAGAAATTGTAAGAGCCAATATCAACAAAGTGCCCATGACCGAGCTCTATGTACTCATCTATGAACTTTTGATAATCAGTAAGTAAGTTAATGTTGCTTTGCAGTCTTTTTTCCAGACTGAGAAACCTGTGCAAAGCTAGGTCAAATGAATGACCTAAAGTCTCATTTATGTTGCAGGTTTCTAGCTTCAGAGGTAAGTCAACAGTAAATTTTTTATTTTCTAGTTTTACTGAATTTATAAAGATATTTTCAGCTAATTTTTGCTCTGAATCCCTTTCTACTAGTAACTCCAGAACGCTCTCCACCTCCCAAAGCTTCCTGACACTGTCACTTACATCTGTTTCGCACTTTGTACAAATTAGAGATACAACCTGATTTTTTATGATGTTAGATGCCATTGCTCCGGCAATGACATGGCCAAACTTCGTGTTTATGATGCCTGGATATGAAGATTGCTTCTGGTCGCCTAGGTCACTGCATGCATGCAAGCGCTGAGGTTCCTCAAGCGGCAGGAGGACCTGGCAAAAGATATCAGCACCTATTAGCATATTTATTTCCGAAGGTTGGTTAAAAGTTGTATCTGCCAACGTGACACCAGCAGGGATTTGTATGCCTTCTAGGCTGACTGGTGACTGAGGTAAGTTACAAGTAATTTTATCTACTACGTGACAGTTAACTAGAGTGTTAAATTGGGATGTCAAAGAATTTACTTTTAGCGGAATACAATAGCTGACTTTGTTCTGGCTCTCTGTCACACCAATGAGGTTAATATCATTTCGCTTAGGAGTATATCCTAAGACCTTCACTGCCTTTGTAGTGATCAGTGATACCTGAGAACCTGTGTCTAGTATGCACTTTATATGCACTTCTCGTCCATCTTTTGCAAACACCTTTACTCGTGCTGTAGGAAGTAAAATATTATTAGCAGGGTCTCCAGATAGGAGGACCACTGGGCCTGGACCACCTTCTTCATCGAGATGCAGCAGTGTGTGATGAGTTTTCTTGCACTGCCCACACCTAAAGTGGTATTTACATTTGCCAGGGTGTGAATTTAAACATATGTTGCATAAGCTTTTTTCTTTTGCAAACGACACTCTCTCTTTACTAGACTGCAATTTAAATTTTGGACATGAATATAATTTATGATCTGGACACTTACAGTAGAAGCACTCCATTGCTGTCTTGGCCGCTGCTGCTAGAGCTACCTTATTTTTGGCTGGCTGCATAGTTGCACCCTGCCGCTTTCCGCCTTCTGCTGCCTCAGCCCGGATATCTGTGTTCTCTAGAGCGAGAGCACGCTTATCCAAATATACCAAAAAATCCTCAACCGTAGGGTCATGCTCTTGATCTCGCTCCAGCTGATAGGAGCGGGAGCTGTAGAGGTCCAGCTTACGCACCAAGATGCCCAGTAGAATAGGGTCCCAAGTGTCCACCTCTGCCTTCAGGTTGCGCAGAGCGCTTAGTGTCTGCCTCACTACCGAAACAAAATTCCTAATCTCATTAGCATTAGGGAACTTGGTAAGCTTGTCCAAGTCTAAGAGAGTGTTTACATGCTCATTTACAATTTTATATTTGTTATAAAATCGTTTGTCCAACAATTGCAATGCATTGTCATAACTTTCACTGACAAGAGGAAGATTACTAATTAATTCGTAAGGTGGGCCCTGGAGGAATGATCGTAGGTAATAGAGTTTTTGGACGTTGTCCAAGGATGGGTCACTGTGGATTACAGATCTGAATATCTCTCTAAAGTTTACATACTCAGAATATTTACCAGTAAAATTTGAAATATTGATATGGGGTAATCTAGTTCTAGAAACGACACTGTTACCCGACTCCGAGGTTTTCCCTTCCTTGTTTGTACCTTTTGATTTTATGTTTTCATTTAAAAGAGTCAGACAATGGTAATACTTGTTTTCCATGTCCTCTACATTTTCTATGTCTGACGAATCTAATGTCATAATATCTTTATTATAATTTTCGTAGTCTTTAAAAGCAGCTAACAATCTATCCCTCTTGGTTATCAGCGCTTCAACTGAGCTTACAAATAACTCGTTTGAATCGGCTACAAAGGAATATAGTCTGGTGATTGTACCTTTCAAGTATCCCCTGCTCACTCGCAACTTCTTTACCACATCATCCATCTTAGAAGCCTAAATTCAACTATACACTTGTTGAAATTACTTAAACAACAGTAAAAATGCAAAAATATGAAAACTTCAACACGGACGCCGCTAGCTTAGCACGTGGAAATGGATGGCCGCTAGGGAGCGCGCGCGTCGCCTTGCCTCGCTGCACGCCGTACTCGTCGTACCAACCTAACCGCACTTTCGCGCCAATGAGAGCAGACCGGTGCTTCGTTGACAGTAGCTCGCTGCGTTGCAATTGGTTGAAAATACCGCGCGCGAACTCAGCGTGGACGACACCGATACCGGAAGTCGCGTCGTTGCATCAAGCACGCGATATGATGAGGCGTAATTGTTCTCTTTCCCTCTCACTTGAAAGGAAACTTGCTATCCTTCTCGCACTCGCAGATGATTCACAAAATGGCCGATCGATTGTCTTCCTTGCAATATTGGAATTTCTTGACGAAATATGTATGTTGGATTCTAGAACCACGGATCTTACTATTCTTCTCGCAGCACTCGATACTTGATATTAACGCAAGTATATGCTGAAAATCCGTATGCTCCGCCTTGGCCACCTTCTGTGGCGACGCGTGTCCTCGCTGTACGATATTCAGTGATTAGTACTTTTGCCGCAAATCGTTGACGGATCGTAGGGACCAATGTTAACTTCGTGTATTCGTGTGGACTGTATATTGCTGGTAGCTTGATTCCAATTGAAACGACTTGCTAATTATTACACTTTATTGCTCACTGTAAGTACAAATAACACGCACGCTCGATGGCGGACGGAAGAAGACGCTGTCTTGTAAAGTTTCTTACACAGACTAAAAAACTAATTTATTTTGTGTTGCCATAAACAGAACTAAGTGTAAGTAAGTGGCTTTTGGAACTATTTCAGGGTGAAATCTTGTCTGTAACTAATAATAGTTGGTAGTGATATGAAGTTATGGAGGTACCTGCGTCGGAAAGATCTAAGAGACTAACCACTTTCCAGCATTCATCAACAAAAATAATAATGAGAATGTACAAAATATTTGGCGTTCTTATTACTCACGATTACTTTTGTGTTATTTGTTAACAAATAATACTGAATGTTGACGTTGTCTAATAACCACGTATGTTCATATACTCTGTTATAAACTATAATTTTTCGGAAAGATACCAACTACAACGCAGAAAAAAGGAACAATTTGATCTACTTAGCATAATTCCTCTGGCAACCCATCAAAGAGAAAAATATTTGAAACGTTAGCAGAAATCCTAGCATTACGAACTTCAAAATGTGCACACACGGAGACAAAATATCAAAAATTCTTCTTGCTTATACATGGACAGAATTCCTTGCATAATGTAATTAGGAAAGTGGAACGTTGGGTGCGGAATTTAATGCGTTTAATGTGTTCATGTATGTTAGGTATGCCTGTGTGCTACATGCATACAGGCATATTGAACACATAAAGATTTTGTTTGGATTTTTGAGTGAGGCATGACACGTTTTTAGCAACCTTAAAAAAAATACAAAAAGTCTTCTCTAAAAATACCCGTGCTAAAATATAATAATATGCACAAACAACATTCATTAGTATTAGTATCCTGTTTTTAAGTAAAACAGCAAAACATGTGCTAACAAGAAATTGCTTGCAGTAATGTGTAAAATGTTACTCGTAGTGGTGACGTGTTTTCGACAAGGAGTGTCGAAACACGTCACCACTACAACAAAACAGTTCGCAACAAGTTACTTCTCAGTATTGATCTTTTATCTTCTCTGCTACGAGCCACGGCTTTGCTACGCAAGCTCAGCTACGCACCACGGTTCCGCTACGCGGTCTAAGCTGTAAACCACGGCTCCACTACGCTAGCTAAGCTACGAACTACGGTTTTGCTACGCGAACTAATCTACGAACCACGGTTCCGTTACACGAGCTAAGCTACAAACCACGACTCCGCTACGCGAGATAAGCTATCAACTACATAACTACATAAGCTGAGCTACTAACTATACCTGCGCTACAAGTTCTTACTCAGCTACATAATATCACATCGCTACGATTTTTTTCTCAGCTACAAACTATCGCTCCTGAATATTTCTCAATCAACAACGAACCATTTATCTTCGCTCTGCGATTTCAACTACAAAAACACAGCCATTGGTTTTCATTTAGCTCCGAATTGTTACTTCGCTACGAATTCAACTCAACTACGAACTACCGTAGCTACCGCTACGAGATTGTCTTCGTAGCTACCCCATGCTAGTTACATCTTCTTGCTTCTTGTAATGAGGTTCTTGGACCTGGCAAGAACTTTATAATTACAAAACCGCATGCAAACTGAACTCATACCTACGACTGGGTTCTTGTAAAGATATTAGGTCTTCCTAGTATTCATACCTACTAATAAGTAATAGTTATTACTTATTATTTATATGTTATTAAAGTGGTCTACTAATTATCTTTCCACAATGATTAGCAGTAAATTGTAACTGCTAATAGAAACCTAACTTTAATTACTTTAAAGGTTACTTTACTTCATCAATCAACTTACGGATAACTTAATTCCGAACTAAGATTTATCCGTAAACGGTTAAATGAAACTTTTAATTAAATTAACACAGAACAAGATTAAACTAACAGCTGGATAGTTATCTATCGTTCAGTTAAAAGTTCCGAGAGATTAATGGCGTTGTCTTGGAGCCTAGTTTTATGGGTACGTAAAACTTATTAATTTTTTAGCTACTTCCGAGTATATTTTAAGAAAGTAAGTAAATTATTTATTAGTGTACCTATTTAATTTAAGCAAGAAGACAAAATTGGGATGCTTCATAATAAGTGCTTAAGTAGAAATGTTTTATTTTTACAAATTAAAACACATAAACATAACATCACGCCTTGTTTCCCCGAAGATGTTTTTTTATTTGGGTGGGAAATCATCAAATAACTTCTCCCGCTCTGGGTGGAGCGGGAGGGCGTGTCTGACTTTTACTGACTAATACCCACCCGTGTTCCTTCAGTCGCCTGTGTGCCAGGAGCTACGGTACCTCTTTCGAACAACCCGCACCCCTGGCAGTATAGCGGCCTAAGCCACCCAAATACAAAGTATATTGCTCGCTATCAGCAAGCCAATATAGCTACGTGGATATACAGCAGTGCTGTACCAGATAAATCGACAGTTTTGTCGGGAAGCAGGGGCAAAAGGTGTACCATATATTTCGTCAGGTATTTTTAAGTGCCGTGTAATTGAAGGCAAGCCTATTGCCAGCCTCCGGGCTGCTACTGAGAAATCCCAGATAGAGAAACTTAATAAAACTTGTCCCGAACCCAAGACCCCAAGACCTCATGCTCGCGCGCAGTATCGCTTGCGACCACGAGAACAACGAGGCAGTCAAAAAAAAACATAATGCAATCAGCAATTTTAAAATACATTAATAATGTTCTTCTAAAATAATACCTTACTAAGTACTATATTTCATCATCATCATCATCATCCCAGTCGAAAGACGTCCACTGCTGGACATAGGCCTCCCCCAATTTGGTGGGACTTGCCATAATCGCCCCGCTTGGCAGGCGGGTGGGCGATCGCAGTATGGTGGTAAAATGCACAGAGAACGCTGCTGCCCATTCTCTAGTAAGTCCCTTAGTTGCCTTCTACCGCACCCACGGGAAGAGATGGTGCTATTCTTTACGTCCGGCACCACACGAAACTACTACTAAGTACTATATTTATAAGTACTATTATATATTATATGCAAATAATACCAACACATCTAGTTCCACGGGGAATTATACAATGTAAACCTCGGACTATGCTGAGAATCGTGTTATTTTCATCAGTTGCAGTCGTTGGAGCAACCAATCCGAATATTACTAGGAACTAGTTTATTTCTGTGAAAATGTACTTTATAATAAGTACTTTAATAGTATCTAGTTCTCCATATTTATTTGCATATATTTTGTTACAGAACTGACTTTCATGCAAACAAAGGTAATACAGTCCTTTTTTATTTGCTACACAGAAGTTGTATTCCCTGTTTTCCTTAAGGGGAACCTAGTCGCGGTCTCGAACTCACTGGTGGGCCTGGCTAAAAAGCACGCTGTCTCACCAGGCATCGTGTCCGACAGAGGTAGTATCAGTGATGAGCAGTTAGAAGCTAGTCTACACGCACAACATTATTGAGTGCAATGCAGGGTGAGTTATATACAACAGGCGCGTAAAAAATTAAGAAAAGTCCTTCGGAAGATCGGGTTTTATGAAAAAAACACTGCATAAATCAATGACCAATAAAGTTTGTTGAACTTTTCGATATTTGAGCTTTGTCAGTACCGACTTCGTTTTCAGATTTAAACTTCCTTTTTTACATAAACAAGCCCAAAGTTAGGTTAAATTAGCAAGAAAAACGAATCTTTGTTGGCTCCTAACTTTATAATGGCTTTTTATTTTAGCATTCTGTTTCCGTACAGACAATATTAATAATGAGACAAAACCATACCACGTTTAATTTTTAATGTACATTTTCGAACAGTGGAGTAATACACTCCCGAAGTTTGTATGGGAAAAATGTGGACTAGATTCACCTTAACAGGCATTCTTCAGGCAGACTTCTTTTCGTAAAATGCAAGTCTTATGTTTTTCCGCATTATTTGAGTTTCTTCGTTGTTATTTTATAAACTAAATCTCACTGAAGACGACCATTTTGAGAGCTTTTTGTTAAAACTTGTTCCTAAGTGCGTTTGCCTCGCATGTTTTAATACACCGTGACATTTTAGTCGTTTTACAACGGCAGCCCACTTCATGTATCCAATTACTACTAATGATATTTTTGGACATATGAATAATAATTAAACAAAATGTCATTGACTAAGAAGACGCATGATGTAGTTTTGAACACCCTGTTATGGAGATGGAATGAATGATGAAATGTAATGGTAATAAGGTAGGTAGGAAAAATCAAGAAGGAAGAATAAATAGAAATCTTCTACCGTTTTTTTTTTTCTTTGGGTGGAAAATCATCAAATGACTTCTCCCGCTCTGGTTGGAGCAGGAGGGCGTGTCAGACTTTTACTGACTACAACCCACCCATGTTCTTTCAGCTGCCCGTATGCCAGGGGCCGCGGTATCTCTTTCGAACAACCCGCACCCCTAGCGGGCATCGGCCCTTGCGGGCCCCACCAGCTGCTGCTGACGTCCTCCTGCAACGGGTCAGTACAGTGGCCCCGCCGCCAACCACTTTTCGGCCGCAGGGGATAGGGAGAGCGGCCAACGCTATACCGACACTCCTCTTCCCCTGCGGCCACACCGCGTCCGCCATCAAACGGTGGCGGCCCCGTCCAGGCTACGGAAGGGAAGAGCGCTACTCAGAAGTACCGGCACTCCTCCTCCGCCGCAGCCTGTAACCCTCAGCCGCGATGCCTCCCATTCGACATCGCGGCCCGCCTCAGTTGCGATGCACCTCACCGCAACCTACTTTTTGGCCGCTACGTCGTCGGCTTGGAGGCACAAGCCCTGACGAGCAGCCCCACTTTGGGGTTCCTCTTCGCTTCACCGTGGGAGGGTGACCACGGTTACTGAGCCCCCCCACAACGACAATGCGGGAACCCCACTGGGGGGGAATCTTCTACCGTTTGATACGAAAACATTATTAACAGGGAGGGTGTTTCATAATTCTAAAGCATTATTTATTTTTCTTAGTATCTCTATTATCTTAATTAATGGTACCAATTTTTTATCCCGCCTATAGGTATTTTATGTCGCATACATTGAGTGGACCACCTTTGTAAGACGACTAAAATATCTTGGTGTATACATTTTCCAAGTATCAAGTCCATTACGTTCGCAAGGACGTAAAATTATCGTAGAGTGAATTTTACGCGCACTGGATCTTCAACGCACTGCTTAACGCCGAGAGTTCAAATTCGAACACTGTGTTTTTTCGACGCGTTGGATTCTCAATGCTTGTATCTTCACCGAGAGTTCAAAATCCAGTACGTGATTAAATCCCGGCACGATTCAAGATAAGTTACTTAGCGATGAAAAATTGCGATTCGTACTTTCCGCACACCACTCATCTTACGGTATAAACCGCATTTTCTACTATCGAAATTAATCAATCACAGACACTCAACTAAAAAAAGCAACTCCGGATGGGTTGTTTGTTTTTTGAGTCTTCGTTAAAAGACTCACAAAAACACTTGACAGCCGCAACACCAACAAATTGATCACTTAGCTCAGGCAATTTCAATCAAAACCGCTTCACATACAGTTTAAATTGGCACGCACCGTATTGTAGCATTCGCAAACAACTTGGGAACTAGGTAGCGCTCCTAATTAACTCTCTACCACCACAACCGGCGCTTTCATGGTATTTGGTGCTCCACTTTGAAATTTACACAACCCCTGAATTCGAAAACTTTGCCAATATAGCAGGCAACGCAATGGAAACGGTGTTGTTGTCTATTAGACTTTGTTGTTGACGAATTCGATTTAGTGTCTAAGGGTGTGTGTATGTCTGTATTTGTTGTACACCAGTAATGCAATACAACCTGCCAGGCTCACGGATTTGTTCGAAAGAGTTACCGTGGGCATAGCACAGGCAACTGAAGGAACGCAGGTGGGTTTTGTTAGTCAGTAAAAGTCTGACACAACCTCCCGCTCCGCTCAGAGCGGGAGAAGTCATTTTATGATTTCCCATACAAAAAAAAAGTTATACAATACCCGTGCAAAATAGTAGGTACACGTATACAAACATAGATAAACTCACACTGTCTTCCTATGAGGGTAGCTAAAAATTAATGAAAGTCTGCAACGAACCTGACATACGAGGTATGTGAATAAGATATTTTTGTCTTTTTGTCGATGACAAATTACTTTGATTTATAAATACATTTAGGTCCGTATTACTAGCAGCCCCAGCCTTAACCCGCGTGGGTGTTGGAAATAATTCCACGGGAACGTGCACCGGGACAAGAGTATGTTACTCCTTATAACATCAGATCTTTGCCAGTGAAAGTCCCATCTAAATCGGTCCAACGGTTTCGAAGATTAGCCGGAACGAACAGACAGACAGACAAAAATTAAAAAAAATATTTTTTCTGTTAAAGTACCGATACTTTCATATGCATATAGTAAAATGCTGTTATTTTGACATTACAAATAAACACTTCAATTTTATTAATTTGTATAGACTGCGTTCCGTTCCGTATGGTGCCGGACGTAAAAGAATAGCACCATCCCATTTCTTCCCGAGGATGTCGTAGCAGGTGACTAAGGGACTTACAAGAGAATGGACAGCAGCGTTCTCTATGCATTTGACTACCATACTGACCATACTGCGATTGTAACCCACCTGCCAAGCGTGGTGATTATGAGAAATCCCCTTCTTTTGGGGGAGGCTTATGTCCAGCAGTGGACGTCTTTCGGTTCATATGATGACGATGACGATGTAAAGACTATGTATCCCCCCCAGTGGGTTCCCGCATTGTCGTTGCGGGGGGGCTCAGTAGCCGTGGTCATCCCCACGGTGAAGCGAAGAGGAACCCCAAGGTGGGGCCGCTCGTCAGGGCTTTTGCCTCCAAGCCGACGACGTAGCGGCCAAAAAGTAGGTTGCTGTGAGGTGCATCGCAGCTGAGGCGGGTCGCGATGTCGAATGAGAGGCATCGCGGCTGAGGGTTACAGGCTGTGGCGGAGGAGAAGTGCCGGTACTTCTGAGTAGCGCTCTTCCCTTCCGCGGCCTGGACGGGGCCACCACCGTTTGATGGTGGACGCAGTGGGGCCGCAGTGGACGAGGAGTGTCGGTATAGCGTTGGCCGCTCTCCCTATCCCCTGCGGCCGAAAAGTGGTAGGCGGCGGGGCCACTGTGCTGACCCGTCGCAGGGGGACCAAGGGTTCCAGACACGGGGTCGTCTGGGGCCCGTATGCTATTTGGTTCCTGGGGTGGTTGCGGCGTGCCATGAGTCCTGGTACGCCGGTGATAGGGGTTATTCCCCTCCGAGGCGGGTCCGGTGACGGACAGCCGCGGCGAGTTCGCGAATGGCTTGCGCTTTTCCGTGTTTCCGCCTCAAGCGGCACTGGAGGACACCGTGGAGTTTTAGGGGTTACAGTCTCACATAACTGCGCTATCTTCCCGTGGTAGCGCAGTAGGCATTTTTCCACGTTTAAAAAAAAAAATCCTGGGTCGACGGCGCGTTGTGTTCCACGCGCGCCGTCAGAGATGTCAGCAACAACAGGTGAGGTTCGCAAGGGCCGATGCCTGCCAGGGGTGCGGGTTGTTCGAAAGAGATACCGCGGCCCCTGGCACACAGGTAACTGAGGGAAGACGGGTGGGTTTTAGTCAGTAAAAGTCTGACACGCCCTCTTGCTCCATGCAGAGCGGGAGAAGTCATTTGATGATTTCCCACACCGAGAAAAAAAAAGAATATGTATACACGCACGGTGCGTGTGTTTATTATGTAAGGAGGTACCATTAATGTAAACCAATATTAGTGCGAACTATTTGCTTTGATGACGTCATTTCACTTGCCAACATTATTACTATTTGCTTTAATTACTATCGCTCAGTCTACTTCATCGTAATGATATAGCAATATTATCATAGGCAAAGGTGCGTAAACGGTAGGTAAGATATATTTATTTAGTTAAAATCATCTCCAAGGGTTTATTACAGTATCATCTTTTCTTAGAATCCCGATTGGGTACAATTAAGATTTTTTGATGCCCTAAAATTCTTTTATTTCTTAAGTATTTTAAAACTGATAGTTTTAAATTATGTAAATTAGTAAAACAATATTTATTGAAACAAAATATAATAATGAGAGTTTAAAGGTCTTATTCATAAAAATCATTTTAATGAAGTCATCCAACAAATTGACCAACACATCAAATCGTCAACCAAGAATGTCTGCCTACTCACCGAATAATTATGACCTTATCACGTACTGGCAACCATTTAATTGTCTACTCTACAGTTTCGACACTTCTGACGCGGTGACGTCATTATTATTTAAATTTGCCAAATAATTTGAAATTGTAACTGTCTTTGTTGCTTGAAAATTGACATTTGTTGACACACAATATTTATACGTCTGTTACGAGGCCAACCTGCAAGCTCAACACATTGTACCGACTAAGGGACCGATCGTATTACGACACCGCTCTTCCCACGTCACTGACGATTGTCATCGCTTTTCTTTACCTAACTTCGGTGGGAAAGGACACATTAAACCTAGCTAAATAAGACATCTATTTTAAAATCTATTTTATGTGAAACTTGTGAACGTTAAAATACACCTATTTCGTAACCTAAAAGGACTTATTCATTGGAGAGTTTCCCGACACACGCCCCCACACATATTTGGCGCAGCCGGTGCTCGTTACAGACTTAAGGTGTGGTGATGTGAAGTACCGAAAAATCAGGACAACGCCGCATCAACCGTCTGGACGAAGAACCTATTGGAGGCCTGTCAAGGAAGCTGTTGCTACGGAGATTGGGACATCCAAAAATCGTTGAATCAACTCTCGCAAGCAATGCTACTCATGTAAGTACATAAGTCCTATTATTGGTTGCTATATTTCTAACGCAAGGTACTATAATTTTCCAAAATTTTTCACCCACGTGGTAATAGGGACCTTAGTTTTAGTAGGCGTAACGAACTCCGCATCGCGCGAAGGGACGCATTTCGTAATCTAGAAGATATATCAGAAAATTTGGAAACTATGACGGAATCGAGTAGTAGCTCTACATCCGACATAAATCAAACAGATTTATTAGATAAGATTTATAAATCACTTAGACTAGTTCCGGAATTTGACGGAAATCCTAATGTTTTAACTAGATTTTTGAACTTGTGCGATCAGTTAGTGCTCACTTTTATCAGTCCAGAAACAGGACGTCAGCTTTCGAATTTATCTTTGATCAATGGCATTTTAAACAAGATTACTGGTAATGCTGCACGTACTTTGGCAACTAACGGAGTTCCAAGTGACTGGAATGGCATAAGATCAACTTTAATAAATACATTTTCAGATCACAGAGATGAATCGTCGTTGTATACTGATCTTTCTCTCTTAGTTCAGGGAACCGATAAGATACAAGTTTTTTACGAAAAAGTTCAACATTTATTATGCACAATTATGACGTACGTTGAATTACACGAATCTATCAAAACTACCATAGAATCTAAACGAACTCTTTATAAAAAATTAGCTTTACAGACTTTTTTGAAGGGTCTAGAAGAACCACTAGGCTCTAGAATAAGATGTATGAGACCTTCAACTCTCGAAAGCGCTCTTGAATACGCCCAAGATGAATTAAATATACTATATCTACAGAAAAGAAATAAATCTGTACCAGCAAAAGAAAAACTCCAAAATTATGAGCAGGTTAACCCTTCTACTTCTTGGTCACACCCTAATTTTCGTGCGTTTAGGCCAGCTAATCAAAATACAATATTTCAAACATACCCGAGACCTCAAATTCAGCCTTTGGGATTTCAATATCCATCACAATATCTCGCACAGCCTGCACGACCAGAGCAGCTCAGACAACCCTACCCGAGACCTACAAAAACTCAACAAATGTTCAGAGCACCCCCTTCTAACATGTCAACTGGATTTCGAATCCCACTACGCCAAGAGCCTCAGAATAGTTATCCAAGACCTATGAGTGGTATTAGTTACCCCGTCGCGCGTAGTCTGCCACCCACGAACTACAATACCGGACGCAATTTGGGGCCGAATAATGTTCCACAGATTAAAGAAGCGCACTTCAACGAATCTTTTAACGATAATTATTGCTACTATGATGGCAATATCCAGAACACTGATGTTACCAATACAGATACAAATTGCCCTAACAACTTTTTGACTGACCTTGACGTTGACAATCCAATTTTTGAAAATGGCCAGAACCTTCAAAATGAAAATTTTTACCCAACCTTGGAGAAAAATGCCCCAGGATAGAATTACATTTGCATACAAAACGCCATTTACCTTATATTCAGATAAATGATCCACCAATAAAACTTTTAATCGATACAGGTGCTAATGAGTCCTTTATAAGCCCGGAAGCTTACGAAAAATTTTACCCTCATATCCCACTTGACTATGAACCTTTTCTGGTCACAAATACCCATGTGACTACCCAAAATTTTTATTCGTTAACAGTACCCTGTTTCGATGAATTGAAAGATTACATTCCGATAAAATTATACCTATACAGATTTCATAATTTCTTCGATGGGTTGATAGGTTGCCAACAATTAAAAAAATGGAACGCAAAAATCGACCTTGCTACGCATACGTTAGAAACTAAATTCACTAAAATTCCTATAATCTTATACAATCCGGAATGCTTAAACTATTATCAAACTACCATACCTGCACAAACTACTCAATTGATCAAGGTACCTACCAATATCGCTCAAGGAAACATTTACATTGAAGAACAATCAATCTCTGATTGCTACATCAGCGAATGCTTATCATCTGCCGAAAATAATCAAACTAATGTACAAATCTCAAATCCGACGGATAAGGATATTGTAATTTCTATAACGAAACCCATCTTTGCACATATTTTTAACGAACAAACAATGCCAGTAACTCGAGTAGACGCGTCCGTGAATACCGATATGCGAACTCAGCAAGTCTTATCGCACTTGCGCATGGAACACTTAAATGCAGAGGAGACAGCCAATTTAATTAATCTTTGCAAAGAATATGCTGACGTATTTTATCTCGAAAACGAATCATTAACATTTACCAATGAAATCAAACATCATATCAGAACCATAGACGATAGCCCGGTATATAGTAAAAGTTACAGATACCCTTACGTACATAAGAAAGAAGTACAAAATCAAATAGAATCAATGTTACACCAAGGCATTATTCAACCATCTTCATCGCCTTGGAACGCTCCAATATGGATAGTACCAAAAAAAAGTGACGCGTCTGGTAAGGTCAAGTGGCGCTTAGTCATTGACTTCCGCCAACTCAATGCAAAAACAATTAATGATAAATATCCGATCCCGAACATTAATGATATTTTAGACAAGTTAGGCAGATGTTTATACTTTTCGACACTAGATTTAAAATCCGGATTTCTACAAATTCAGCTAAATCCATCTGATACACCGAAAACAGCATTTAGTGTAGAGCAAGGGCATTTTGAATATGTTAGAATGCCCATGGGTTTAAAAAATTCTCCGGCTACGTTCCAACGAGTGATGGACAATGTCCTTCGCGGATTGCCAAATTGTACCACATACATGGATGATATTTTGGTATTTTCGACGTCCTTGCAAGAACATGTAGTTAATTTACGCGCCATATTAGATCGTCTTAGAAATTCAAATTTAAAAATTCAGATGGATAAGTCGGAGTTCCTCAAACACGAAACTCCCTATCTTGGTCATATAATTACTACAGACGGTGTCAAACCAAACCCGGATAAAATATCAGCTATTGTAAATTATCCGATTCCGAAAACTTCTAAGCAAATTAAGGCATTCTTAGGGTTACTTGGCTATTACAGACGTTTTATACCGAACTTCGCACACATTACTAAGCCCTTTACGTCAAGTCTTAAAAAAGGCGCTAAAATTAATTTGACCCCGGAGTATTTAACCTGCTTTGAACACTGTAAAACTCTTCTTACAAATGATCCTATTCTAACATATCCAGATTTTAGCAAAGAATTTATTTTAACCACAGACGCCTCAAACATGGCCTTGGGAGCAATACTTTCTCAGGGACCTATCGGTTCAGATAAACCCATAGCCTACGCATCTAGAACGTTGAACGATAGCGAAATTAATTACTCCACAATCGAGAAAGAGCTTCTCGCAATAGTCTGGGCTACAAAATATTTCAGGCCTTACCTTTTCGGCAGAGAATTTAGGATAATAACAGATCACAAACCCTTAATTTGGCTTATGAATCTTAAAGAACCAGGTTCACGTCTCACACGATGGAGACTAAAGTTAGCAGAATATGATTATACTATCGTTCACAAAAAAGGTAAAATCAATACTAATGCGGATGCTCTGTCACGCATTCAAATCAACCAAAATGAAACTATGTCCTTGTTCGTCAATCATTCTGAAACTGCACACTCTGATACATCTGCTACATTAACTGCTGAAGGCATAAGCCCAATACATTCGTCATCCACCCTCACTGCTAGCCCGATACATTCGTCATCAACCCTCACGGCTCACACAGTTATTGATGGAGGATCGAATGACCCACATATTGAAACCATACACACAAGCTTAGAAAACCCTGTTCTGGAAATTCCAATATCGGACGAACCTTTAAATAAATTTAAGAGGCAGGTAGTGATTAATATAATAAATGGTAAACCTAAAAGTAGACCAACAGTAACTCAACCTTTTCAATCCTTTCAGAAAACTACCGTAGAAATTAACGAACATAGCATTGAAGGGAGTCTTATTAACGTTATAAAATCTCACGTCGATCCAGAACTCCGAACAGCGATTCTTGTAAATCCTGTCGAAAAAATGTTGAGTATCATACCAATTTTACAGCAAACTTTCGAAAATTCATCCATGAAATTAGTTTTAGTCAAATATGAAGTACTTAACGTTAATAATCAGTCGAACCAACTAGAAGTAATAAAAAAATACCACGAAGGCAAGACCAATCATCGTGGAATCAATGAAACCTACCTTTCGCTGTCACAACGTTACTTTTGGCCGAAAATTAAAATAGATATTACTAAATTTATTAACGAATGCAATATATGCAGATGTGCGAAATATGACCGAAATCCAATACGTCCGCAGTTCAGAGTTGTACCTCCACCAACTCAACCGTTCGAATTAGCACATGCAGACGTTCTGACTATTGATCATGACAAATACTTAACTATCATAGACTCATTTTCTAAATACGCGCAGGCGTATCTTTTACCCGATTGTACTGCACCCAATATAGTAAAAGCCCTTTTAACGTACAGTACCCATCACGGTTTTCCTTTAAATTTAACTACGGATCAAGGTACCGAATTTAGTAATCAAGTAGTGTCAGAATTTCTCCGTTTGCATAAAATAGAACACCATATGACTAGTGCATATGCACCAAACGAAAACGGTATCATAGAACGTTTCCACAGTACACTTTTAGAACACCTACGACTATTTAAAGTTCAGTATAAAAACGAGTCCACCCGAAGTCATATACCGTACGCATTAATTGCCTACAATAGTTCTATCCACAGTTTAACCAAGTGTAGACCATTTGATGTCTTATCTGGACATTTTGATCCTCGGAATCCTATTGATTTAAATATGACAGACCGATATCTTCAAACTTATATTCAAGAACATCGTAGTCGAATGGAAACGGTGTATAAAATTATTCATGATTCTGCACTGTCCGATCGTATAGCAATAATGACGCGTCGTAACGCCGATAGGGAACCCGTCTTAGATTGCGAACAAAATCAAGTCATACATTTACGAAATCCAATGGCAAGTAGACAAAAATTGGCACCTCGATTTATTAAGGATAAAGTAGTTAAGAACTTGCCTGTACATATTTATACCGCAAAAAGTCGTGGTCCGGTCGCAAAATCACGGTTAAAAAGACTACCGAAGAAATGACATTCTTCATATCATTGTTACAGGTACTTATTATTGCTGCCGGTTTTCCTAGTTGGTGCTCAAGACATACGTTTTGACAGCCTAAACAGTGGACCGGGTATACTACCGTTTAATCTCGGTGCTACCAAAATTATATCTCATTTCCACACATTCTTGCAAGACATTGACCTTGAAGAAATTGAGTCACATGTAAAAAGTATCAAATCCCAACTCGCCGTCACTACACATAAATTATCACGTGGGGACAGCGCTCTCTTCAACTATCAGATTAAACATCTATACACAAAGTTAGAAAGAGTTTCAGTGCAGTTAGATACATTTAGGCCAACTAGAGTTAAGAGAGGCCTGATCAATCCAATAGGCACAATCATCAAAAGTATTTCCGGAAATTTAGACAACGATGACGCTCTGAAATTTGAGAATGCATTACGTATCTTAAATAAAAACGATCGCACCTTGTCACAATCGTTTAACAAGCATATTACCTTATATAAAGAAATGACGATTCAGCAAAACCAGATCATCCGCAATCTTTCATTTAATCAGGAAAAATTGGAAAAAGCTCTTTCTTATGTCATGAATATGACTAATAATGATAATGAGCGAATAATTCATTACGCTCATCTTGTGCAAATCTTCGCGATTCTGACCGAAAATGTACAAGAACTACTGAGTGAAATCAATAGATTAGAAAACGTGTTAGCCTTTAGTCGAGATAAATCAGTTCATCATTCCATACTTTCTGTCAAAGATCTTAAAAATATGATAAGCCAATTAAAACGTATTTATAGTTCCGACGAAATAATTGACATAGATATTAGAAATTATTACGAGATTCTTAACTTAGCTTCATTTTTTACTGAGTCCACAGTTGTAATAGTCATCAAGTTTCCTATTACATTTACTACTAAGTATCAGTTATATGAATTGTGCCCTGTTCCAAATAACAATAGTGTAATTATAGTACCACCTGCACCCTATATAGCATCCAATTCTCAGGAATTTGTGTATATAGAGGCTGAATGCCCGAAGGTCAACCACTGGCACCTATGCGAGCAGAGGATCGTCCACCAGATTACGTCAAAAACAGACTGTATTCAAAAACTCATACAATCCCAGGAGATAGATGTAACGTGCAAAACCACGCCTATCTCTCTGACCAAGGAAGCTCTGATTGAGCTAGACAGCTACCATTACATAATTGCTTTTCCCAATAGCATAAAAGTAAAACTATCCTGTGGAAAAGAACGATATCAGATGTTACAAGGAAGCTTTTTGGTCACCATTCCTCAAGGTTGCAAGCTAAAAACCCCAGAGATCAGTATAATCAATTTGGATAACAAATTAGACGGACAACCATTAGAAATCATGGCTCTACCTCACTATGAGATATTAGCGAAGACGCGCAGCTTCCATTTACAGACTACAGATCTAAGCAGTCTTCGCGAAATTCAGAACCAAATTACCATGCAAGAGGAAATTCAGGTTGAATCATTAGACACGACTGGAATGTACCATACCACAATTCCATTTTATTCACTGATACTATTCGGTGCAAGTGCACTGAGCATTTGGTATATCGTTCGTCGCCGCCGTCGAGCTGCCAAAGTAAAATTAAATATTACAACTCAAACAACGAATACCGAGATGACAGAAGATGAAAAAAGAGCAGCAACTTTTGGCGTCAAGGTCACCAAATAGTTGCTTATCTGGCAGGGGAGGTGTTACGAGGCCAACCTGCAAGCTCAACACATTGTACCGACTAAGGGACCGATCGTATTACGACACCGCTCTTCCCACGTCACTGACGATTGTCATCGCTTTTCTTTACCTAACTTCGGTGGGAACGGACACATTAAACCTAGCTAAATAAGACATCTATTTTAAAATCTATTTTATGTGAAACTTGTGAACGTTAAAATACACCTATTTCGTAACCTAAAAGGACTTATTCATTGGAGAGTTTCCCGACACACGCCCCCACACATATTTCGTCAAATGGTTTAGATGTTCGATAACTTTTTATGAAAAAGACCGCGTTTAAAAATACCCATATCGCTTTTCTCTTATCTTCATGATCATCAAGCCCTATTTTATTTTCTCTATTTATTTAGGATCTGCGGAATATGTCATTTTCTCCCAAACCTCTCTTTTATTAATCGGAATTCGCCTTTGTCCTGTATGTTAAGGATTAACCTTTAATAAGTTTCCATCTCACTTACTTGTGAGAAACTGAGAGGCAAAATTTTCGTTAAATCATAATAATTTAGTTCCTGCAAGGAGGTGATAAAATATTGTAACATTCTGGTAATTTACGATCGTAATTCAATTATAATTGAAACAACAAAACAGCAGTAGCCTTTGTTAATTATGGACTTAAAATTAAATTGACTGACCTTACTGAACAAGTTGTTATCATTTTTCACTTCGCCCAGCAAAAGCAATTTATTTTCACTTACTGTCAATGTTCATTTAATAAATATCGTGTCTCGGGAAACTGACAAATGGAGAATATAATTTGATAAAGGTGTAATAATAGCCTGAATGTTTGACAGAAAAGGTATTTTGTTAGTAGAGAGGAAAACTTGAGTTCTTTTTGGTGTATGTTGAAATTACTTTTGGAAAAATACATTTAATTATTTTTTCTGGTTAAAGTGTGAATTGGTTCATTTAAAAAAATGCATACTAGTGTAATTTGCCCGTTACTTCTTCACCTGAGGCTAAGGCTTTACTTTCACGATTTTCTTAAGTTTTCTGCATAGTAGAATCAGCCTCAAAATTATGTAATCATCGTCAAAGATCATATAAATTGTCTACAATTTGTGTTCCATAATACTGTTGTTTGTGTGTGTATAAAATGTTTTGGGGTATATGCAAGGCAAGGGTAGGGAAAGACTAAAATAACGATGGATGGATTGTCTGAAAGATGATTTGATTAGAAAGGGGTGACTGTCGAGATAAGGGCTAGTAGAAGTATGGATGAAAAAGACATGTGTCACCGGTCCCCAAACAGACAATCAAATGAATTCTTGTTGATTTATTCATCTTCTGTACTTACTCGTAGAAGTGAATGATTGCGAAACAATAAAAATATAATCGAAACACCGATCTTCAACCCGTATCTTGGCACTACATTCCCCGAAATTGGCCCGAACGGTACGCAAGACGTAAACACAATACGGTCCACACTAAACTCGGGTTTGTATTAAATTTGCATCAGTAATGAGTGTGGGATTAGTATCTGCTACACTAGCAGCTAGTAAACATGAAACGTGCCAAAGTTCGCGTCGAAAGCAAATTAGCCCAAAGGGAAGGGTTAGATCGCGCAGTCTGGCTTGAACGAGAGCGGTGGATTGTTTCGTAGTAACAACATAATTAATATGTATTAGGATTAGCGATAGCTACTTCCATACTTAACCCATACAAATAAAAATGTTAGTGTCTGTTTGTAATATTTAAATAAGTGATGTTTACTAGATGAATATGAAAGTATATATGCTTATTAAAAAAAACTTTTTTTTTCCCGTGTGTACTGGACTTATTTTGACAGGACTTTCACTAACAGATAGCTAATGTTATGAGGAGTAACATGCATGCTTTTTGTTGAGGAAACAGCTAGTTTCTGTGGGATTATTTCCGATATTCGACAAGCCACGGGCACAGCTAGTATTATAATAATATACAAAAGAAACTGTCTGTACGTCTATTACATTTTAGCGCCTCAACGACCTATCTGTCTGCGAAGTAGTAATGCTCGCGAAGAGGGAGGCAACGTACGTGAGGGAGAGGCAGTATATGCGCCCTCACGGCTCTAGCCTCCGCAGGAGACGCCCTGGGCGTCGGGAATCCCAGGCTGATTCCCGGTCACCGTAGGCGCGGGCTTGCGGACGGCGAGTAATGGGTAGCTGCCCGGTAAGGACCAAGCCCGGGTCGACGGCGCGTGGGACACAACCTCAAAACGATGTCAGTACCAACTTATGGGGCCCGCAAGGACCGATGCCTGCCAGGAGTGCGGGTTGTCGAAAGAGATACCGTGGCCCCTGGCATACAGGCAACTGAGGGAACACGGGTGGGTTTTAGTCAGTAAAAGTCTGACACGCCCTCCTGCTCCAGCCATTGGCCGTATGGCCCACACATAGACCATCAACTGGGTTAGAACCTTTTTTTTACCCCGATAGTACATTTCCGAGTGATAATTTAAAAACAGGAAAGTTAGGCAAAAAGGTCGTCCCTTTTGCCTTACTTGCCTTTTGATTTACGCAGTATGGAACGAAAGATGAAAATGAAACTACTAAAATGCATGATAATCTATAAAATTATTTAAGAGAGAAATCAACAAAATCGCCATCTAGGAGGACACCGTGGATTTTTAGTGGGTTACAGTCCCACATAACTGCGCTATCTCCCCGTGGTAGCGCAGTAGGCATTTCTCCACGTTAAAAAAATGCCCGGGTCGATGGCGCGATGTGTTCCACGCGCGCCGTCAGAGATGTCAGCAACAACTGGTGGGGTCCGCAAGGGCCGAAGCCTGCCAGGTGTGCGGGTTGTTCGAAAGAGATACCGCGGCCTCTGGCACACGGGCAGTTGAGGGAACATGGTTAAAAAAAAAGAGTATAGTGGAGTTGAATCGATCGGGATCCGCATTCATGTCCCACTTTAACGTTACGACCAGTGTTAAAAAACAGCAAAAAGAGTTTAGAATGAACGTTGCACATTCCAAACCAGGAACTGGTAAAAAAGTAACAAAAATATCTGCAAACGGATACTGACATTCCAACCCGCCACTTCTGATACTCCTTAATGCGCGCACGTAGCACTTGCACCGTTTAAACGTATTGCTAACTCGCTCTTTTTATGGCCTCTGCGCACTCTAGGAGGCCAGAATATGGCCTCAAACACATCGCACGTGGAAACTGCTGTCTGTAAACGGCTAGTGAAATTGCAATGTTGCGCTCCACTAGTGAATTTTACGAGTACTCGTGATGTCGTGCGTTCTCTGTGCACGTACATATAGCAACATGTATCACTTTAGAATCACTTTGTGAACTCCCTCTGTGAATCCGCCCGACTAATGGCTGGACATTTTACAGTTTGGAAGTTTTAGTGAAGGGTCGAAAAGAGCAAATAATATTTCGACACCGTTAAAAATCAGATTGATTTTGTATTGAGGCTAAGATAAAATGAAATAAGAAATCCATAAACCATCTTTATATATTATGTAAACATCATTTATCTTATTCAAACTATCTTAAGTTTCAATATATTTTCTCGACAGTAACATCGCATCGATATACATTTTCCAACTTGATTCATATTTAATTTGAACGTCTCGAGATTACATTCGCGGCGCAGGCGGGTAGATTGCGATTGCGGTTATTTATCTTATTACGAGCGACACAGCGGCCATTATCCTTTGTTTATCGCCTGGGGGCCTGGCATTGTGGTCGACGTCATTAAAACTTAATAATGGTGGATTCAATCCGCCGTAGGCCGCGTTTACCGTCCAACGACCATGTGTTTATTGTGAAAACGGGAGGAAAAACCCTTTGTGATTTCTATTTGCTCAGTTTTTTGTGGCACGAGGAGCAGACAGATGGGCAAGCCAGATAATTGAGTTTTTAATCTTGACGTAACGTTTCGGACGCCGAGTCAAATTGAATTTTGAATGTCAGTGGAAATTACGTAACAAACAATCCTCAGTTTTTGCCGATTCCAAGTTGTGACGTTCCTGATTTATTATTTCTTAACCAGAATAAAGGTTGTTTTGTTGCGTTCTCGAACTTTCTGCGCTCAATTTTATAAAATGTCTGTGCCGGGAAATCTTGTGTAGTACCGCACAGGATAGTGATCATATCTTAACTTTACCCATTTCCACAAGAAGGGTAATGTTGGCGCAGTGTGTTGAAGCAGAATGGGTCACATCCTTTCAGATCCGATCATGCATGGGTATTATACTTGATACCGCACGTTTCTATTGATGATTCTTCGAGGAACTTTTATCTTGGCAATTTTCAAACACTAATGCAATTCTTCTTTTTCTAACTTTACAGCTTACGTTAATTATACACCCCCTGATCATTACCAGAAACGCCAGCGTATAAAAACTTTTATGCCCACAAAATTGGATTAGCTTCCCAAAAAAATTACGAAATCAGGAACAGGACCCGCAGTTTATTATTTCATTTAAGTACAGCCCACCTTTCGGTAAATTAGTGAGGGGAGCCAGGCTAAATTAACGAACCGCGTGATCTTATTAGCAACCTCACTCAAGCCATTAGGTTGCCTCTAGCTGGGATGCCATTGTACTTTACCTGTTCAAATTTAATAGAACCCTTTAAGGACGTAAATTTTGCTGGAATTGTCTTAGCGAGCAAAGTGCGCCTTTAGTTGCGTCATTAGTGCACGGAAGTAAGAACTAATTATGCAGGAGTTAACAGCCACAAATCGCTGCTTGTGGGCAGTGATGGTCAATGTCTGTTCATTAGAACAGAACCTATAGGACCAATTCGCATTAGGAATTGCTGTGGTTGCTAATTGAGCGATAAGTTTCACTAGTAGGCCCCTATTGTACATTTTCGCAATTTATACCAAATGCGCAATGCACCAAAGTAATAACGCCATAAGTTAGAACCGTCCCTGAAAACGAACTCCTAAACTAGGTTACATGTTATTAAAGACCAAAATCGCTTAACAGACTCCAACAAAGTATATTTCCAAGATGAAAAATATGAAGTTTTCCAAGTAAACACATCAAGTGTCGGCAGAGTTGAAATTTGTTGGCGTACTCCCATTGAAGGCTGTGTAGGAGAACAACAAAAGAGAGCAAAATAACGTGCTATCTACCCAAGCGCAGGCCAGAGCATGTTTTTTTGATTGTTTTATAGTAGGTACCTACTAAATTTTTAAACAGCAAAAGAATATAAGTTTTTGTTGTGAAGATACGACATGCTACAGTTGTGGTTCTTTTGTTAAGAAAGTAAAAAATTCACTCGTTCATTTTGAAATATTTTGTTCCAAACCGTTACACTAAACAGGTTTATTAATAGTTTAATGAGATTAATAACGAGGACAACAAAAAAAGAAAAGGTCAATTTAAAAGTTAAGGCTAACAAAGTAAGTAAATAAAGGTATCCTATAACACTGCTTTTAAAGTTTCACCATCTTATTACCAGAAGAAAAGATGTCGTCTTACGACCCTAGTTATAACAAGACCCAATTCGTATTCGTCCCTAGTTCCTACTGTTACGTTATCATGACCAGTTGAATACAAATATAATTTCCTCGTAATATCTTTGTTAGATGTTACGTAACAGGATAAATGAGGAAGGAAGTCTGTTTGTTTGTCTCCTACAGTACACGTGATTGATCGATCGCTTTGACATTTGCATACGCATAACTTATTTCTGTTGAGTGAATAAACTGGATCTATAATATCATCATCATTATTATCTGCCTAGCCTTTTCCCAACTATGTTGGGGTCGGCTTCCAGTCCAACCGGATGCAGCTGAATACCAGTATTTTACAAGGAGCGACTGCCTATCTGACCTCCACAATACTGGGCAATACGATACCCCTTGGAAAGAGTGGTTGTCAGACTTTCGGGCTTCTGGCGACCCGTAACGACTGCCAAAGATCAACAAATGACAGCCGGGATCAAGGCCTTAACGTGCTTAACGAGGCACGGACAGGTCTTGGTATGTTAAGATGGTCACCCATCCACGGACCAACCGCGGCAAGCGTAACTTAATTAACCTGATCGATCGATCCGTGCGGCTAATATTACTTAGCCACAAGCCCCTAAACATACTTACCCACAAACTGGATCTATAATATATTCTGTAAAAATCTCACCGTGAAAATTTTGGTCGTAGATTCGAACCCTGACGGACGCTTTAATTTGTGTAAATTTTTTCACCACTGCTCTCGATGAACGATGAAGGAAAACATCGGAAGGCAACCGGCGTATCCTAGAACCAAATATTCGAAGACATGTGACCAACTCGTACTGGGCCCGCGTGGTGGATAACGGCTTACTCCCTCTCAGAGGGAGGAGACCTGTGCCCCAGCAATAGTAACATTTTAGGCTGCTTATGCATGAGCTTGAAGCGGGCTGTCATTATTGTCCTTAATATCTTATAATAATCCCTAGCATCAGGTAGAATGACAGCTCACTATAGTTTATTTTTATTCCAGTTAAATAATTAAATAAAGAAAGCTACGTGTGGTGCCGGACGTAAAAGAATAGCACCATCCCATTTCTTCCCGTGGGTGTCGTAGAAGGCGACCAAGGGACTTATTAGAGAATGGGCAACAGCATTCTCTATGCATTTGACTACCATACTGCAATCGCCAACCCGCCTGCCAAGCGTGGCGATTATGGCAATCCCCCTTTTGGGGGAGGCTTATGTACAGCAGTGGCTATTTTCGGCTGATATGATGATGATGAAGGAAAGCTTTTGTATATTAAAGATTCGGATTTCCAACTTAAATGCTAAGCTGTTTGTGTATGTGAGTTGAAATGTTCGTAAACGCACCCACAATACAGGAGAAATTCCTAGTGTTACGTGTGTACGTTTAAAAATTAATGTTTTATTCATTCTTTCATTTCATAATTATATTGCAGATAAGTGTATTCTTATTGACAGAAAGAGATGAAATTTAATTTTCTACCTATTTTTTCAAGGATAAACCTACTGGCCTAAGAATTGGCATTGCCATGCAATGTGGCAATACTGCTAGTCTTCTGGGCACGTTTTCTGATGACAGCGATGCGGACGAGTACTTTCAGTTATTTATTTATTTATTTAAAAAAGCACAGCCACATCACATACATTCAACTTATTCTAGAAATAATCTTAATAAATAAAGGACTAATTGTACATGACAATTACGGCGTACATAGCATTGATCAAAATATCTTGCTGCCTTGAAATAGTAAACTAAACAATATACTAAACTAAACTAAAATAAACTACAGTAAAACAGAGTAGCATAAATAACGGCCGGGTTACACCCAAAACCAACAAAAAAAAGTTAAGAAATACAAATAATAATACTTTGACGCCTAAGCGTCTTTTTTTTTGTATTTATTTGTATGGAAGGTAGTTATTCATTTTATTTAGTACTTACTGTAAATATTCAATATCTCTACTGTACCCAATATAGCAAAATCGTAAACGATCCAGGCAACCAGAACCGAGCACCTCTCTACGCTTTGCATTAATCGATACTTCCTACCAATGAGACAATTCGTTCATTAATGCACCCAGCATTAATGAACGAATTATCTCATTGGTTAACTCCTGTGGTTAACCAGTAATGGGCTAGTGTCTATATGATTAAGTTATCTAGAACTATCAACCAATTAAACCTCATTTGGTTAAATAAAAAGTCGAGAGGTTTCGTGGGACATCCGGTTGGAAGGAAGTTCTTATCGCCGTTATGTCAATACTACTATTATAAAGAGGTAGAGTTTGTGTTAGTACGTATGGGGAAATCTACGGAACGACTGGACTGATTTTGATTAAATTAAATATGGGGATGATTTGGACCCTGGGGAAGGAAATAGCCTTTTTGTAGACATACCACGCGATCGAAATTAAATAGGGGATCCAATTAAATACATTAACATTGTTTGAGAGCAAAGCTAAATGAAAAAAATAAAAGCTTGTAAAAACAAGTTTCGTGACGGTCAAAATGTTACAATTTTTTGTTCTAGCTCTGATTCAGCAAGTGGGCAGAGTATACCGTGTTTAAGGAACTTTGTTCTACCCACCATCATCATCTGCCTAGTCTTTTCCAAAATATGTTGGGGTCGGCTTCCAACTTAACCGGATGCAGTTGAATACCAGTATTTTACATGAAGCGACTGCCTATCTGACCCGAATCGACCCGACTTCGAATTTCGTTCTAACCATGTTATGATATTCTTCACCAGGTACAGCATTCTGAGACACAATGGTCACGTGACGTGTCACAAGTCTACATCATCACTGCTGTGACCAACAATCACCGTAATAATAACTCCCTATCCACCTTTATCGCATATGTCAGTCCAAAAAAACAATGCGATTTGAATTAATAATTACGTTGGTATAGTTTAAGTTGAATTGTTGTGTAAAATTAGAAAAACGAACCGTCAGTTTAAATGCTGTATTAATACATTTATTTTAACAGAATGGTGACTGAAAATGTTTCCATAATTTCGTGTTTTGCAATAGTTGGCAACTCGATAGTGACGTAAGCATCTCTCACTCCCGGGATGCGAGATCTTACGACAAACTATAGGTATAGCAGAAGACGTAAATACAATCCCCGCTAAAGTACAAAAAGTAAATTGTCTACACAGAAAATACTTTACCAGTCCTACAACAAAATAAAATCCAAAACCAGCAAAGTCTGGTGCAAAACTATACATAAAATAGTATCTTTATATGGTGTTGCGGTTAGAACAGATCTACTTGGCAGAAATGGGAACAGAATTGAATTGGGACCTGCGCCGTGTCCCCGCATTCCCAAACTCAATTATTATATTCTCTGGTTCCGAGCTTGGGTCGTATCACTTGGCCATGATATTTGTGGTTCCATTAGTAACATGTGTGATAATGTGATTGTAGTAAGGAGTGTGAGAGGGATTTTATTTAGGTACTCTCCTTTTTGGAATGAGGTGATCCGGCAGAGAACCAAAGTTGTGGACATAGCTCACAGAATTAGCAAGCTGAAGTGGCAATGGGCCGGGTACATTAGCCGTTGAACCGATTACCGTTGCGATAGACGTGTTCTTGAATGGAGACCGCGAACCATAAACGTCAAGTAGGACGCCCACAGGCTAGGTGTAGTGACGATCTTAGCAGGGTGATTGGTAGCAACTGGATGAGAGTTGCCGAGAATTGAGCTGAGTGGCATGCAATTGGAGAGGCTTATGTCTAGCAGTGAACTTCTGCAGGCTGATAATGACTCTCTTTATTGGTCATTTTTACTGACTCGTAATAATTATAGGTAGGTTATTTTGGTAATAACAGTACAGGGTAGTAGGTATATCTGCGCGCAAACTGAAACCATGCATTCAGAACATGATTAGACTACCTGGCGTAGAAATTTTATGTTGGCTCTAAAAAAATATTTGCTGTTTCATATAAAAGTGCAATACCTACGCTGTCAAATGAGAAAAACTACATTTTTTTTAAAATAACCGGCGAAAAATTTGAACACAGCCGTTTCAGCATCATGGCAATAATGCGTGCGTAATGTCCCTATCACTCTGTATATTATATTGTTGGCTGACAAGTAAAAACTGAAACCGTTTCAAATTAGGCTGTACCTGATGATGTATCGATACATTGGATAAGTCAAGTCAAGCCTATGACCAGTGAGACATACCTTATGAACCAGCATTTACCTACTTAGAATTCCCAAAGCTATAGGTACATTCCTACTTGTAGTTGTTGTAGATATACTGTTCAGTCCAGCTCATCTAATTACCTACATATAAGATGAATAAACTATCTATCCTAATAAATTGAAGAGAACTTTAAACTTAGCGCAATAAGATTGAACTTCTTTCGAAAAGAAAATTGTTACCAAGACTACAAAAAAAAACCTCATAAATAATATGAATTCAAAACCATACCTAAAAGATATTCAAGATCGAAATCGACAAAGCCTTTCAATAGGCGTCTCCCCATAAAATAAAAGGAAGACATTTCTCAAAATTCTAATTCCTTCCATCTGGTTTTGACGTCTAAATAAAACGAAGGGGGACAATACTAAGATATTGCAGTGATAAATTCGTTAAATCCTGGTGGCATCTGTAAGCTTTTTCAATAAGATTGGAGGTAAGGAGTACCATCAGTCTTTGAGGCAATCGGAGGTGCGGGTCGGTCGAGGGCAGTTTCAAGATTACTTACGTTTTCTTACTTATATTGGAAGGAAAAGAATTTTGTGAAAGCTATGGAGGTCGGCAAAATGTACAGCTTTTAGTGAATTTATTTCATACGTACAGATGCAGGTGAGTGAGTGGCTGGAGTTTGGGAAGAGGTCGATTTATATTTTGTAACGTGCCAGTGTCACAATTTGAGATATTTTTTTTTACTGATCTTTAAAGACATGAAAGCAAAGGAAAACAATTGAATGCTGCACTTTTAGACAATTCTTGACACTTATGAGGATACATTAGGAGCAACTAAAATTTTAAGAACGTTTACAGTCTGAGGGGCAATTCTCGTAATTTTAAAAACGTTCAGTCTGATATCCGTCCCAATCAGTCAAAAACTTTTTCCAAAAAAAACACGACTTCCGAAAAAACACTACAAAGTGAAAAATAACTTTAATTTCGGAAGGCGGTGACAATTTTTTATAATACATATCCAAAGTCACTGCCTTCCAAAATTAAAGGAAAAGTTTTTATTTTTCACTTTTTAGTTACAGTACCTACTAGTGGAGCATTATAACTAAAATTCGAAATTTCTTCATCCTTGGGGTTAAAACAACGCGATAGCAGCAATCGCGGTTGTTTACTGTAACTTTTTGAAGAGTTCCGTTGTCTGTCTCCGAAACGCATCATCAGATCTAAATGAAATTGAAAGCTCGTGCTTTCCGTGGTCCCAACCACACGGGAAGCACGAGCTTTCAAATAAAAAAAGAATCATCAAAATCGGTTCACCCAGTCGAAAGTTATGAGGTAACAAACATAAAAAAAAACATACAGTTCAATTGAGACCTCCTTCTTTTTTTGAAGTCGGTTAAAAATACCTCGAGTTTCCATACATTTTTGACATTTGATTGTCGCTGAGACAAGACTTCGACTAGATTTTGAACGTGTTCAATTACGTGAATTAGCCTTATTATCACAAAGATTTTTTCCCGAAATGTGTTTGCTGTAAAATGAAACAGTGGGTCTGACTTCAAATATAATATACCGTCAAGAATATTACTGAATAACTTTACATTAACCGTATTAATGTTAATGAGCACAGTGCGATGAATATTAACTATACAAACGTGACGTATTTTAGCCGTTTGGCAGATATTACACTCAATTCATGATAGGAATTTAATACTGCTTAGCGTATTTCCGTTAAATTACCCGTTTATAATGTTACGGTATTACAGACAGCCTAGTTTGAGTAGTATTAGTTAGTTTAAGGCCTGACATACATAAAGTGATACAGTAACTAGTTTAATTATATATATTATTCTGGAGTGTTAAGTTAATGAGCTGTTACTCTATTAGAAAGTAATACATGAATATCGGGTTTTTGCTTGGCAGATACTTAAACATCTGTGCAAAGTTTCTTTAAATGCGGTTGCTTTTAGTCAAAAGAGGAAGAAGTTAGTAAGACAACAATATTATCTTGCTAAAACTTTTCAATCGCACAATTATACTCTTTCACAATCCAACAACGACTAACTCGCACTATATTATAACATAAAAAAAATAATTTAGGGCCCCACCTAGAAAAAAACATGATATTTAATATTTGTAAGTGTTGCCAAAGTAGTAGTTAGTTGCCATAGTGAAAATACATTTAAAAGTTGGTTACAATTTAAGTTATTTGTACATTTATAGTGTTGCCACAGTGGATTTTGTAGTTTTTTTTTAAATTACATTAATGATATCGCGACAAGGTGAAGTTCAAAAACCCAGAAATCAGACAAAATAATAACGTTGATCTCATCACACAAATATCACCAATCAAAAGATAAATCAAAATACTATCACTAGCTTTTAATCCACCATTGTCCGATTACATGCACAAAAAAAGAAAACAGAAAAAATAAACAATTAATATAAAACAAAAACTACCCTCAACGAGAACCATAAATCATTGGGTGACGACGGAGTTTAAATCAAAGAGGGGGAATAAATTTCCATTAGCAGATCATGAGAGATTCCGGCCGAGGTAGCGGCCGGCCCGAGATTGCCGCAAAAACTCGCTAGACGGAGAATATATTTACTACGATATACTCGTATATACGTATTCGTATAGACAGAAGAGAATAGTAGGAATATAGAAGGAATAGAGTGGTTTTTTAAAGTGGAGGTATTAGTGAATTTTCAATTTTCTGTATCAAATGAGTAACATTATTTTTAAGAATTAGAACGAGCAGATATACCTACACATGACGTATAATTATGGTATTATGATTAAGGAGTGCACTCTTCTGCCTGATAGGAGATCACAGCTTGAGTGACAAAGCAGCAATAAAACATAACCCTCCTTCTGGCGCAGTCCGGTAAAAAGACACCATGAATGGTTCTTCAACTTTGTACTTAGAGGTACTTAATTTTTATAGTGGTTAACTTTAAAAACTGGTGGCCATGAAAACTACCTATGTAATAAAACGATCGCCAGGGCCACCCCATCAAGTTTGAGCTCGTTTGATTTATCGTGACAAGAAGTCTTATCCTAGATGATATTCAGGGTCTGATGATGGAGCCAGAAGGTGGCACCCTGTGGAGCAGATCTGGGAACTCAGTAAATAACGACGCAACCTCATCGAGTTTGGGCTTGTTTCATTCGTCTTGACAAATACTGTGGTTCTAAAAATAATAATTGTAATAATATTTTTTATAAATTTGAAACAAGTTTCTTTTTGCTGTATATGAAACCATCCAACTGCTTCTAGAAACCATTTAAAACAGACACAATCATGTCTTACGTAAAATCGGTGTTAAATTGAGAGACCAAATTAAGCAACACCAAATACCAAGCAAGCTATAAAATAATCCTGTAACACACTTCGTCGCACCGTATGTTAAGCTCTTAAGCCGCGACAGGTTATCAGCTCTAGCGTGGTTTGAAGTATCAGGTGAGCGTGAAAACCTTCGTTTGCACAATGAGGTAAAATGGATTTAAACTGTGCTGTATCATAGTATTAAAGGTATATTAAGAAATTGCAACACTTCTCATTCTGTAGAATGTAGCTCCTTGCTGCAATAAATTAATTTCGTTTCCAAGCTTAGAGAACTTTTTGTGGGTTATTTTTCTTCTCTCTCTTGCAGTTCACACATTTGACATAGATTAAATGTCGGTTGTAGGACATGAACCCGTTTAGCACTTCTAAACACAATGTTAGTTTGCTGATGTGTTATTGAAGATAAGTGTAAACCTCCCAAATAGATTTAAACACCAGAAATAGGAAGAATATGACGGAATCTTACTACCTACTTACTAAATAATTGCAGTAATCTTATTCGTTTTTCGAATATTGTGTAAATGAATACAAAAACACCAGTAAGCACAAAACATTATCAGCGTATAATGTTCCCACTGCTGGGCCACAGGTCTCATCTCTTAGCGAACATCTCAATATTATCTTCATATTTTTGGTTCAGTGACATGTCAGTTTCCTCACGTTATTAGATGCCTGTTTGAGTTCAAACATACGAACTAGAACTTATGAGTCGCGCTCGTTACCTCTGGGCCACCACCGCTCCAGTACACAATATTTTATTTATCTGTGACTGGCAGCTCAATAATGAAAATCGACCATGAGTCAATGCTCAAAAGTCTTAAGAAAACCATTTATACACTTATACGGTAACAGAATCCCTTCTCAGAAGCTCTTGTGTACGGAAATTGTACATCTATTTCCCGTCTCGCTGTTTCCTTACAATTAATTCGTTACGAATTCTGCCAGACTTAAATTTCCCTCGGGGAAGTGTATTTAACAAACCGTTACCATTGCGTATCTTTGTTAGTTTCCGCGTATATACTCCTGCTATTATAAGATGGTGTGTAAGTAATATAATATGGAGTTTTGTTTGTACTTTGTTCTTCATTGTGTTGTGGTCTCAAAGTTCTGGAGATAGAAGCTATTCCCAGGTCCCTTTAAACTTTATCGTTTCTAGATTGTTTTGATTGAAAACTATCATGAATTTCAAATACCAAAGTTGAACTATTTAGCAAGCAATCTATCTAGTCTATCGGAAGATTTGGTAGGTATCTACAATTCTAAACTCTAGTATCCAAGAATTTCCATCAGCAAAACTGATCTTATAGCCACACTAAAATCAGACTACAACCCAGAATCTTTTAATATGTTAGCACATTATGTTCATTGAATCGAATTTAAAATATCCAAATAGCCAGTCACTTATTGAAATTGCTTTTAAAATAGCTATGAAAATTGTGACTGAAGAAAACTTTAGGCAACAAAATGCCTTGAATTTCGGCAACAGTTCGGATAGACCCTTTCCAATAACGCTTAAAGTTTATCGGAGTAATAACACTTCAACCGGTCTCGGATAGATTCTTGATGTTTGAACAAAATCTTGAAATTTTAATCTGCTCTCTCATCAACTTTACACAAAGTTTCTTAACATTTATCTAACGCTACTTCAAGTTACCTATTCAAATAAAAAAAACTTTTGATCTTTAAGAAAAAATACTACCTTTGTCGACTCTTTTCATTTCTAGTCCGTGGATACAACTTATATGCATATTTATATGGATAAACTGTACCCTTACCTCCTCTCAGCTGTTGCCACGTCATGTAGGAACCACTTCCTCGGAAAAGGGATTATAAAAGTGCTAAAATTTATGCTCGCTTAGAGAGGGACCATTTCTTTCTACTTTACTGCTGTTACTAATGTTTTGTTTTACGTACTTTTTTATCGTTTGTACTTTAGCTGTTAAATGCACTCTGTCTAGTTTATTATATCCTTATGCCAGCCTTTTAGACTTTGTTCGTAATTTGAAACCAAATACTGTAATAGTATGGAAGTAATTCTTACTTGATATCTTGATATCAGAGAGAGTATATTTTTAGGTCACGTATTCCATTACCAAATTACATATTCAAGAAATCTACTTACGTGTACAATGCCTCGGCTCATCAGATGAATCCCCACAGTCGTTCGAACCATCACAGTATCGATTAATCGGTATACATTTCTTATTCGTACACAAATACTCAGAGATGCGACATCGAGTATCGTTGCCGTGTAACACAGGCAGAAGCTCTGGTTCTGGTATATCTTTGGGACTATCCCTTTGATATATATTATTGTATATTTCTTTAGTTTTCGGTGCATCGGTGACGATGTCGCAGTCGGTGAGGTTGAGAAGCGTTGCAATGACAATTCCAAGGCCTAAGGCTATGTTGCTGGAACCTGGAACAAGAAAAAGAAAGAGAACATAAGTATGTGTCCCAATTAAACTGATACAATTTCTTAAAGGGAAGAATCTGGACACGCTGCTAAAATTAGTGGTTTCTAACTAACTACTACTATAACTTAATTTTATTGCTTCAAAATCAACCTAATCACACGACAATACAAGGCAATTTAGTGTGACTCGTTTCGTTGACGGCATCCAGCAAAATTACACAATGCCTTCAATCATATCATTCAACCATAGTTTTTGTACTAAAAATGATGCAATAAAATTGTTTGGGTCACTTTATTTAACGTGTTCATATGTTGTTTATATGTTTATGTTAGAAAGATCTGAACAATTATTTCTAGTCTTTAAAATTTCAAGCATCTTCTTTCACTTTGTCCAATTACTATTACTCTTATTTAATGCAAACAAAAGAGTATCGATCTCAGCGTATTAAGGTACGGCAAATATAAGAGCAGGTTACACAAGTTGATTAGAAACATAAGCAAACAGAGTGTGCAAGATCATGTTTGCTTTTAATTTCGTTTTGTTGTAATCGTGCCCTTATTTATCGCCCTCCAGTCTTATTTGATCCTGTTTGATAACAATATTGTTTTTAAATGGATAATGATATCGTATGGATATCGTACCTTTTTCTACCTCATTAATGTTTTTAGGAAGCTATGTATGTCATATCAGTTTATCAGTGGAAACTTGTAAATGTCCTTCAGTTTCATATTGTATAATAACATCGTTTATGTTAGCTGTCAGTTTCCCGAATAAAATAAAATGAAATAAAATAAAATATAGGATTTATTATTATACTGTTTGGTGTAGAATATGAGACATTCATTGATCATAATTAGCATTCTGATCAATGATATTTATCTTGTAAAAAAAATAACACTTTTGGACGTCGTTTTTGGAACAAAGTTCCATAAGGCGAAAGCGTCAGGGTACCTCGTGAAATTAAAATTTTCTAGAATAGAATAGAATTTTATTTTGCAAATATGGGTAACACACAAAGTTAAGTAAGTTAAGTTTTAAGCACTTTGCATATCAATATCAGATTGTAGGTTGATCTAAATGTAATCCGGATCCCCCATAACAAGGCTTGCAGTAGGAGTTGACAGGTACAAAAATCGTCACGCTGAAAAGCGTTATGGGGCATAACGCAGCAGTAAATTCGAGCGCATTTGAGTATCGCATAATGTAACTTCGTTCCTGACAGTGGTCCCCAACCGTCCACGTTTTTATAGAAACGAAATGAGGTGTTTCCTAATCGACTACTCTGACAAGAAACACCAAACCAAACTCAAACGTCCATCCAATTACTTAGTCATTTACTGGTTATGACCTAGGTTACTTTAAACCAAAACCTCCAACTCTAACAAACCTCACAAAGATCACAAACAAGACATCAACTACCAATGCATTTAAACCAGTACCACAAACAACGTTTTCATGAAAACATTACTGAATAGCTCGGCAAAAACAACTTTTCAATATAAACTCGTTCATCTCTCACCAACTAGAAAAGTTCTTGTTCCCTCGGGTTTCAACTGAATAGCAGCATTTTAAGAGAAACTGTCATCAATCTTGCTCGGTACTGCCTCAATGACATCTTTTCATGCTTTCCGTATTCTGTATTGAAACGAGATGAATTGACTAATTCAGTGTTTCTCAAAATTGTCGACTGCAGACGTGACGTTATTAATAGTAGTGATGGACGATAGTGGGCGAAACTAGAGGTTCGACTCTTGTGAACCTAAGTGTTATCGATCGAGAATGTCGATAAATTAAATAAATTTCTCCTTCCCATTGATAGCGATGCGGACCAACTTTTTAACGCATGTAATATTTTTATATAGAATCACATTTTAGTCTTATTAAATAGATGATGAATAGTTAGTAAATTTTGTGTTTTTCTTGTATTAGAAGAAAGTACCTATACAGTTCATTGATATTTCGATTGAATAAATATGCGATTCCTTGAACGCTCGATCACACAAACATTCGATATTTTGAACACTCGATGTATTGAGTGTACGATATAATAAATGTTCGATTTATTAACTATTCGATATTATGAACGTTCGAGTATTTAGATGTTCGATTTACAGAGGTCGATCAATTGATATTCGATTATTTGGCATTCGATTTGGCATACTACACCCAATTATAGTGACTTTATTGGTGATGGTCTTCAGAAAAGTCACGTGTTTAGTACTCGTAACCTGCGTGCGTGTATAACTAGGTGTAGGAACGTAAACGAAGCAAAAGAAGTATATAATGAGCGTTCTGTAGTTTCTCTACTCCATGGTAAGACGTCGTGCGTTTATAAATGTGTCGCAAACGGATTGTCGAATCCGGTGTTTTAAATAAAAACTACCCGTTTTATAAAACAGCTCCGTTATGTAAAACAGCTGAATGACGAAAGGACGAGACCGATAGAAAAGACTTCAGCTTATTCACAAATGTGTAGGTATGTGTGTCTCAATGTGAGAATTGAGGCTAATCAGCTTTATATAAAACTAGCTTTTACCAGCGGCTTTGCCCGCGTGGACGTCGAAAATTATCCCACGGGAACGAACTACCGGAATAAAAAGTAGGTAGCCTATGTGTTAAACAATATTATAAACTATCTGTTTGGAAAATTTCATCCCAATCTGTTCAGCCCTTTTTACGTGATTGAGTAACAAACATCCAAACATCTAAATATCCAAACATTCACACTTTCACATTAAGTAGGATTTTTTATTTTATTTTAACCTGTTCCTTTCTTGTCTGTTTATAGATTTTTTTTTAACATTGTGTCACACTAGGAATTTCTCCTGTATTGTGGGTGTATTTACAAACATTTATACTTACATAAACTAACAGACCCGGAACAACTACTTGTAGTTCATACAAATATTTGTTCCATGCGGGAATCGAACCCGCGACACTCAGCGCAGTAGGCAATCGCTTAACACTGCGCCCACCGTGCCGTCACTTGTGTTAATTTTTTGACACTTGACAGTTTATGTGTGTGTGCATAAATAGTTAAATAAATAAGTGTTCAGAATACAAACTAGGTTCGGTTTCAGAATCAATTCAATACGAGCTAAGTTCCAAAAGGTTGCATCAAAGTGAGATCTATTTGACAGCGAAGTAGAATCTTTACTTTGGTGTGAATTTAAAATGAATGTGCTTTGGACATTGCCTAGATTACTTTGGTCTAAATTATAGCCCTCTGCCCAGACAGAAACACTTATTGTGTTTTTTTTTTTTGGTGGGAAATCATCAAATAACTTCTCCCGCTCTGGGTGGAGCGGGAGGGCGTGTCAGACTTTTACTGACTAAAACCCACCCGTGTTCCCTCAGTTGCCTGTGTGCCAGGGGCCGCTGTATCTCTTTCGAACAACCCGCACCCCTGGCAGGCATCGGCCCTTGCGGGCCCCACCAGTTGTTGCTGACATCTCTTTGAGGCGCGCGTGGAACACAACGTGCCGTCGACCCGGGCTTGGTCCTTACCGGACAGCGAGCTACCCATTACTCGCCGTCCGCAAGCCCGCGCAACACTTATTGTGCTTACAGAATAACTTATTTGGGATTAGGTAGCACTGTGTACGTGGCTAAGATGAATTTGGTCGTGTTGAAAGTGTTAAGAGGATGATGGAAAGGCGAATGACAAAAGGTATTTACAAGGCAGATGTGAGTGGAAATACCGGGAGGGGACGCTCGCGTGAAGGTCGAAAATTATCCCGCGGGAACGTACTACCGAGATAAAATTACCCTATGTAGTAATCTAAGCTACAAACTATCTTTGTGCCAAATTTCATCCGAATCCATTCAGTAATTTTTGCGTGAAAAAATAACAAACATACATTCATCCATCCTCACAAACTTTCTCATTTATAATATTAGTAGGATTAGTAGGGGCATGTGGCTAAGTAATGTTAGCCACACGGGTTGATCGATCAGGTTAAGCTACGCTTGCCGCGGTCCGTGGATGGGTGACCATCTTTACATAGCAAGATTCCTCCGTGCCTCGAAAAGCACGTTAAGCCGTTGGTCCCCACTGTCATTTGTGGATATTTGATAGTCATTACGGGTCGTCAGAAGTCCGAAAGTCTGACAACCAGTGACCCCTTAGCGTAGAAATTTTTCACCGGAAACACAAACAAAAAAATCAGCTGTTACATATGTATGGAACAGCTGATTTTTTTTTCTATAACCGACGCAAAATTTCTACGCTCATATTCATGGTTACAGTTTGATTACTCATGTGGTTACAAATTGTGCACGGTTAAAATTTTATCCAGTATGTAAGCACCTTTTATATTTTTTATAATTTGTTATTCCGTGCTACAAACAAGGTAATATTATTTATTACTTTCTTACAAGTACCGTGCTTCGTTCAAGTAAAGTACCAGATATTATTATGCTAGTAGTAGCAGGTTACTTACTAGTCAAACGTTTTATGAACTATATAAAAATATTTTCAGCTTGTGATTTCCCAGGCGACTCAAACATGAAATACATACGGAAAAGGCTGTTTTAAAATTAGCATGAGTTTGCATATAAACGTACTAGGAACTGACGAAAGCTCGCGTTTGTATTCCTAATGGACTTAGAAATGTTTCAGTGGATACTCACTCGTATATATATATATATCTTTATTTGAATATGAATCAAAATCTGCTTTATTTACAAAGTAAAAAACGAGTAATTGAGTAACTTCTTCTTTTGGTACAAAAGGAGAATACAGGGTGTCCGGTAATTAATGGATAACCTTGAAATGGTTCATGGTAGAACTAATGGCCATTCAAAAAAAAAATGTATTTTAGATAAAATACATTTTTTTTTCTGAATTTACATTACATTATTTATTTACATTTTTTTTTACATTTTTTTTTTACAGATGTAACAACAAAAAAAACCACCGACTTCAGAAAAACACTACAAAGTGAAAAATAACTTCAATTTCAGAAAGCGGTGACAAAAAATTTAAATACACATCCAAAGACACCGACTTAAAAATGTAAAGTTATTTTTCACTTTGTAGTGTTTTTTTCGGAAGTCGGTTGTTTTGTTTATTTTTTTTACAGACAAAATACAAAATATATGTTTTTCTTTTTCTGAATGGCCATTAGTTCTACCATGAACCATTTCAAGGTTATCCATTAATTACCAGACACCCTGTATGTATTCATAATACGCTCACTATCAACATCATCATCTGTCTAGCCTTTTCCCAACTATGTTGGGGTCGGCATCCAGTCTAACCGGATGCAGCTAAATACCAGTATTTTATAAGAAGCGACTGTCTCTCTGACCTCAACAACCCAGTAACAGCTCAATGTGCTTTCCGAGGTAGGGGGGGTCTTGGTATCAAAATGCTCACCAATACAAACAAATTGGCCAGCAGTCTACAACCGATTGTGGTAACAACATTTTAGAAACTGTGGTCGTAATAGGACTTCATTGAGCTGATATTATATACATAGCTATACAGGGTAGATTTGTGGGCAGTAAGGACAGGTACCGTTACCGCTGTAGCTAAAAGAAACGATTTTACGAAACTGTCCTTAATTTTTTTAATTACTTGGAGTTCTATTCACAGTTTTTGAAAAAAAGGAAGTCGGTAGGAAAATGGACAATTATCACAAAAACTTTTTTTGATGCCAATCCATCCTATTAAGGATCATACACTCTGACGCACTAACTGAGATTTAAGTGGATACTAAAAGACAGAAATCGTAAAAAACCCTTTTCCATAATAATATAAGAATGTAGATATGCGTTTCAAAGAAAATGAGACTGCCTACTTAGTTTTTAAATATGGAGAGAATGGCCGTTACAATGACACGACAACAAAGACTGGCCTAAAAAAAATTAAGTTTCGAATTTCGAATGAATACATACGCTTCGTAATTTGCTTTGGTTTGAAAACAAAATCTAGGTACAGACGCTAGCACATCAAGCTAAGTATCCCAAACTGTCAAATTTTCCCAATTGAACATGAACCTTAAACTTATATTATAGAGTTGAAAATTTATCAAAGAAATTTGGCAAATTGGGGTAGCTTGATGTGCTGGCATCTGTTCCTAGGTATTAGTTGCTTGTGATCTCGATAAAAAATCTCCTTACATAAGGTGCAGCGAGACTATAAGAAACAGTTCTAGAAACATTGGTGTCATAATAGATTGAAGAGAGATCCTTAACATTGCTTGAAGAAGTAAGTACGGTCGTACGCTGAAGCGCGGGTGGGGTTATTCTGTAATCAAAACATCGTTTTTGTTACAGAATACGCACACTCTCTTAAATGGAGTTGAATGGCATCAAAATCAAAAATGTCAAAATCAAAATATTTTATTTCACATAAACCTTCATGGGCACTTATGAAACGTCAGAAGCTAGGTGCACCGTTCCAATTTATCGCTTCCTATGAAGAGTAACCGTGGAGTTTCTTGCAAGCTCTTCTCAGCTAGCAAGAAACTCCACGGTTACTCTTTTAAAAATAATTGGCTTTTACAATGTTTTCAAATTACAGCGATAATAGTTATGGGAGGACAGAGCAGGCCTATCAATGATTACCAGGTACTTAGAGGAATGAAAATAAATAATAGAAAATCGTCTACAAATCTATAGTCGGTAAGGCCTACGACGTCCTCTCATTTACATATTGTGAATGAGAGAACGTCGTAGGCCTTACCGACTGTAGATTTGTAGACGATTTTCTATTCTTTGTCATCACTATATGTATATTTAAAAAGACAGCCTAAAAACAGAAGAAAAAAAAAACTTCTTCTTCTCAAACGAGACTTTAAGAAACAGTTGTAGAAACACTGCTGTCACAATAAATTGAAGAGAGATCCTTAACATTGCTTGAGGGAGTAGGCGGTGAAGAGCCGGAGGGTCGATGTTTTGATTAGAAAATTTCATAGCCTACGCACACTCTCTGTAAAAACATTCAGTTGAATGACGTCACTGTCTGTTATCTGTTCTATGAAACAATGATTAGTTGATGAAACATGAACATGATACCGTAATTGGCTTATGAGTCGATTCGCACGAATTTACTCGCCCGGGGCGGGAGGAATCTACACTTTTAAATAAATGTATTATTAATATATTATTTTCTGTAGGCGACTCGTATTAAGTTAATGTACATGTGGGCGAATCGACTACTCCAGATAATATATGTATTACGCAATTGGCACGTTTTAAATTTGATGCACTTTATTGCAAGTACTTGCAGTGACCTTTTCTCATGAGTTTATTGCCTGCAATTTGAGAGTTGTCGATTCGTCAGAAATAAATTAATTTCATGCGGGTCATTTACACAAAATAAAAAACAATGGCAGAAAAAATAGTTGACAAAAATGTTAGCGTCTAGAAATGTATTTTATGCAAAAAGAGTTTAATTATTTTTCTATGATTTTTCAAAAAAAAAAAGTATTTTAATTAAAGCCGCAGAAAAAGCATACATTATTGGGAATATCAAATGACTAAGTACAATAATATACACTATTCAAGAGTTGCCATTAACTATATTCATACTATTTTTTAATATAAGACCACATAAAGGTTCAAAATATTTTTTAAAGGCAGTTACTAATACCTATGCTATAAGTAATAATATATTATAAATATATTACAAAATAAAGTATTATGGTCGAAAATAAGTTTAAATAGTAGTTCCTACAATTATTCAATTGGTGCGTCAATCATAATAAAGGGTCTTTCAAATAGGGCGGGTCGATGTTGACAGTTTCTGGCGGCCATGTAGTTTTTACGGCATCTGTCAAATGCGTTGTTATTTATTCAGTTACTAATGCCAAATCACCATGGCAAGTTACACGATTGAGCAGCACGTCCAAATGATAAAACTTTATTATCAAAATGAGTGTTCGTTATTGCAAACGTTGCGCGCATTACGTCCATTTTACGGCAGACGTGGTGGCCCTTCAAAGTCCACTCTCCAACGTTTGGTGACCAAATTCGAGACGACTGGTTCGGTAAACAACCAACCAACACCCTTACGTCAAAGGAACGCCAGATCAGCTGAGAATGTCGCTGCTGTCCGTGAGAGTGTGCAGGAGACTCCGAGGCAGTCGATTTCTCGCCGTGCACAAGAACTCGGCCTTTCGCAGACTTCAACTTGGCGAATTTTGCGTCGTGACTTGGGCCTACAGCCGTACAAGATCCAACTGACCCAGGAGCTCAAAGTGAATGACCATAGACAACGCCGTTTGTTCGCTGACTGGGCTACAGAACGTTTGGAAGAGGACCCGATTTTGGCCGAAAAATCATCTTTAGCGACGAGGCGCATTTTTGGATGAATGGTTTTGTTAATAAGAAAAATTGCCGTATATGGGACGACCACAACCCACATGAGGTTCACCAGGTGGTAATGCATCCACAAAAAATTACTGTTTGGTGCGGATTTTGGTCCGGCGGCGTCATTGGTCCGTACTTCTTCGAAAACGATGATGGCGAAGCCATTACTGTCAACGGCGAGCGCTACAGATCAATGATTAACAACTTCTTTTGGCCTGAATTGAACGATATGGACGTGAACAACACGTGGTTCCAACAAGACCGCGCTACGTGCCACACAGCGAGCGACACAATGGACATTCTGCATGAACGGTTCGAGGGTAGGGTTATCTCTCGCAGAGGTGACGTGAATTGGCCACCAAGATCGTGCGATTTGACCCCGCTAGACTTTTTCTTGTGGGGTTTTCTCAAGTCGCAGGTCTATGCCAATAATCCGCAATCAACCGATGCCCTGAAAATCAACATAACGCAGGCCATCGCTCAGATTCAACCGGATCTATGCAGTAGAGTAATCGAAAATTGGACTTCTCGGATCCGTGCCACCGTTCGAAGCCGCGGTGGACATTTAAACGATGTCATATTTCGTAAATAATGGCATAAATGGGACTTTCAAATAAAATAATAATTTCTTTAATATCTCACATACAGCTTGTTTTATTTAATTTCAACATCGACCCGTCCTTGTTGAAAGACCCTTTACTATACAACAATTCCTAATGTTATACACACGTATATGACAATACTAAAATGAAATGTCAAGGAAAGCAATCTGTCACTGATGCTCCTGCGCTTTTCGTGCCGGTCGTGTTGGTGTTCTTTTTGCTATTTTACTATTTCTAATTGACTTGGATTGCTTACGGACTGATATTCGCTTCGCTTTGTGTGACATGTGCGTGCCTAAAGGATTAAGATGTAGCTCTTCTGCGTGACTGTGTTTTGACATAAATCATAACCTAAAAAAGTTCAAATTGAAATATCTTTTATTTGAAGCCTTCTCAGGACAAAATTCTTTCATAAAGTTACTCAGGGACTGACGCTTAACATTTAAAGATATTTTTGACAAATAGACGCTACCATTTCTTCTCAACTAATTTTATGTATGAACGTCTGCCCATTGTTCTTTGTGCGAATCGACTCATAAGCCACTTAATTACATCTGGTATTTTCATGAAAGCTGAAGCATGCTTGTTTTAATTAGTCTATTCTATGAATATTATAAATGTGAAAGTTTGAGTGTTTAGATGTTTTTTTTTTTTTGTTCGAAAGAGATACCGTCGCCCCTGTGTGCCAGGGGCGACGGTATCTCTTTTGAACAACCCCCACCCCTAGCAGGCATCGGTCTTTCCGGACCCCACCAATTGAAGCTGACATCTCTTTGAGGAGCGCGTGGAACACAACGCGCCGTCGACCCGGGCTTGATCTTAAACGGACAGTGAGCTACCCATTACTTGCAATCCGCAAGCCCGCGTCTACGATGGCTGGGAGTCAGCCTGGGTTTTACCGACACCCAGGGCGTCTCCCTCTTCGCGAGCATTACTGCTTCGCAGAAGGAGGTGACGACTACACATTCACTCTCGCTCTGTACCATGGCCTGGACCAGGGCCGGACGCGAGAGATCTCCGACGCCGATAGCCTCCACAAGGACACGGCGTTGCCCTGTCCAAGCCAGGCAGACCTCCACCGTATGCTCCACCGTGTCCTCCCGCCTTATGCGAAACAGGAACCTCCCGAAACACCCGTGTCCGGTGAGGACGTGCGTGAGGCGAAAGCTGAGGATTCCGTGGCGCCTCTCAATCCACTCCTCAAAGAGGGGACTTTGTTTTTTTTTTTGGGTGAGAAATCATCAAATAACTTCTCCCGCTCTGGGTGGAGCGGGCAGGCGTGTCAGACTTTTACTGACTAAAACCCACCCGTGTTCCCTCATTTGCCTGTGTGCCAGGGGCCGCGGTATCTCTTTCGAACAACCCGCACCCCTGGCAGGCATCGGCCCTTGCGGTCCCCATCAGTTGCTACAGACAGCGAGCTACCCATTACTCGCCGTCCGCTAGCCCGTGCCTACGGTGGCCGGGAATCAGCGTGAGGCGAAAGCTGAGGACGCCGTGATGCCTCTCAATCCACTCCTCCAAGGGGAGACTTACCGCCGCAATCGTCGCGTGCCCAGTTTAGACGCTTGTTACTGAATCTCGCAAAAGCGGTTGAACGGATTTTGATTTTTAGCACAACCCCTTGTTACAAAACAAAGTTTTTATTAAGATTAGATTTAAACCACTAAGCCAGTTTTTGAATTAAGAACCTAGTACGAATAGAAATATGGTTCATTTTATAAAATCGACAACTAAGTTGTTATATTTTTATTAAGAACTTTACCCGAATAGAAATAGAGTTGGGAACACAAAAACTTTCAGACATGGCCCTGCATTGTTACACTTGCATAAAATTCTAATAACATAATATTTGGACTTTAAAAGAGACCATGACCTCTGATTTTGTTTCGGCATTCCTTCTCAGGGATCTGTCAGTTAGGAAATTCTAAAATATTGACCAACAAAATATTGACATGTAAAAGTGCCAGACAGTCTATCGTGCGTAAATAATGTCATCAATACTGCTCTCAAAACGGTGAAGGAAAACATCGTGAGGAAACCGCCATGTCTTGGAACCAAAAATTTGAAGACATCTGACATCTACCAACCCGCACTAGGCGGCCCGCGTGGTTGATTACAGCTCACTCCCTCTCTAAAGTGTCCCAGCAGTGGGCAAATTATAGGCTGATTATGCGAAGATATAAATAAATAAATAATTTATAAAAGTAGGCCTCCCACGTCCCAATACGGGTATCAAAGGGACACATTATTAAGGTCGAAAATCTCTAAAAGCTTTTCAACCTAATTAGAAGTAATACATATATGAATTATATGATTTCTGCCATTTAATAACAAAAAAAGATGGGAGTTACTTTTACTTCTAATATTACTACAAAAAGCCCGAGGTCGGCCCAGGCCGACATTTCCGCACGAATAAACGGAAAAATATCAATTAATCATAACTTCCTTTGTTTTCCCCTCTCTATTGTGATGTATTCACAGAATATCTTTGTTGTACTGGGTGACTGGTAATTTTAAACATTTGGCTGCTGAAAACCTCGAAACAAAGGTGAAGGATTAAAAACAGTACTGATTTAAAATATCACATACCTTTTTAATTCTGGACTGTGGATTATTTTTGTACACAACATACCAAAAAATGTTACCTCATGGTTTTAATTGATTTTAAATCAATCAATTAAAATCATGAGGTAGCATTTTTATGCGTATTTTTCTATAGGTCGTGATAAGATAATAATAGTTTATAAAACTGTTGCCTAATGAGGGGTATTTACATGTGTGTATAAACACGAGTGTGTGCTTAAAAGTATCACAATTATCACATGAGTGCTGTAATACCTAGTTACGTGCAGCTTCTTACACTACTTTATCTACTCTCATACATCGGATTTCTAAATAAAATATCAAAGTAAGAACCAAATCGTTTGGTAATGCTATAAAAATGATAGATAACTTTAGAGATTTGCCCTGTCGCGTATTGGCAAAAACATTGTTTTATAGTATTATTTTGTTACAGAAAAACTGTTACAATATTATTCTATTTTTAATTTCGATATTGTGTTTCAAAAGTATTTCAGTGTATAATCGGTTTCGAAGTTTATAATTCGAATTTAACGATATTAGAGTAGAAAAAGAACGTCATGTTTTATCCTTAACCTGGATCCGAACACGAAAACACAACATAAACGTTATATATAGCCTTCTGTTGGGGCTTTACTGCAGTCGGGTTGACATCCTACTTTATTTTAATACGTCCTGTCTGTGTACACACAGCGTCAGTATGTGCCAACCCCTCAAGTTTTAAAATTTTACACTGCTACAGCATTGAATTCGTTACAAATAATCCAAAGAATACATCAAAAAGAGTTCATTATTCCGACTTGGATTTGAACCATCGCAATACCGAAAGTCGTCATACTCATACCAGCAGTTTGACGAACTAGCCAGCGAGCCCATATGAACTGCGATGAAATTATTATCTACTATCGTCTGAGTCACTTTGTATCTTTAGGACTCTGTCTAATCGACAGACTATGTTATTTGAGGGTATCCATTATGGGGAACCTAGTCGCGGGCTCGAACTCACTGATGGGCCTAGCTAAAAAGCACGTTGTCTCATCAGGCATCGTGTCCAACAGAGGTAGTGTCAGTGATGAGCAGTTAGAAGCTAGTCTACACGCACAACATTATTGAGTGAGATGCAGAATCATTTATAGTACAACAGGCGCGTAAAAAATTAAGAACAGTCCTTCGGAAGATCGGGTTTTAAAACCTCTACATAAATCAATGACCAATGAAGTTTGGTGTACTTTTCGATATTTGAGATTTGTCGGTACCGACTTGGTTTTCCAGATTTTATACTTCTTTTATTATATAAACACGCCCAAAGTTATGTTAAATTAGCAAGAAAAACGAATCTTTGTTGGCTCCTAACTTTTTAATGGCTTTTTGTTTTAGTATTCTGTTTCCGTACAGACAATATTATTAATGAGACAAAACCATACCATGTTTAATTTTTTGATGTACATTGTCGAACAGTGGAGTAATACACTCCCGAAGATTGTATGGGAAAAATGTGGACTAGATTCACCTTAATTTAACTTACTTACGTTTTCTTCATAAAATTGATCCCTACCCTCAAGTTTTAACTATAACGTTTGATGATATACGTTTACGTGATATTTCGTTAGTTTATATCAATATTCAACCTCTACCTCGAAATTGGTCGCGAAATTTTTCTAAGTATTATTTTCATAGTCCCCAAGACGACACTCTGACCTGAATTTCATTCATTTAAGACAAAAATCAGTGAAACGACCTTTAATCGGTAATTATGTTTAGGGATAAAAGCGTTATGATAAAAAACAGTAGGAGTTTAAATATATTTAAATTAATGATATTATTAATTACAATTTTCGGAAACATGAGTGTTATGAACATCGCCGGTAACACTACAAATAGTATGAATGAAAACTTTAGGATGAAAATTTTTATTAGATCATTCGGATTAAAATTCATTAGGAAGAACAATTTCGGATAAATAACTTTAGGTAAGCCAATATGGACCCACCAGGAGCACATAATGTTTAGTAGTTGTCCCCGACCAGTCACGTCGCTTAAATAGGTCCCTATTCATTCCATTCAAGGTAACGCATGTCATACCGTCCTACAATAATTGTATAGACCTCATACACCCTTGTCACGGAAAACTCGATCTTGGAGTGATAAGTCATTTGGATTGATGTCTGCCTCAGATTCAGGGGATCTAGTTACGAGTTACGTGTGACAGTTGGATGATTTAATGGGAATGTGGCATATTGTTTAGTTGTAGGTATGTCAGGTAACTTTAACTATTAGGTACCTACTTTGTAGATAATTGAACGTAGGATTAATTTTGATAGGCATGTCGAGTCTACCAAGTATTTGATAGCGACGCGCTTTTTTCTGAAAAATTGTACTCTATCAATATCGGTAGATTAAAAAAAAAAGCTGTAAGGGTGTTAGGAAATTATTATTTCCTAACACCCTTACAGCTGATTCTATAAGTACATAAGCCATTTCCTGCTTCTTTTGCAGGAAATCGTGATTGTCGAATGGGTACATAGATGTGTGTACCGGAAAACCAAATGACTGTCTCGTTGGTCTAGTGGTCGCAAGCGCTACTGCTGGTTATGAACCCAGGAGCTCCTGGGTTCGATTCCCAGGTCTGGCAACGTTTTATTGGGTTTTCCCATCTGGAATTTGTCAGTAGCAGCCGGAGTCTGGATTTGTGCCCATTGATGGCAATAGGCTCGCCCCCTATTGCATGGGATTTAAACTTATCTAGCAAAATCTGGGTGTACTATAAGTACACCTCCGCCCATCCTTTCGAGGAAACATGGCGTAATAAAAATAAATGAAAACCAAATGAAAAGGGACAGTATTTACTATTTACTACTAGTAAGTACTACATAGCCAGAAAATTAAATAATACTGGCCACTAAAGAATGTAAATTAATTTAAAATAAGTTGCTGGTCATTCGAGAACTGTTCTGGTTTTAAACTCAAGTAATAAACAACTTTTGCGGTGAACACGCGAATGCTGGCAGCTTTGTAGAAGATTTTAATGCGGCCACGCGAGCTAAACTAGCCTTTATGTTTTAATAAAAATATTTTATTTATTTAAAGAACGGTTATTTTTAGAAGGCAAATGAAAAACACTTTGTAAAGTATTCTTTTTGGGCACGCCACAATTGCGGCGGTAAGTCCCCTTTTTGAGAAGTGGCTTGAGAGGCGGCACGGCATTCTCACCTTCCGCCTGACGCAGGTCCTCACCGGACATGGCTGTTTCGGGAGGTTCCTGTTTCGCATAATGCGGGAGCAACCGGCCGGGTGTTTCCACTGTGGAGGACTGCCCGGCTTGGGTGGAGCACCGCCGTGTCCTTGTGGAGGTGATCGGTGGCGGCGATCTGTCGCGTCCGGCCCTGGTCGAGACCATGGTACGGAGCGAGAGTGCATGGGTAGCCGTCACCTCCTTCTGCGAAGCAGTAATCCTCGTGAAGAGGGAGGCAGCGCACGTGAGGGAGAGGCAGTATATGCGCCCTACCGGCCCTAGTCGCAGCAGGAGACGCCCTGGGTGTCGGGAATCCCAGGCTGATTCCCGGCCACCGTAGGCGCGGGCTTGCGGATGGCGAGCAATGGGTAGCTCGCTGTCCGGTAAAGTAAGCCCGGTTCGACGGCGCGTTGTGTTCCACGCGCTCCTCAAAGAGATGTCAACACCAACTGATGGGGCCCGCAAGGGTCGATGCCTGCCAGGGGTGCGGGTTGTTCGAAAGAGATACCGTCGCCCCTGGCACACAGGCAACTGCGTGAACACGGGTGGGTTTCAGTCAGTAAAAGTCTGACATGCCTTCCTGCTCCACTTAGAGCGGGAGAAGTTATTTGATGATTTCCCACCCAAAAAAAGGGCAAGCGGTTAAATTTATGTATATTATTTAAATTTCAACTGCACTGCTGCATGCAACTGCATGGCGCCAACCAGCACGCCGGTTGAAGGCGGCCCATAGGGTCATGGCCATCCGGATGATCCGGGGATACCGCACGATCTCCGATGAGGCGGCGGGCCTCCTTGCCGGATTGCCACCATGGGATCTGGAGGCAAAGGTCCTCGCGCACACTTGGGAGTGGCGCGAGGAGGCCAAATGCCGGAGCGTAACTCCGCTGCCGCATGAAATTGCGGCACGGCGGACAGAGCTCCGGCAGGATCTCATGGCGATGTGGAAAGTGCGATTGTCGCAACCCAGTGCTGGGCACGCCACGATTGCGGCGGTAAGTCCCCTCTTTGAGGAGTGGCTTGAGAGGCGGCATGGCGTCCTCACCTTCCGCCTGACACAGGTCCTCACCGGACACGGTTGTTTCGGGAGGTTCCTGTTTCGGATAGGGCGGGAGGAAACGCCCGGGTGTTTCCATTGCGAAGATCGCCCTGAAGACACGGTGGAGCATACGGTGGAGGTCTGCCCGGCTTGGGCGGAGCACCGCCGTGTCCTCGTGGAGGTGATCGGCGGCGGCGATCTCTCGCGTCCGACCCTGGTCCAGGCCATGGTACGGAGCGAGAGTGCATGGCTAGCAGTCGCCTCCTTCTGCGAAGCAGTTATGCTCGCAAAGAGGGAGGCGGCGCACGTGAGGGAGATGCAGTACATGCGCCCTCACAGCTGTGGCCTTCGCAGGAGATGCCCTGGGCGTCGGGAATCCCAGGCTGATTCCCGGCCACCGTAGGCGCGGGATTGCGGACGGCGAGTAATGGGTAGCTCGCTGTCCGGTAAGGACCAGGCCCGGGTCGACGGCGCGTTGTGTTCCACGCGCACCTCAAAGAGATGTCAGCAGCAACAGATGGGGCCCGAAAGGGCCGATGCCTGCCAGGGGTGCGGGTTGTTCGAAAGAGATACCGCCGCCCCTGGCACACAGGCAACTGAGGGAACACTGGTGGGTTTTAGTCAGTAAAAGTCTGACACGCCCTCCCGCTCCACCCAGAGCGGGAGAAGTTATTTGATGATTTCCCACCCAGAAAAAAAAAAAAAAAAGATTTCCCACCCAAAAAAAAAAGGATTATTTTGAGCTAATTTTATTTTAATGTGTTTATTTTGTCATGTATTGAATCCAACCTCAAATCATTCATTAATTTAAATAAGTGTACATCATAAGAAGGTAAAAAAATAAATTAGGAACAGTCCAACATTTCTCTTCTTTTATCTAAATGCATGGTCTCACCTAAAAACCACCATCACCATCTTCCAACGCAAAGCCACATTTAAAATAAAATTTGTTAAAAGTATCAACTTTGTCTTGAAAATAATTCCCTGTATACGTGGCCTACCAACTGACCCGCTGCAAGTGTTTGTTTCATGTGTCCACTAGGCCAGCGTGTGTAATTCATGGAAGTTTGCCCACGCTGTAAGCCACCCTGTGTGTTCAGCCGATGAAACGACGGCCCGGTAACAACATAAAACTGTTAACAACTGAATAGTATTTTTAACAGTCACTCAATGTTGATGTTGAATTGTTTTAATTTTATTAAGAAAATTAAATTGAATTCTTTATTTTCTATATTAATTAATTTATTAATTTATTTAATATCATATTATTGTAAGTATACCTACATATTAAGGTGATTTTATGAAGTAAAACTTCTTAGGCGGGAGAATTGATATAGAAATTTCGAGAACGAGTAACGTTTAGGTACATTTCGTAACATGAGAAAGTAGATATGTAAGTATCTCTCTCTGTTTCTCTCACTTAATATCTCTGATTATTTTACTTCAATCACGTGTACGGTGCTGAACGCCCAATCTATTTTTTAGCCTTCGTCTTGTTCCGTTGGTGGGCAAAGGCCTCTCCTTTTTATTCCAAACCTCTCTATTTAGTGTGATCACAGGCCTAGTTGGCCCCGCAAATATAAACAGATCTTCATACCACCTTCGCCAAGGTCCTACTTCGACGGCGATCTCCTCCCTCAGGGTGTGACGATCTGCCAGGGGTGCAGGTTGTTCGAAAGAGATACTTGCTCGTTGCTTCAAAGATCTCACATTAAAACGTAAATGACTGATTTTTTTTTTTGAGGTATAATATGAGTATATTTAGTTATATTTGAATAATAATTATACACCACTTATTTGATAGCACCTACCACTGTTTGTCTCTGCATCACCCAAAGGTCGACTGGTAGAAAATGCCTATGGCATTAAGTCCGCCTATGTACATTTCTGTGCGTAAAGTATTAAATAAATAAATAAATAAATAAATAAATGACCAGGTTTGTTACTTAATATTTAATGGAAAATTCAATGTCAAAAAATATAAGAACCGATTACCCAGCAAAAACCCTTAGCACTCTCTCTGCAAAACCTAAAGCACTTAGGTAACGAGTCGAATTAACACGTGAAGCTCGTATTAACGGCCATTAAGCAAATTGGATGCTAATTCAAGTAGTGTTCTGCCGGTATTACGGGAATGCCGAGCACGGATTTGAGATAAAAGTATCAAACTATGTTGAGCGCGGTATAACGCTGCGCTGAATTTATTGCACAACTTACCGATGTAGTGATGAAAAGAGACTAGATGATTTTGGTACCTAGTTGTCCAAAGTGTGTTATTTATGTATATCCGCCCCTGCTTCGCACGGTTTATTGTTCACAAAACATAGAGATTTATTAATATTATGAAGGTCTATTATTAATGTACAAGCTGTTGTAACCGGCTTCACCCGCGAGGCTGTCGCGAATTATCCCCCGGGGACGTGCTACCGGGATAGGAATCCAATGCTACTGCTTATAACATCAGCTATCGGCCCGTAAAAATCCCGTCGAAGTCGGTCGCGCTGTTGCGGAGATTAGCCGGAGCAAGCAGACGGACAAAAAATTTCAAACTAGTTTTTTTGCTATAGGAATACTTTCAAAAAATTTTGTGAAATGCTGATATTTTGCAAATTAAATTACAAACAGACATTTTTTTTTACTTGTTTAGATTTTAATTCTCTGAATCCCGGTAAAAACCGTGTCAATGCGTAGATAAGAAGAAAAACACGGCCATCGCTGTTCCAGGCTGTATATATGCAGACAGTTACGAAAAGTGACTTTAATTTATAATATTATATTTGTTCCCATATCTTTAAAAAATCTAACGTGGGTAAGACAGTACATAGTCATACCGGGGAATCTAGTCGCGGGCTCGAACTCACTAGTAGACCTGGCTAAAAGCACGCTGTCTCACTTGGCACCGTGTCCGACAGAGGTAGTTATTGAGTGAGATGCAGAATCATTTGTAGTAAAAGTTTTTAGAAAAGTCTTTCGGAAGATCGGGTTTTATGAAAAACCACTGCATAAATCAATTACCAATTAAGTTTATTGAACTTTTCGATATTTGAGCTATGTCGTTACCGACTTAATTTTGGAGAGTTTACACTTTTTATACACTTAGTACCCGCCCAAAGTTAGGGTAAATTATCAAGAAAAACGACACTTTGTTGGCTTTTTATTTAAGCATTCTGTTTCCGTACAGACAATATTAATAATGAGACAAAATCATACCATGTTTAATTTTTGATGTACTTACGTTGTCGAACAGTGGAGTAATACGTAATACACTCCCGAAGTTTGTATGCAAAAAAATGTCGACTAGATTCATCTTAAGGACCGTATTATCTCATTACCTTTAGCAGGTATGCCCATAGATAACGGTCACTTAGAAAAAAAATCCAATTAATTAAAATGATGGTTCCTATAGAGCAAATAGGATGTTACCTTTAAAAGAAGAAAATGTTCAGCCTTCAGACGGCATTATAAGATTGCGGAGCGTAAGCACGGATTGGAGATAAAAGTATCAAACTATGTTACGTGACCACCGCTTTACTGCAGAACTTATGTGGGTAAGGCTTTCGTGTTGAAAGGGTATCTGATTTTCTGGTATCTAAGTATTTCGGTAAGAATATTATTACGAAAATAAAAGCATTTATAATAATGTAGATTGTAAATAGTTTTTGTTTGAAGGTGGGAAATCATCAAATAACTTCTCCCGCTCTGGGTGGAGCAGGAGGGCGTGTCAGACTTTTACTGACTAAAACCCACCCATGTTCCTTCCGTTGCCTGTGTGACAGAGGCCACGGTATCTCTTTCCAACAACCCGCACCCCTGGCACGCATCAGCCCTTGCGGACCCCATCAGTTGGTGCTGACATCTCTAGATTGTAGATGGTTTAGCTCGTTTGTAACTATAATCTGGCTTCTAGCGTCATGTTATTGACTTTTGGTCCAGTGGTCGCAGACGCCATTGCTGAGCGAGAGCCATGGATTCGTCTCCCGGGTCGGGCAAAGTGTTATTGGGTTTTTTAATTAGGAATTTCCTAGTTTGGAAGTTGGCGGTGTGAAAACCCTGTGCTTCGGAAAACACGTTAAGCAGTTGGCCCTTCGCCTGATCTATTTCAGGTTGTGTCCGATTTCCATCGGACTATACCTAAGAGTGAGGGAAGAGAGAGTGCACCTGTGTCACAAAGTTGTGCGCTTATAATATTTACCGCGCCAAGGGCCGGTCCCAGCGGAGATTCGTATATTGATGATTGTAGATATTGCCCTGTATTCAAATAAATAAAAAAAAAATCAAATATCTTAGTACGTACTTATACGAACACTTCACATACGTAAAATTTGTAAATGACAGTTGTCCATGGTCCTTTAATAATTGCTTTTTGTTTTTGTATTATGTGTTACTTTAACTATTACAAGAGTTTTATATACTTTCCTACAAACATATAGAAACATAACAAATACATACTTAAAAAAACATTTTAAAATTAATCCAAACTTATTGAGCCGAATTATACAATCTGTAATGAATGCTGTAACTCAATTCTGTCCTGTATTCGATGCATGACGTCATCAAGCGGCTGCATCTCAAATACGCTAGTCAATCTAATAGAAATTGATAGTACCAAGAATTCTGAGCGCTTTCTTAAGCGCTCAGAATTCTTGGTACTATCAATTTACAACCTAACCTTACTTACCTTTAATACCTATTAGATTCACGGGATTCTTATCCCGTGAATCTAATAGGTATTGTGTTGTGGTAGCTACGGTAAGTATTTTGTTTAACTCTTGAAAGTGAATTCAATAATGTCCTTGAAAATTAAAGGTGGACAAGAATCACGTGTTTTGAGTAGAAATCGGATATTCGGATGCATATTCACCTAAAGTTAAAAAAAATGTTCTAACACACACCATCCCTTGTCTTACAGAGTTACACCCTACATACACATATTTGCATCGGGGTTTTATATTATATTTTAAATACATAAGTGTCTGAATAGATATGCAATCCTAATAATTTAGAAGTCGCTTCCATACTGTACACCTGACTAGTTATGCATTCCCGGTGTTCCTGGCACCCCGGGATTTATTTACAAAGAACATTTTGTAATAACCTGCTTCCATACTTTCATAAATAAAAATCAACTTTAGGTAAATATGTATCCGATTATCCGATTGCTAGTTAACACAACAGCAGGGCTAGACAAAACACATTTCTGTTAGCGTTCACACCAAACGCTACGCCAAAAAGCAAAAAGTACGGAAATGACATTACCTGCGGAAAAAATACGTTGTGGCCTTTCCGCAGGTAATGTCATTCCCATACATTTTGGCGTAGCGTTTGGCGTGAACGCTAACAGAAATGTGTTTTGTCTCAGGGCCCAGATTGAAGCTTCGATGTAATAAAAAACCACTACTCGATAAAAAAAATACTGGCAAGTGCATGTCGGACCACACACAATACAGGGTTCTGTAGTTGGGATGAATGTATAACAAGAACAAAATTGACTTCGTAGTTCAAAAAATGTTATCCCGTACATCGGAATAGGTCACGGTCAACTCTTCAACTGCAAATAAAAGTAAGTAATCGGAAAAAAAAATTATGTGATTAAACTACAAATTAACGATCTAGTGGTAAAGAAGATTTTTTTTTTATCAGCCTCTGTCTCACTACTAGGCAAAGTTAACTTTCTTATTAGAAAAGTCTGTAAATATAGAAGGCCATGCTACCCTTTCCGCAGTCGACTTAGAAAGTGACGTCTCAGAGATTATGGGGATTATGTGAAACACATACTTTTATTTTAAGTTTATTTTAATCAGCTGTTCCTTTCACGATATACATTAGCATGTTAAGCTTAAACATCTGCCAATGTCATGCCAGCTCTTAAAACTAAAGGCTTGGCTATAAAGACGAATGTGTGACCTTGGATAAGGACCTTTTGGACCTCTGTAAAAGGAATTATAATCCCTAAACAGGATTATGAACTAAGAACTACTGCTCCAACTTTTGGGTATAAACCACCTACTTAATAATGTACTGTTAGGTCCTATAGAGGGTTTTCTTAATAGTTGGTAAGTAAAGATACTTGAGTAAGGGAACTCTTTGAAATGCTACGTCTTTTTTGGAAATCATTAAAGCTCTCATGCTGATTTTTTAAGAATAGGATCAAAATGTTGCGAAATATGGGTATTTTGTTTACGTCTACAATATTCTCAATGCTGGGAGATAGGCCTCGTCTCTGTGAGCTAATATAGCTCTCATTAATATTTTGTGTCTCGTAATGTTTATTAATTTGCCTATGTATGTATAGAATCAAGTCTATCCGACTAAATAGACAGCTGTGCTGCTGGGGAGTTTATTCCGCCACTTCTTCTTCCCAGCTAAAGCACTAGGAAGTGGTGAAGGGTGGGCGTTTTGGGGGACTGTCTCATGTATTTTGACGTTCGAAAAGTGCTGATTCTCAGCCTAATTTGAATAAATGACTTTTGATTTTGATTTTGATTTTGAGAGGGAGTGGGCTCTTATCCACCACGCGGGCCCAATGCGGGTTGGTAGATGTCACATGTGTTCTAATTCACAATGTTTTCCTTCACCGTTTTGAGAACAGAGGTGACAAAATGATTTACATAAAATATAGCACCTGTCGAGGTTAGAACCCACGATCAAAGTCGTAATTCGGGACCGTTCAAATTGGGACACCACTGCTTTTGTTACTAATAATAAATACTAACCTTACTTCAATTAGGCAAAAGGTAGCTTCGTAACAGGTGAAACCCGTGAAGCAGAGTATTCATGTTTCTTTCCCAATTTAAAGCCAATGAATATAGCCATTTCTCAACTATGTTGGGGTCAGCTTCCAGTCTAACCGGATGCAGCTAAGTACCAGTATTTTACATCTGCCTACCTGATCTCCACAACCCAGTAACTGGGTAATACGATACCCTTTGGTAAGACTGGTGTCATACTATCGGGTTTCTGACGACCCGTAACGACTACCAAAGGTCTATGAAAGACGGCTAAAGGATTCTTCAGACAGGCGCTACCCAACAGCGCAAGGCAACTCAAGAAGTAGAATAATTTTCGTGAAGCTTTCAGAAAAATGAGAACACAAAACGAGATTTTCGTAGTAAGTTTTTTTTTGACAGCTAAATAATTTAATATCTTCCAACAACTGAAATTGTACATTTAAATTACCTACATCAAAACTAAGAGGTGTACAAATAAATACAAAAAAAGGACACTTAGGCGTCGAAGTATTCGTCCGCATCGCTGTCATCAGAAAACGTGCCCAGAAGACTGGCAGCATTGCCACGGCAATGCTAATTCTTTGGCCAAAGAACGACCCAGCCCTCTGGTCACGTGAAGCGTCGACCAGCCGGCGAGGAATTTCCTTAAAGAGGAGACGTGCACCCGGGCCCCATGACCCGAGTGTTTCGACCCCAAACGGCTCAAAACTGTAGTTACCCATTAGGTTACAGTATTTAGTAAGTTATGTTCTAAGTTGAGCTGCATGATAACTGACAAATACGTGCACTGACAGGACTAGTCCATTCAATCTGTGCGGTTCTTTCCTCAAAATACCATATCAGACATCAATCTTCATGGTTCTCAAATGATCTGACCAAGGTTATGTCTGGACTTAAAAGAGACTGTGAGTTTGTTTCGGCCTTTCTGCTCAGAGTAGTCAGATAGGCAAATCCGATCTCATCTAGTTTTAAAAATATGATTGACGTGTAAAAGTGTTTGTACATACCTACTTACAGAAATAAAATCATTTATAATTTATCATTTAAGTACATATGGCAAAAAGTTTATCTTATTTGTAATGTGTTGATAATCGACTAATAACCACACTAAAACCGCGAATGTGGCCAGCAAACGAGCTTAACCGCCAAATAATACCTATTTATTGTAAAATAAATATCATCACGAGATTAAACAAAGCCGCACTTATTCAATATTCAAACCAAATATGATTCCTTTAAATAAATTATTTCTCAACAAACTGTAACATAGTTTTGTAATACGAAAATAGCATTTTATTGTTTTACACGTCAATTGAAAACCGAAAATGGAAGTTTTATAAAACTTTTATCAATTTGATAAAATTGAACGTTGTTTTGCTTCAAAACATCAATTAACAGTGCAACGTAACGTTGTTTCTCATGGCGACGTGGAAGGTGCGATTGTCGCAACCCAGTGCTGGGCACGCCACGATCGCGGCGGTAAGTCCCCTCTTTGAGGAGTGGTTTGAGAGGCGGCATGGCGTCCTCACCTTCCGCCTGACACAGGTCCTCACCGGACACGGTTGTTTCGGGAGGTTCCTGTTTCGGATAGGGCGGGAGGAAACGCCCGGGTGTTTCCATTGCGAAGATCGCCCTGAGGACACGGTGGAGCATACGGTGGAGGTCTGCCCGGCTTGGGCGGAGCATCGCCGTGTCCTCGTGGACGTGATCAGCGGCGGCGATCTCTCGCGTCCGACCCTGGTCCAGGCCATGGTACGGAGCGAGAGGGCATGGCTAGCTGTCGCCTCCTTCAGCGAAGCAGTTATGCTCGCAAAGAGGGAGGCGGCGCACGTGAGGGAGATGCAATACATGCGCCCTCACAGCCGTGGCCTTCGCAGGAGACGCCCTGGGCGTCGGGAATCCCAGGCTGATTCCCGGCCACCGTAGGCGCGGGCTTGCGGACGGCGAGTAATGGGTAGCTCGCTGTCCGGTAAGGACCAAGCCCGGGTCGACGGCGCGTTGTGTTCCACGCGCGCCTCAAAGAGATGTCATCAGCAACTGATGGGGCCCGCAAGGGCCGATGCCTGCCAGGGGTGCGGGTTGTTCGAAAGAGATACCGCGGCCCCTGGTACACAGGCAAGTGAGGGAACACGGGTGGGTTTTAGTCAGTAAAAGTCTGACACGCCCCCTCGCTCCACCCAGAGCGGGAGAAGTTATTTGATGATTTCCCACCCAGAAAAAAAAAAAAAAAAAAAAAAACGTAACGTTGTTTGTACCAACTTCATATTTCTAGAACGGTTCCAGAAATATGAAGTTGGTACAAACAATGTTATCGAATGAATAATAATAGAAAGGGTAGGGTATCGAATTCCCAATGGAAATTATGGGAAATCTAACATTCTACGCAATACTCAATAGATCATTGTGTAAGTGAATGAAGCTTATTTATGACTTTTTCTCGATCACATTTTCTTTCAATATCTGATTGTGTGGTTAAGAAATGTTTCTTAGAAAATATATGGAAATTCTATTGAAGCTGCAAAGCCGCTTAGTGTTTCTGCTTTTGCACAAGTTTGAATAAAAACATGTATTTTGTATTACACGATAGTTGCTGTTTTTCATACGTACTTTACTGACGTGGTTAGTTTGTGACATAATTATTTTATTGTATGAAAGATAGTTTTCTTATATCGTCTCCTTTACTTTCATGACATTTGATTCAAGAATCAGAAACTCTCTTTTAATCCGTTCATAAAACGATTTTACTTTTATATCTTTAATTAATGGTATATGGATTATTCTATCCATCGATCAATCTGTTTCGATAATGGTAATAATAATGGCACAGTATAAATATGGACAGTATAGAAACTGGGTTTATTTATTGATATAATTACCTACGCTCCCACAATCAAAACGAATAATAACGAGATACTAGCTTTTGCCCGCGACTTATTCCGCGTGAAATCGTGGCGTCGTCCCACCATGTTGCATCCCATCGCCTGGCCGCACTATTATTTCGTTTTTGCTTCACGTTCTTTCTGACTTTTTTTTCGTTTTACTCGTATTTTGAGGTTTGTAGCGTTCTGTTAAATAGCTTATAACCTTGCCCGAGAATTGGGCTACCAAATGCAAAAAAGAATATTCAAACTCGACTGGTAGTTCCAGAGTTTAGAGCGTTCAAACAAACAAAGAAACAAACTCTTCAGAACTTTATTATTATTAGTATATAGATAAGATTTGACTCAACCCCTGTCAAGACGTCCTCAATTTTGATAAAATCCACTTGCTCCCATTTCTATCTAAAGTTATTGGAAGGCTATCAGATTTCTGCAAGTTCCTTATTGGAAACATGTCAAACGGAAGGTGTGACGGGTCGCGGAAATGTCAGGGTGGAAGACATCTTGTGACATCTGTCACACGATTTGGGAGGAGCTTCACTTGCAGCGGAAAAATGTCGGCCATTTTATGACGTGACCCATCTGTTGAATGTAACATACGCTTTTGGCCAACTAACAACCCGAATGTAACGGTAACTGTGTCAATATTTCTTTTTGTAAATGGTTGGCGTAAAATGTCAGCAGCATTGGTGATATAGCTTTAGTAGATTTTTCTGAGTTAGATTTTATACAGTACAGATTCTGATGACGAAAGAAATGTTATAGGTATGAAAGTATGTGTGGTGGTAGATAATAAGAGATGTATATTTAGATGAGAAATCCGAAGCCACACCTATTATTGAGTCCTACTAATATTATAAATGTTTTTTTTTTACTCAATCATACAAAAGTAGCTAAACAGAATTGTATGAAATTTGTCACGCAGATAGTTCATAACCTGGATTAACATATACGATTTTGTTTTCACGCGGTAGTATGTCCCTGTGGGATAATTTTCGACCTCCACGCGGGCAAAGCCGCTGACAAACAGTAAAACTTTAATAAATGTTGTCCCTACTTCCTTGGCTTCCAAAAGCGTTTGCACTGGAACCTCACCTTAATCGTGGTACAAATGGCGTCTATACAATGAACTGATTCGGAAGATCTACGGTTTGATTAAATTATTCCATTAACATAGTTTTAGCTGTAATGTTTGCGTAAAGTTATCGAATAAATTGCATCTGGAGATAGCTACCGTATGTGTACGTAAATTGTTATTCGAATGCTTTTCAAACATCCTGCTGCAATTCTTCATAGTTTTAGGCCTACATTTATTAATTCATTAAAACGTTATGCACAAATTAAATTACTGTTAAAAGGCGGACTTAATACCTGGGGCATTTTCTGCCTGTTAACGTTAGGTTGATGCAGAGGGAAATCATGGCAGGAGCATCATACCCGAGAGATAGCTCGGAAAATACTAAAAATACAAGAATAAATACTAACACATAGATCTGTTGGACATAAAAACAAACTAGTTTGATTATTAGACGATAAATGAACACTGCCCAAGTACCTATACTATAAGGACAGTGCCTTATTTTCCACCACGGTCGTCTATCTAACGCACAGAAACATAACACAAGCCTTCACAAAAGCTCATTCATTCTTTTCTTCACATTAACACACACAAATCCAAATGAAACCACATTTTCAATACACCCAAAACAGAAAATAACATTGCATAAATAGTTGGCTCCCTACAAGACTTTTCCTCGTGATTAATGAGAGAGTTTCTCGTTTCAGTTAATATGATCACGAATGGTACGAAACAAAACGAGTTCGAAGACTGCCTACTTTCGAAGTTAAGAAGTTACGAGTCGAAGTAACTTCGCTGTCGAATTGTTGGAAACAACACATGAGATGTTGCTACAGGCATCAGAGATAAAAGTAATTTGTAGCTGTATTTAATTTTATCTTTTTGGGGTGCTTTTAAGTAATATTTAAATTCTATTGAAGAGAAAATAGAAGTACTGGCGAAGGGAGAGACGCAAGTAAAAAGAAAGACTATGATAATGATGCAGAATTTAATAAACATAGGATACTAGTAAATCCAGAGATCAAGAGCACCAGATTTGAGTTTCTGTCGACCAACAAATTTAATTGCAGATGAGTGAAGACAGTACAAAATCTGATATCAATCAGAGCAAATGTCAAAAATGCTACAGTTCCTGAAGAATTTTGTTACAAACCTTTTAATCAAAATCCACCAGGCGTGTAGGAAGAATGGAAAGTATCTATCTCCAATTCAAAAGGTGATTCGATAGCACACTTTAGAAAATCGAATGAATTGTTAGAAGATAATACAGATAAGGAACAAAGACCGGTAACATTTATTGAGATTACAAAGGTCCCGATTTAATCCTTTCTGTGCTTATCGGTGTTGCTAGCTGCTATAAAAAACGCTTGTACTTTCGCATACAATTCCTTTCGGCAGTTAAGGGTTGAGATAAGTTTTTTTAGATATAGCATGGGATCGGATTTGAATGCTTGGTGTCATAAAAAAAATATATATATTTCTTAAATACTGTAATTCTCCATAATCTCCAGAATAAGTTCCACGCTCATTTCATATGTTCAACTGCGAATAATGCACAGAAATACCGCCATTATCACAAATAATTCAAATTACAAAACATTATTTATATTATAATATATTTTCTAAGAAATAGTTATACATAGGTATATGCTTATAATATATCTTAGAAAAGCCATACATAGCGTTCTAAAAACACGCCAAAGTCCCTAATAAGCCATCAATTATGTGTGTAATAATGGTTTTCTTTCTAAATATACTCAAATCTGTTTACCATTTAATATGCGACTGGTTGTTCTCATCTATAATTAAACCTATGAATAAATCAATACGAAATTAAGCAATTAATCCACACGTACTCGTATAGGTAAACAACAGTAACTATACTTGTTATTCTGAAGGATTTGATAGAAATTAGGCGAGTCTAAGTTTTCTGGGTTAAGAGGAAACGATTTAGCTGGATTTCGACTTAGGGAAACTCATTTAAGGGGTTTAATTGGAGGTCATGGGGTTATCTAATAGATAGGCGAACGGAATCGATTCCTAGTTATTGGGGCAATTGAGTTCTTATCTCCTGATGGTGTAGGTATCTTGCCGCTCATTTGGTTAAGACGACTAATGGCCGATTCCTATAATTTACGGACTGTTATAAGTCAAAATTAAGACTCTAATAATGCCCAATAATAAAGCAAGGAACTCATAGCTTTGCATAGTCGACCCTCCCATAGGTATGGAAGTAGCTATCACAGATCAAATTAGCATCAGAATCTATTTAAATACCCAGTTTTGCAATTTAAAAAATGCTACCATTGGTAAGAAAAACGACTCGTTTTTGTTTATAGGAACCGAGTATTAGTTCATAAGTTAATTATGACCTATTTAGGTGTTGAATACCGAGAGGTTTTCCTTTTAGGTAAGTTGTGAGTGCTAAAATCCAAAATAAATAGGTTTTTCTGTGATGTACGGAGCATTTCAGGATCCGGGTTCTATCTAACGATTGAACCTATCGAGAGATTTTTAATTTCCTAGACCAAAATGATAGCTGCGAATGACTTTTTACATCAGTCACCTTTCTCATATACTCGTAGTTCGTGCAAGTTCCTGTTGACCACTACATACATACATTCGTACATTTTTATTTATTTTTTATTTATAATGGGATAACAAACAGCTACAATATACATCTTAATACTAAAAGTCTTGTAATTATGTTTGACAATATTGCAGCCCACTGCATTATCCACATATTAACATGAAACACATACATTCTTCACCAAACAAATTCTACACATTGGCAGTTTTTCGATCTATGAAGCGAAAACTGCAATCGCAGGTGTCATTTTGGGCTAGAAAAAAAAAAAAAAGTTAACTTGAAAAATCTGGCATATCATCAAGCGTTGTGTACAAATATAAATAAATTTTGCTGGATATATAGCACTCATACGTTATTCAAATAAAAGGTTCCACTGTTTCTGACTTTTTAGAACCGTAAATATGTCTACGTACAACACACAAATCGTTAGGTTCATGGATACGTCACATAAAATCCATGCTTTACGAGGTACCCTATAATGCTCTGTTTTTTATTGCAACGAATATGTTTGTTCTGGTACACGATAACTATACGTTTGCGTTTTTGAGTGATAGAGCATTAAAAAAATTGTATTACGATCACGTTTATTTAGTTTATTATTTACTAGCTTTTGCCAGCGGCTTCGCCCGCGTGGAGGTCGGTGTATTATACATATAAACCTTTCTCTTGAATCACTCTATCTATTAAAAAAACCCGCATCAAAATCCGTTGCGTAGTTTTAAAGATTTAAGCATACATAGGGATATAGGGACAGAGAAAACAACTTTGTTTTATACTATGTAGTGATGTACAGACATGCACAATAAAATACATAGAGATACGTCATTTTAACATAACTTTTTGAGCACAAAAGTACTGTTTATTTCTTGAGAATCGTTCGTCTGCTCTGTAGGTATGATGTCAAGTTTGATTGTCTGATTCTATTTAACTCCTCGGAAGTTCAAAATGTCTCCAACATGGTCGAAACACGCCTTCCTTAACACCCGTTTTCAATCCTTGGCGGCAGAATTGTACCCTCTTTTCATTGCGCGAGCACCCTGACTTTCGCCCCTCTTACTGCAGGCTGAAGCCTATGATATGCCTGCTCTTTGAGCGAATCGGCTTGCGCACAAGACGCGATATACCAAAGCTGAGCCTCGCAGCCGAGTAGAACGTCTGAGAATGGGATAAAATATTCCATTCCCTGACGTATCGCATCAGCAATTCCGTCAGCACAATCTGAAGAGTTGCACGATGACACGAGAGTACGTTGTCTCGGAAGGCCTAATCATCTGTTAATAGATCAAATTAAGAACTCTGGAAGGACTTCAAGATTGAAGTATCCACCATTATACATAATATAGGACGCAACCAACCAGCAACCTGCATAGTAAAACATAATCAGACGTTGTTGGAGTTCAGACCTCCTCTCTGTGAAAGTAAGTGACCCATCAACCACGACACGAACTGAATGAGGGTTTGTAGTGTAGCACTTATAAGCAAGCACTCAAGTTCAGAAGGTTCCTCGATCTTCCCCATAACCAGTTAAATAAACAGCCCACTAAAAATCCACACAAAATTGCTAAATTTTTTAGCTGAGACTGATTCAAATCGCATCAAGCATTCTGTAGTCCGTATCGCGTGACAAAAAACAACGGCTCAGCTAAAACAACATGGCACGGTATTAAAACGCGAAGTACCTACGGACTTCGGGCCGACCAAACAACATGAAATTTGAATAATCCGGCCCGCCTGTCTCGCACTGGACAGTGGAATAACGGCATAACAACGTATTATGTTTCTGCTTAGTGACGTCATATTTTACGGGTTGGTAGTGTGTTGTTACATGAAATGTTTTCTATGAAATACAAAAGCTTAACGAAGCTGAGAGTCACTTGTACACCCCATCATACCTTATCACATTTTTTTTTGCACTGGGGTAATCCTTGGACCTCTTTGGTTAGGGAGATATTGATGGCCAAATTTCCACCGGTTTTTCCCGAAATTGGTAACATAACTTTAACTTCTGTACCGTTACATGCACCCATAAACGAAATTTCTGACGTGCGTTGCTTTGCATGCTGCTGTAACCAGGGAATTTCAACACCAAAAATAAAAGTCGTATCCCAGCAACTGCATGCAGGTGCCATTCGGGGACCGAAAATAATAAAAACTGTTCCACCGAACCGTTTCAAAATTTTGTTTCAGTCCGGTTAGAGGAAATGCTTGGGTGCGATTCGGTCAAGTGCCGTTGAAATCAGTGCTCTGAGAGGAATACGCCATAATTTTTGCTCAATATATTACTTAGACTGTCAAAATACGTATATAACAGCTATTGAATGGGTCTTTTACACCCTGTATGTTTAAGGAATAATTATGTCAGGTAGGTGTAGGTAGCGCAGTTGGTCGTTGTGGCGATGCTAGGGGGAGGCCGATACGTAGCCCATTGAGATAATGATGATGTTAGCAGTTGGAATAATGTGAGACAGGGCTTCACCCTGTCTCGCATTATAACAAATGTTGAAATTGAAAATCGTCTGCTAACATAGAGAGAGGGAGAGAGAGAGCAAACCATATGAAGGAAAGCCTAAAGATTTTCTACCAAGACCTCAGAAGCGTCGGAGGCCCAAAACTAAAAATGTTGAGCCAGCTCGTTGTCTTGTGATTCTTCTTCGATAGACAGCCACATAATAAAAATAATACAGCTATTATTGCTTCAGTAGTCTCTTTTGCTACTGTTTCTAAGTAGATGTTGCTTTACTCTCTAGGAAAAAATCAACAACAAGCCCCCAAAAATATCAGAAAGTCTTCAATAATAACAAGACGAAGAAAGTGTCTTCTATGAAATTTGAATAATCCATCTTCTTGTTACGTGGGCGGCCGGTCGAATAACAACGTATTATTTCGCAGTTGCTACCAGAAGTGATGGAAATTGTTTTGACAACATAATTTAATTTACCTACTGAGTATCGAAATAGCATTTGTCGAGGCAGCAGAATTTTCGACGTACCCTGAATCAGACTAGAAGCATTTAATTGAAATAAACCAATTACAGGCACTTTTGAAGTATCGAGGGTTGGATCAGTGAGAAAGTTGAAGCTAGTTTCACATTCCAAAGTATAATAAGTAATACCTATGGAAATAACGGCCAAGATGGAGTATCTTGCATGTTTTTCGTACACGCACTCACTCTTTTAAATCAAATTATCGGTTACAATATTATAAAATATTATAGAACAGAGTTTACTCATTTGCAGAGAATGTGGGTATTACAAATCAGATGAATGTTACAAATAACAAAAATGAAATGATAACGTAAAAAAACACATTCAAGGCAATGAAAGAAGTTTCAAGTAAATGGTAGCTTTATAGTGTGTACGTACATAGTACAACTTACACGTGCTATGAAATTATACAATACTGAGATATTGAATTTATACAATGAAAAGATCAGCCAGTCCCACTTCCACCTTGAAACACCCCCTTCCAACAATTTTTGAGGTCAGCCTCCAGTGTCACCGGATGCAGCTGAATATGAGTATTTCACGAGGACCGACTGCTTATCTCAAAAAATAAAAGAAAGAAAGAAGAAAAAAAAGATGTATCCATTGATGTCACGAAAAAAAAATCAACGGACCTCTCATAACTCGCCTTTACTAGGTACAGAAGCAAATATCTCAATACATTATTATCTCCGATCTTTCTGCTTCAGAAATATTCTATTTTCCGCCACATCTATTTTTTATGTGCCTACAACTATGACCCTAGCATATTGCTATAAATTACAAGATGGCGGCATATTTTATCAGTAACATATAGATAAATTACAAGGTGTCACATTCAAACCGGTTTTATTTCTTACCTTTTATTTGTTTGTCCTGTATTTTTTCTTGAGTTAATCGCAAAAATGAAGAAAAGCTTTGCGAAAAAAATTCTACTATGTGAGAAATATAATATTTTATTCATAAAAATAAAAACAAATATCTAGGAAAACATGCTATAGTCTATTCGCGTGAAGAAAATAGTGTGTCATCGTTGTCACTCAGCTTAGCCACCAATTAGATTATAATAAATTATCGTGTATGTCTGAAGGGCTGACTTCAACTGGTCAATGTGAACACGGCTTTTTAATTCACTTTGATCAAATTGGTCAAGGGGTGTAGATAACTAAGCTAAGTGACAACGATGAGTCACTATTTTCTTAACGCGAATAGACTTACATTCATAATAACGTTTCCGTAACGTCATTCATCGGTAAATTCAAATCAAATGAAATCAAATCGTTTATTGCAATCCATAAAGTACACTTACAGGTGGTAAATACAAAAAATAGAAACAATTATGGACCCTGTCGGGCACAGCAAATTTTTATATAACTAAAATAACTAGAGAGACGAAGAGCGTTTTATTAATTTTCGTTTGAATTATTTTATATCCTATTAAATATTTTATATTTCTATTCATTTACTTATTATATTAATATTATATGTATATCTATTTATTTATTATTTATTTTATTATATTTAAACATGCTTATTTGCATACTTGCTTAAAATTTGTAAATAATTATTTTTTATTATTTATAATAAATAGCAAAATTAATATGTAGGTATTATAATATATTTATTTTTTGTTATTTTACTTATTAAATGTCTTTTATTCATAATTATATAAATTATTATTGAATTAATCCGCTAGATATTATTTACTGTGTAATAGCTTTTTTTAAATTAAATATTGCTTTAATTTATTTAAAAATATACTGGTTTTGTTTTATTGTTTATTGTATTCTGGTAATTTCTTATATATTTTTATTGACATTGAATATGGAGTAGATGAGTGTAACTTAAGGCGGGACGGGGGCAACTTTAGTCTGTTTTTATGGCGCAACAAGTAATTAGTTTGTATGTCTCCCCGTGTATTGTAGAAATCTGGATATTTGCGGACTAGTTTGCATAATCCCAAAATATAAACACTAACTAAGGTGAGAATCTTGTGTTTCTGGAAGTAAGGCTTGCAACTCTCTGTTGGTTCGATGTTGGTAATTATACGTACAAGCTTTTTTTGGAGGGTTATTAAGGCGGGAGCATCTGTGCTTTTTCCCCATAAGATAATGCCATAATTAAACCAAGCGCGGGCATACGCGTAGTATGTGACTAGTGCGGTTAGTAGGTATATAGTCTTTTTAATTTCGCGGAGAGCATACGAAAACTTTGAAATTTTAGATTTAACTGTCTGTATATGTGTTTTCCAGTTAATATGTGGATCTATTGTTAAACCCAGGAGACTGAAATGGTTAACTGTTTCTAATTTTTGTTGATTAAAGGTAAAATTTATATTTATTTGATTTTTCGCTCTTGGTTTTGGTAAAATTGATTTCGAGATTATGGTCGCTCATCCAGTTTATAATTTTTCCAAGAATAGTCTTAAGTTTTTCATTTGAATTAACATTTGTTTGGCATGAGGTCAGGATCGACATATCGTCAGCAAAAAGTACACATGGCCCGTCTATGGTTTTGGGGAGGTCATAATATATGAAGAAAAGAAGGCAACCTAGAACAGGTCCCTGGGGAATTGAAGCATGTATCGATTTAACATCAGATCTTATAAGCCGTGCTTCTTTTGTTTTTTTATTGTAATATTCAATCTCAACTAATTGCTCTATCTTTTAAATATGATGCGAACCAGTCATGGGCATTCGGACGCTATGTGCTGTTCGTCTAGGAAGCCCTAGCTTTACAGAACACCGTTATACCAAAACATAACATCACGCCTTGTTTTCCCGAAGGTTAGAAGTTATGTTGAAGTCCCATGTAATAGGGGCGCACCTATTGCCATCAACTGGGCACAAATCTAGACTCCGGACTGCTACTGACAAGTTCCAGATACAGAATCCTAATAACATTTTGTCCAACCTGGGAATCCAACCCAAGACCGGCTCAGCAGTAGCTCTTGCGACCACTAGACCAACGAAGTAGTCAACATCGTCAGAGTATTATTGTACAACCTCTGAAGTTGCTCATATTGTTGTTGTGTTACGATGCCGATGCCTGCCAGGGGTGCGGGTTGCTCGAAAGAGATACCGCGACCCCTGGCACACAGGCAACTGAGGGAACACGGGTGGGTTTTAGTCAGTAAAAGTCTGACACGCTCTCCTGCTCCACCCAAAGCGGGAGAAGTTATTTGATGATTTCCCAACCAAAAAAAAAATGATCTTATTATGTTTATATTCTGCTCATGTTAATTCAAGTAAATTAATTGGGGCCGGAAGAGCAGTGTTGGCCCAGTTGTAACGACCTCGACTTACAAGTTGTAGGTCGTAGGTTCGAATCCAGATAGGCGCTTCAGTTTAAATTATTTGATCACCACTGCTCCACGGTGAAGGAAAACATCGTGAGGAAACCGGCTTGTCTTAGAACCAATACTTAGAAGACATCTGACATCTATCAACCCGCACTGGGCCCGCGTAGTGGATTTGACTGATGTATCCGAGGAACTCATCTGAACTTTCCAATAATGTCAAATTTAATAATAATCTGCTCTTTATTTTCGCCACTTCGACATTCACGGAAGGGTTATTTTCGGTTATGAATTCGAAATGGCGAGAAAAAAGAAACAGAAGTAGTTCCTAGGTATCTCATGAATAAAAAAATTGGTTTTGATTTACATAAAAAGTAAAATAAAATTGAATGTAATAAAGCATTATGAGTTGATACTTCTATTTTAGACAAAAAAATGTTAAAAAATACAAGAATTACAAAAATATTTTTTTATATAAAATGAATAACTAACAAATATATCTTTGTTTATATTTTGGTTTTCCCCTAAAATACTATATTTTTTTGAAGTGTACTATATTTTTTATAGCTTATTTCGAAAAGTACTATAAATCTTGTCGCAGAAATGTTGGCAACCCTATATGCAGACTCACTGCGTGTTGGCGATTTCGGGTCATTGCATTACAATATTTTATGTGTTTTTCTTCTTTACTTGACTGTACTGATCGTCAGTTGGAGTACGGAACTTTATATAGATCCCTTGCTTCACCCAGGTGGAGAAGCTAGCTGAAGCACGGGTCCGGATCCACAGGGTGGCAGGGTGGAACGTACAAACTGAAACCATTAATTTAGCACATGATTCTAGACGCCGTAATTTAGATATTTTTCGTCAGATATCAAAAACCAAAACAGCTGTTTTATAGAATAGTGCAATACCTTTGCGGTCAAAATTTATGGCAGCTCTAATTTATTTTTTTCCATCATAGGAAGGTGTTAATGTAGATTGGCTAAAACTTTATGCGCATAATCAACTCTCCACGAATTGAATAAGCTCATAAACCTTTTTAGTCTTTTTTTGTTTGGACTGTGCCAGGCTTAATAAAATAAATAAATACATTTCTTTATTTGCATAAAAAGAGGGTACAAACAATGTGGAGTCCTGCCTCCTGTGCTAGGTATAACACCTGTGTTACAGGAGCCAGTGTCTTCAAATCACGACAAGAAAATCCTGCGATGAAAAATTCTGTCTCACCGTTCACAAAAGGAATCGACGTTACCTTCCGTTACTCTAGATTGAACAATAACCAACCAACAAACTCATTCCGCTTTCGATCTAGAAAATCCGACTTTCTACCTTATTTCCTATTTATTAATAAAGTTTTCAGGACGGTTGTGTTGTATCTGTTTCATATACTTGGACGTACGTACAGTCACCAAAAGAGATCAGTGACCGGGTTCGTCGGATATATTTGAAGTTTAGTAAAAAAACAATGTTTTTTTTTTTTCGAATAACATTTGATTGAATTAATAGAAAACAAACAGATAATTTATCAAATTAAATTTCTTTCGAAAACATCAATCGGTTTCTTCATTATAATCATCATCATCATTTTAGCCGAAAGACGTCCACTGCTGGACATATATAGGCCTTAATAAACTTCAACTTTATCCGACGACCCGGTTGCTTATCTCTTTTGGAGACTGTACCTACCTACTTTAATATTCTCTAGGCAGAAATCAGTAAGCCGTGAGAGGTCCACTAACGCAATTCTGATATTATTGACTGTAAATAAACCTACTGTGATATATTCCAATTTGTTTACTGTTCTGGACCGTCCCTCTTTATTACAATCCTAAGTACGCAACTCTATATTACATTTCAGTTTAGTACGGGTTTATGAAATGCTCTGAGCTAAATAATAACAGCCACAGGGGTCGATCGTTTACCGTGGTTCGTGATGGATGGGTGACCATACATTCCCGCCGTGCCTTGGAAAGCACGGTCCCGGCTGTCGGCTGTTTGTTGGTCTTTGACAGTGATTACGGGCAGTCAGAAGCCCAATTATCTGGCAACCAGCTTACCAAGAGGTTTCGTGTTACCAAGTAACTGGGTTGTGGAGGTCAGAGGCCTTAGTATGAGTTTCATTTAACTATCTCGATCAAACGCATCGAGCGCGTTTGGCGCTCTGATTGGCCCTGGATTGGTGACGGACCAATCGGAGCGCCGAACGCGCTCGATGCGTTTGATCGAGATAGCACTAGGGCCACTGATGGGCAGACGCTCCGTGAAAAATACTGGCAATCGCCTGCTTCCGATTGGACTGGAAACCGACCGTAGCATAGTTAAGAAAAGGCTAAGTAGACTTATGTATATAAGGTGTATCTATTCATACACGAAATATCTGAAAGGGTCATTGTACTCATCATTATGAACAACTTTTACTACCGGACCAAACCTGAAATCGCGAAAAAAAATATCAGCTGTTCCCTACATTTATGTTCGCATATCTCGTCAAAATGTAGGGAACAGCTGATATTTTTTCGCGATTTCAGGTTTGGTCCGGTAGTAAAAGTTGTTCATAATGATGAGTACAATGACCCCTTCAGATATTTCGTGTATGAATAGATACACCTTATATAATATGGTATTAAAAATAATCTGTCCAATATTTATATTAAGTCTTCATACAAAGACATAAATCATTATCCAATCGGTATAATGTAGGTATAATGGCGGATAAAGTAGGTCGTGATTTGATAAGGTATTATTATGAAGGCGGGTTGACAAGCTAACGACTTGTATCAATCCAGCTCTGGGCCATAGTTACTGCAAATAGCTAACTACCCCTACTGAGGTCTAAATCACTACATAGTAAATAAAGTCGCTTTCTCTGCCCCTATATCCCCATGTATGCTTAAATCTTTATAACTACGCAACGGATTTTGATGCGGGTTTTTTTAATAGATAGAGTGATTCAAGAGGAAGGTTTATATGTATTAATACACCGACCTCCACGCGGGCAAAGTCGCTGGCAAAAGCTAGTTAATTATAAACTAGAAAGTAAGTCCGTCTGTCTGTAATTTTTTTCACGCTGAACGGATTTGGTACACGGGCAGATCATCTCATTCTCTAAGTTTTGTTAGTCCGTTTGCGTATTACAATTCCTAATAATTGAAACTGCCTAATTTACGGTAGTCATTATTTAATTATTCATGATTTCAATCAGTTCAGTACTACATACCTATAATTTGATCCTTTTGAAAAAGTCTTTCAGTCCCCTCTCTCATCATCAGATAGCTTTTTTTTGTTAGATAGAACATCATCAAATGACTTCTCCCGCCATGGGTGGAGCAGGTGGGCGTGTCAGACTTTTACTGACTAAAACCCACCCGTGTCCCTTCAGTTGCCTTTGCCAGGACCTCGGTAACTCATCGGTAACTAAATCGAACGAATCCGCGACCCTGTCAGGCATCGGCCCTAGCGGAGCCCTTCAGTTATAGCTGACATGTCTTTGAGGCGCGCGTGGAACACAACGCGCCGTCGACCCGGGCCTGATCCTTACCGGACGGTGAGCTACCCATTGCTCACCATCGACTCGCCGGGAGTCCACCATGGACTCCCGACGCCCAGGGCATCTCCTGCGGCGGCTAGGGGCGCGACGGCACAATCCTTGCCTCTCCCTCACGCTCTCCACCATTATTTTTAAAGCATCGCCTCGTTTATAAGTTAATTCAATGGATTGTCTTCGAGAAGTCTAATGAGTACAAAATTAAATAGTGTATTATATATTGCTATATACCAAGTTACTATGTGCGCAAAAACGTAATACAAAACTGAAATATTTATACTGGAAAAGGCTTGTTCAATTCACTAACCTCTGACTAGATACCTAACTTTGACTTACCAATGTAATCCAATATCGGTTGATGACCCAACAGTAGCCTGTTAACCTATAATTACAAACATCATTATAATAATTATGTTCTTTCTGTTTTTATTATTTTTACTTGTACAGAAGAATCTCACTAATCCGGCACTATTCAAAACCATAGGGTGCCGGATCATTGGAATGTTCGGATTACTGGATTGCATAGAAATATTCATAATAAATAAAAAAAAGCATTTCATAAAGAGAATACATATAATATATTTGTGTTCATGTTCTACACTTATAACTATAACATATCTTACAATTAACTAGTAACTAGTACTAGACGGAGCGCATACGCGGTGCGTGGCGTAAGCAGGGGCGAGGGAGGCGCGGCCGAAGGCTGCCGGATTATTGGACGTATCGGACTATTGAAGTGCCGGATTAGTGAGATTCTACTGTATTCTTTTCAGATTAGTTTTATTTTATATTTAATCATACTTTGTATTCAATATTATTTAATATCGCACGCCGTTCATGTTTGGTTAACTTTTTTAAATTATGTGGAAAATGTTGTTGGTCATACATTTGTACTCCCTTTTTAGTTTTAAGTTCTATACCCATAATACTGTAATGTGTAACCGTTTATTTTCCCAAATGAAATAAAAATACAAATAAAAATCATGAAAATGTATGATGAGCCTGAGTACCTAATAGCATAAATCCATGATCAATCTAATTAGATGATCCAGTCCTGTCAACTACGTCACACGCTGCGATGCGAATCAACTAATCGTTAATCGGTGACAACTAGCTTATCCATTTAGGAGGATTGCAAATATCGAGTGCTATCACTATTAGGTTTAATTAAAATATGTTCCGTAATAGCGCCTACGTTGATGATTACGGAATTACTGGATTTATTTTGATATTTGTTTATGAATTGCAGTCGGATTTGTTTTAAACCTATTTGTTTTGAAGTGGATAACTATTTACTAAATTATGGCTGATATGTTGTTATTTGCTTGAACGAAAGTAAACTTACTTTATTTTTGATTATGAATAAATTATTATGCATTGATTGCACATACTTCGTGACTGTATAATTTGTTTAATTAATACCTCAATAAATAATTAACATACGTATACAACGTGTAACGGAAACGGTATATACATACCAAGGGCACGGCTTCTTTGGATGATATCAAACGATAGGATTAAAAAACCCTTCCAAGAGTTTTTAATCCTATTTCTACATGTTCGGAAGTTATGAGAATTTTTAACACATTGATACCAGAACAAATTGAAAGAAACACGTCACTCGGAAGAGATTTAGCGTGATACTGACAAGTAACGTGGAAACTTATTGACCTATGTAGTGCGGTGACACGTTTGTTATGATTTGAATTGAAGAAATATATGAAACCGAAAATCTGATATCAATTCTTAGAGTGTTTTATTTTGAGCTGAAACTATGTATAGTGATTCTATACCAGCTGTTATCTTTAGTGTTTAAGGATAGCAATAGGGTTTCTGTTACACCCTGTATACATACATAACCTAATCCTCCTCGTCTTCTTCTCATAGGCATACTACTACAGAACGCTACCTGCACGATCCTAATAGACAAATAGATAATAGTGTCTATTAAGGGTATAAAGAAAGAAAAAGCATTAATAAGACTCGCACATGAAACAACAACAACTCACAACTAAAATACACATTAATTTAATCATTAAAAAAAAGAAAAAATTTTGACATAAAATGCCTTTGTATACAATACCAATACATAGGTAGATTCGGTAGGTTACATTGGTTTTTGATGCTAAAATAAATAAAAACATAAGGAGTAGATTTTTTTGAAATTATTAAAAACTCATTACCTTTCCATGTTCAAATACCACGTTCTAAAACCAGGGAAATTAATGTTCACTACCAACTTAAATTGTGTTTATATTCAAACCCACTCCCTCACACGGAGAGGAGGCCTGTGTCCCAGCAGTGGGAACGATAAAGGCTGAGTATGTGTGTATGTATGTATATTCAAATCCCAACTGTCATTATAAGACAGTTGTGTGTAACGGGAAATACAAATTTAATGACTTAGGGTGTCAACTTCCTTAACTAATTTTCCAACAACTTGAAATGAAAATGCAGTAATCCCCATTCACCACGGCTCACTTAGCCAATAATGTGATTCAGTATGTCGGACCGACCAGACCGAGTACTCCCGCGGGCCTCGTTAAGGTAACTCCTGGCTCGACTTAAGGATCACGGCATAAATGCTTGGATCACAAGCTCATGTCAGTTGCAAGCGTGCTAAGGGAGCAAATTGCTTCAATATTTAATGATAATACTGAGCTGTTCAGTCGGCATTGTTTAAAGTGTGGGCTATTTTGATAATGATGATAAAACATTTGTAAGACAGATCTAGGCTACGGTTATAGAGGGTTTAGTTCTAATTTTGTGAGTATAATACTTAAAGTCATGTCTTCTTGGCGTATGAGTAGATAGAAACCAAGACCACCTGTTACGATCCTTACCTCATTTTGCCTCGTTTACTATATGTCGCAGCCTTATCGTATAACACGCCGTATTACAAATAGGCGAGCCCAATTGAAAAACGTCGCTGTTTTGAAATGCGGCTACCTTTCGTTCAGCCGGATTTCAATTCGGCTGAAATAAAGTACGCCGCATTTTATGAGCAATTCACGTTCGTCAAAGCGGCTTAGTAACGTGGCGCCCACATACAAACGGACGCATCTTCGATACGCCGCTTTGAAATCTAACACGCGCCGCATAACGCGCCGCCGTAATATGGCGTGTTATACAATATGACTGCGATATATACATCTGGTCATTCACGCACGCTGGTTGCGAGTACTACACACCTGACTTTTCAGAAGAATGTTACCAATAAGGTCACTATAGGTTGTCCTAGAGCGTTCCAATCCGACTTTTCCACTCACATCTGCCCTATAAATACCTTTTGTTAGTCGCCTTTCATTCATTGTCTCAACATGACTAAACCATTTAAGCGTATCTACTCTTTTAATTTTTTTGTGACTACACTTCTTTTTATTGGCATCGATGCTTTAACACGACATTCCTCAGCCTATCATTCGTAGTCACACCACACGTGCTTCGCAAGAAACGCCTTTTCACAGCATTTACTCTACTCTCACACAATAATAATATGAGTATAACTAAGTAGATGTATAATTATGTTAGTTCATATAATTGTTTATTTTATTTGCCTGTATAATTCAGTTTATTTCTACTTCAGTACTATGTTTTCAATGCTTTGTTGGTATATAGACGTGTGCTAGCTGACACATGGCAAATTTTTTTTTTTTTGTGTTACGTAATGTTAATTACCTACTATTGTATAGAATCAAGTTCTTCTAACTTAACAGACAGCTGTGATGCTGGGGAGTTTGTTGCGCCACTTCTCCTTCCCAGCTAAAGCACTAGGAAGTGGTGAAGGGCGGGCATTTTGGGGGGACTGTCTTATGTAATTTTGACGTTCAAAAAGAGCTGACTCTCAGCCTAGTTTGAATAAATGACTTTTGATTATGATTTTTGATTTTGATGACCTTGTAAGGTCGTAAGATTCCACAGCGGAAAAGCACAGAACCTTTCAATGTGACGATACTCGGTTGAGACCTATGCACAAAAGTGCATGCCTTTTGGCAGAAATGATGATGATGACGTTAGCACATGTTGCAACGACCCCAAATTAATCGGGATAAAGACAAGAGTTTCAAATGTAGTAGTTCGTGTAGCAAGGTGCAGTCCCTCTCCAATACCATAACAGTTTGCTAATGACGCATATTTTACAAATGATGCTAACATTGACAACCCTACAGAGGCTACCCTTAATATTTATTCAATTTTCCAACTCACAAATCGTTTACAAGATTCACAAAGTTCACCCCTTATCTTATCAAGTCCTCAGTAAATATTTATCAAAAAGGAAATAGAAAATCAGATATAAAACCAAGACTACCTACTCACTGCGATTAGATCTGCCTGTAAACAAGAGAGACGTTAAATTAGGTCAAATTTCAAGTCGAGAGTAAGTCACTTTAGTCCGACGACGATGCTTCTTAAGCCTTCGTCACATTGACTAAGCGAGCGAATATTTTGCTTGCTGGGTACTGTATTTATATAAGCTAGGATAATTATAAAGGGAGGATTTGTCTGTGCTTCAATAAATTAATAATTAACCAATTAATCTGTTTAAGGTACTTATATGCTATCCTAGATTCTATTTAGAAATTTCATTACTACATTTGAATAATTTTTTCGGTATTATTTTCCTATATATGGAGTTATTATTACTAGTGGTCGCCCAATTCGAAATTCGGTCATAATTCATTTAAAACTTAATGTATTTCTAATGTTGATGCATTAGAAATACATTAAGTTATGTCAAAATATTAGTTCCTACTCTTTCTCGATGTAAACTTTAAATGTGCCAAATTTCATACTCCTGCGTCGACATAATTTCATAAAAAGGGGTTCAAAGTTTTTGCTTCACGTATTAATATACAGATTCTACCAATTACACATTCCACGTTCTCTCGCAATACAGAGTAGAGTGCAAGAAAATCTAAACAAAACAAACATAAATTCTACAACCAACTAAACACCCAGATGGCCCAAAAAAAAACAATTTCACGAAAGTAATGAATTACCCATACAATAACGACGCATTAGGGATCTGAGTCTCAGAATGAAGTCAACGAATTCACGCAGACAGCCCGCGAATAACCCCAAATATTTTCTGTGTAGCAATCTTGAGGACGGTTTATTTAGATTAGCGTCTCGTCAACTGCCTCTCAGTATTCATGACGTGCCTTCGCCGGCACTTTTCTCTGTACGGGATAACTCGGAGCTTCAAAACTCGGAAATATATATAATTCCACCGCTACTCCCAAGCAATCATCCCGCCGCTTTGATATTGAGCATTCATGCGTTTCAATGTGATACGATACGAAATATACGTCCAATATAGGCAACGAAGAGTAAAATGGAAAATTCCCGATCTCCGATCATAAAGACTGTATAAAAGGTAGACTAACTAATGCCTGAGAAAACGTGCCTCCCAAAGGAATAGCGAAACAAGACACTTATATCGCTCAGAAGAACTGTTGAGTTGAAGCTTCTTGTGAATTGCACTGAATTCATTTTTATGGACTAGCTGGACTGCGAAATAAAAGAAGAAATTTGAAAGATTTGTTCATTAAAATAAGCCTTCTAACGAAGCGAGTAATTGACAGTAGTGGATATATTACTGCCTAATTGATATGTCCATGGCAATGATAAATACAATCAATTTGCAAACCGCAGTCAGTCAGAAGCCCGAAAGTCTGACAACCAGTCTTACCAAGGGCCATCGTATTACCCAATAACTGGGTTGTAGAGGTCAGATAGGCAGTCGCTCCATGTAAAATACTGGTATTCAGCTGCATTCGGTTACACTGGAAGCCGACCCCAACATAGTTGGTAAAAGGCTAGGCAGATGATGTTTTCTTCTTCCAAAAGACAAAAATTAAAAACCATACTAAAGAAAATAATGCCGTTTTACCCGGTAGCCGGCTGTTCTAAAAAAGCGTGTTATGTGTGCAAAGACTTCATTATTTTCTAAGAAACGACTGACCCTCACAACAACATTATAATATCATCATTGTTGTCAGAACAAGAGTCAATTACCGAGTCTTGTCTTACTGTTGCTAAGTGAAATTGGACTTAATTGACATTGTTTTCTCGAAACAAGGATTAATACTGTCGTCGCATTTCGAAAATCTCGTTACAACTTACTGAATGGTTCCCTTAAGGCAATTTGGAAACATTTGTCGCATTTTCTAGAGTACAGAGTAAAAATTCGAAATTCGAACAGGCAACGGTAGTTTAGGCTTGTCAGTTTAAAAAATAAAATAGTATTAGGGCAAAAATTTAATTACTCTATAACACAGAGACAATCTTTAACTTTTAATTGGATATTGTGCATGTATATAATGATATAGGGTCTATAAAATGCACAATATTAAATAACAAATCTGGGTATAGCACGGTGGTGCCTCCACCAAGTCGAGTCATAAACTATAAGCAGAGGGCACTGTACCTTTTCTCCCAGCGTTTCCTCATATTTTCAAACCCTCATAACTTCAGCCTGGATAATGCTAGAGAGTTCAAATTCCCAGAATAAGATGTAATTGGCCGTCTTATTAAACACGATTAGTTTCGTTTCTCCAGCTTCTGTACCTTGTATTTTATAAATATCTAAAATACGTAGATTTCGTCACTCACTGACTGACTGACTGGTTCCATGTTCAACCCGTCAGTCAGTCAGTCAGTCAGCAAACCTCGAAAAGAATGTTGAAATTTGGCATGCAAGTTAGGACACACAAACAACAAAAACAAATTAGAAACCTGTAACTTTCACCTTCGCACCTCCTTAAAGGTAAACCAGGTGAAAGTCTGTATTCCTTACGTATAATAGGTATACCTACAACCATTTTTTATGAAAGTTAGATTAGTATGCACAGCTAGAAAGGTATGGCTTGGCCTGTCTTTGCAATATTGCATGAAACAACTTTAAAGACAAGGTGATTTCATTTCTTACCATAAGCCCATTGTAGTGTCTGTGCAACGGCCGTGAAATGCCCAAACACTCTACATTAGATTTGATAACTTTTTAATAGTGAAAGTGTTATAAGTCTATGGCAACCTACTTTGCATGTAATGTTTTTGGTCGGATTGATATTTTTCCGTACAAAAACTCTCACAGCTCAAAATATTGTCCTATATTTTTAAGGAGACCTCTCCAACATTTCGGTTTATCCATCAGTTTTTACGGTCACATAAGAAAAGCCGTAATATTGTTGTCGTGATAAATTGGTACGAAGTACAACATCCAGATAGCAATATCCAATATGAGCTAACCTCTTATTCCACGGTAAGTCTGTACAAGTCGAGGTCAACTTAAACTGGAAATTTCTCCTGGATATGTCATTGGGTGTACGACACAAGAGTGTAATTTGGGCTCCATAAGCGATGCCCAGGTGTGGGGAGAAATTTAGATTATCTTTTACGTAGGGCATGGTTGATGGGGAACCGAGTATTATGAATCAATCTTCGTTCGTAATAATTCGTAATGTTCTTTTGTAATTTTAGATGTGTCTACGTTTTATTTTTGTGGCGTAAAATTTAAGTAAGGTATGTAATTATCATTGTGTATTGTGTATTCTTCCTGTGGGTGTCGTAGGAGGCGACTAAGGGACTTACTAGACAATGGGCAGCAGCGTTCTCTATTCATTTTACCACCATACTGCGATCGCCAACCCGCCTGCCAAGCGTGGCGATTATGGCAAACCCCTCAAATTAGTGGAGGCCTATGTCCGGCAGTGGACGTCTTTCGGCTGAAATGTTAGTTCTAAAAGTATAATATTGGAATTTACTTAGTATTGTTTTTTAAGAATGAAATGAGCGGCTCGCCATCACACAAAAAGCCCTGAGAGGTTTTCGTTGTGGCTAAAATTAATTGCAAAATAAGAGAAAAATACTGTTTTAAAAAAACCTGTTTAAACTAACAAAAATATTACCTTAGAGGTAAAAAGAGTGCGGTATATTGCGGTAACTATCCAAATATATACGTAAATTATTCCATAATTAGTCTTTTCTCACAGCTAAACATAGAGGCAATAAACCTTACCATAAACGCGACTGATAAAATTAATTTAGGTAACCCAACTCTCAGTGATCTTATTTCTCTTCTGGCTATTCTCTGAACAAATTAAACAACGGAATAAGTAGGTACCCTATAACACCAGGAAAAGAAAACCACTTGAACATTCAACGCGTCGCGACGTCGACTAGCCGCGGGCAATAGTACTAAATTAAACGGCAAAAGTAAACGGCAGCGTTAATCTGTGATAATCTATTAAAAACAAACAAAAAAAAAATGTAATTAAAAGCAAATTGAAACATAACTAGAAAAAGTAAACCAAAACTTAAAATTCTAAACGTAGAACCACAAACTTAGCTAACACAATAATTTTAATAATAAACAGTAGCGTTAATCTATTAATAACAAACGAAGGAAATAAATACCCGTACAAACATAAACATTAATTACAATAGAAATTAATTAGAAACTTTACTAAGACACAATGATTGTATACGCCTTCAATAGGCAATGAATTTTAACGAGCTACCAAACGATTCGTAGATAGTAATCCTGAAATTAATTGTCAGAATGGCGTTCGATATAGGCTCTGTAACTTCTCTATTACGAATATTTCTGACATCTTTATTACATGTTTTAAACCATAGTAATTACTTCCCGTAATGTCATGGAAATTGTGTATGTCACTATGCTAATGTCATCATCTGCCTAGTCTTGCCCAACTGTGTGGCGGTTGGCTTCCAGTCAAACCAGTGTTTTATAAGGAATTACTACCTGTCTGACTTCCACAACCAAGTTACTGGGTAACACTATCCGCCTTTGGTAAGAATAAGAGTGGTTGTCAGACTTCTGACCACCCGCAACGACTGTCAAAGATTTACGAAACCGAAACAAATTAACTTGAAAAGGTAATTTCCAGGAATTCCTGTACAGATATGAACGAAGCAGTCCTAATGAAAACAGGGGAGAAGTCGGACCAAGTTCTTTCAAGTCACATGTCAGAGAAACAAACAAGAAAACACCCGACAAAATCAATTACGTCATCAAGACAGTTGTTTATTCAGCTAGGAAAGACATATCAGCGTAGGGTAATTCCGGCTAACATCAAGGCTACGCCATTAATATCACTCGGTGCGTCGTTTATATGGATTACGTTGATGTTTTTGGGACCAATTCCTTTATATGCGACGGCTTTCTCTAAGGTTAAGGTAATCCGTTGATTAAATCGGGTAAATGCTTTCGTCCTTTTATGAATGGTATTCGGAATTAGAGACGGATGTGACAACATGTTTGTTTGTATTAAAAGAGATGGCATTTTAGGGTTATTCAACGTTACGTTGTGGGATGAGAAGCGAAGATACGGAATAAGGATGTCTTGCAAAAAGTTGGGTTATTCTAATAAATTTGTTGAAGGCGGGAATTTTAGTGCCTTTGTGTATGTCGTTGTGTTTTATAAAGTCAAAAGAGGGACTTTTTGTCAGCTTTATTTTTCTATGATTAGATCTTATTGAATATGGATCTGTAACAATATGAATGGGTAATCTATAAGAACTAGTGATGGATTATTCCGAAATCCTAACCCGGTAGCGGGTTAGGTTAGGAACTTGAAAAAAATATATAAAAATTGGTCCGAACGTAACCCTTTTCCTAACCTGACCCGACGTATCGTTTCTATCATAACCCGAATTGCGATAGATAGATTTTCCCTTTTCCTTTTTCTTACCTACTTATTTACTTTACGTACGTATAGTAAATATTAAACTGTGATTTGACACATAGGTACTTTTTGTTCTAAGAAAGAGGAGAGGGGAAAATCTATCTATATCGCAAGTCGGGTTATGATAGGAACGATACGTCGGGTCAGGTTAGGAACAAATTTTATAATTTTTTTCAAGTTCCTAACCTAACCCGCTACCGGGTTCGGATTTCGGGTCAGGCTCGGAATAATCCCTAGTGATCGGCCAGTGGTCGAAAATTTACAATGTTTTTTAATAAATTAAATTATTAATCAGTTTCTAATGCATTATTATATATATGTATTAGCTTTCTGCACTCCTTCCACATATAAACTGTTTATAATATATTCACTGATAGTTAATTTTTTTTAAATCATTGTACAGCACAGTCAGCCCCAAAAAGATTTATACACGGACAAGGAACCATTTTAATGTCTAAAAAATAAAGTATAGGTACAATTTGTTCAGTCAGCACCAAAACATATTTTTGGGGCTGACTGTCCCTACACCCAAATAGAACAAACATTTCGGGAGTGCATCCTATCGGTATCTATTTATTCAGCTTGATCAAACAAAGCCTTCAGCCAAAAACCAACCTTTGTTTTCACAAAAGAACACAAGTTCTGGCTTCACTCAAGGGAACAGGAACAATAAAACTAGAAAAAATTAAGAGTTTTTTAAAAAACGTGCTGCAGATAGTGGACCAAAGCAAATGTTGGCTCTGTGATGCCCGGGCTTAATCAAACTCGGGTGTAAACAGCAAATAACGAGGGAATTGACGCCTGTTCAGTTAACAGTAAAAATATAAATGGCTGCGTCCGGTTTAAAATGTATGGGGGAGTGTTGCTATGACGTCATAAGGTTTTAAGTAAATATCTTAATGTGGACCGTGGAATATTTGGAAACGAGAGTTGCTATCGTTTTTTCTGTGAATTTGATGTGTGATAAAATAATTTTAATGCTAGAGTTTTCTTCTTAATTAGTGCCTTGAAATTGACGGTTTAATAATGATTTTCAACTGGATTGATTATCATCTTCTCGAGTTACTGTAAGTAACTAACAAAGATAACAAAGAGGTTTCATCTTAAATGTGAGATTAGAACGCCAACTACTACAAAAGTTCACACGCAGAATTCAAATCAGCACTCTAATAGCGTACACACAAGTAACATGAATCGTGTTGAAAAATATTGCTACTCCATTGCTTCATATGTTCGAAAAATTTGTCTGGTCAACATCGTAAATAATGCAATTAATGTTGTTGCACTGTCAAAATGAAAGCCAGTCCTACTTATTTATTTATTTATTTAAGGACAACCAACAAAGCTTACACCAAAATATTCCTTAATTAAAGGCTGCCACGGCATGCATCAACCTACTTACTAAGTTCGTTTGATCCAATCAATTTTGATTGGACCGGTTGTGCCAACCAACAAAAAAAAGAAGAAAATACAAAAATAAAAAAATTAACTAAATCTCCATGTAAGTGAAAAAATAAAATAACGAGAAAACATAACAAAAAAAACTTAAGAAAGAAACTACAATTTTTCCTGTTCAATTGTGTGATAGTGCCCTATGCAAGACAGACTTGAATTTTATGGAGTGTTACGCAACTACCCCTCTTAGCAGACAACCCAGAAAGATACTTCGCAATGTACCTATATGTTTCTGAAAACACGTTAGGCCAGCGCCGCGGGGTCACGTCGGACCGATAGGATATCCTGACCCCACTACTACAGGTCCATTCCGCCCTACTCTTACCCTGACCCGCGGTAAATGTCACCGAGTAAATCTATCTCAAGTAAAGAAATAACAGCCCCCAGCCTTCCGGTATTCGGACAACCCCGGAAGGGGAACCAACGCAGTTTTCTATTTGATTGATTTTGTGGGAGAAAATGGCATTATAAGCATGTAGGACATTAAATAAAATGTTGTAGTTTGACATTTTCTGTGTTGGGCTACCGCCCACGCCAACTTAATACCATTAGGTACGCCTAATGGTATTAAGTTGTTTTGCTCAATGGGTGTTTTTTTTTTTGTGTGTGGGCAGTAGCGGTTAATAGCGATATACTTCACAAACCTAAAGTAACTACTAATCATCGCCTGAGAAGCCAGCTGTATTTTTGTATTGCGCAGACGCATTATCGCTAAAAGGCTATTTTTGGCGCAGCCGTGAGGCACACTCTAATGCTAGTTTCCGACATCTTACACTTTTTATTTGATTTTTATTGTTTTTTTTCCTCTTTCCTACAGAATATTGTGTGACTTTAGTTAAAGTGCTAAATAAATGTATTTTCTTTTTTTTTTTAAGATGGGAAATCATCAAATGACTTCTCCCGCTCTGGTCGGAGTGGGAGGGCGTGTCAGACTTTTACTGACTAAAAACCAACCCGTGTTCCTTCAGTACGCGTTATGCTGGGGCCACACTACGGTCAATGTCAATGCCCAACATCACGATAAACAACGCGGTAAATATTCCGATAACTAAAGCGATAAATTCAGTGGCCACACTTGACCGCCACCCGAGTTATCGCCTAACGTGAAATGGCAATGTGAATGTCATTGTAAAATTATCGCGATAAATTGTGGCTACACCTACGGTTAACGTCCATCATCGCGATAATCAATGACATTTCTCGTAAGTGTGGCCGCGGCATTAGAGGGTAATCTCAGGCTCGGCTAGCTTACACCGTAACTGAGATATTGACTATGCGACCGCCTGGGAGGCGATCATTAGTCTTATATAGTAAAATATTTTCTGAACATTAATGATGGCACATTTCTTGCATTTTTTAGCGAAAAAATACGCAAAAATCATTTTTCATTTATTGTTGAATGTTAATTATATGCTATTATTGTATAGAATCAAGTTCTTCCAACATAACAGACTACTGTGCTGCTGAGGAGTTTGTTGCGCCACTTCTTCTTCCCAGCTAAAGCACTAGGAAGTGGTGAAGGGCGGGCGTTTTGGGGGACTGTCTTATGTAATTTTAACGTTCAAAAAGTGCTGACTCTCAGCCTAGTTTGAATAAATGACTTTTGATTTTGATTTTGAATCAAAATGTATGGAACAGCAATTTTTATTTTGGCTAGTCAGTGTCATGTATAAACTATCGATCACAAGCTCAATCAAGAGCTTGACCTAATATTCGCATAGACACATATTTTGATCGCTTGGTCTTGCACATTTCTCTGCAACAGCAGATTTTTCTTTACCGACGAAAATTTTTAGCATCCCCAGCTAGACATCAAGGGCACACTTTGATTAAATTAAGTATGCATACCCCTTACAACATTCAAATATTCAACAAAAAGAAATCATTAAACTGATTATTTAAGAACAAAAACTTTTGTAGGTTTAACTAAAGTTTTAAATTAGACTTGGGTGTACTTTAGATCTGGTGCTGTACTTTATTTCATAGCGTAAAATTACGGTCCTTAACTGAAATTAAAATTGGATTAACCCGAGTAAAATAAGTTATGAACTTTGAAGTTTCATAAACTAATAAGTGACTTAGGAAAGTAGCGCTCCTTCTTAGTAATTCTCAACTTAACTGTAACTTGACTTATTTTGGTAATTGCTATACCTAATTGTTTACGGAGAGAAATATCACGACGCCTACGAATTCCAGATTAATGGACTAGCCATAACCTGATTAAGTTGAACTAAGTAAAACACAAGGTTTTTACAGAACAACAGACTTTGCATATTTAAACGCTCCATTAATAAAATGAAAGATACCTATACTTTGTTGTCTATACGGGTGAACAGTGAGTAGTCAACCAAGAGATTATTACATTGATCTAAAATTGTATTAATAAAACCACTTATCAATGATGACACGGCGGCAGCTGCGCTGTTGGAATAAAATACAAGTAACCCTACCCCCTATAGGCTTCCGCAGACAGACGCGACGCGACTCTTTTTTTAAGTTTGGGAAATCTTCAAACAACTTATCCCGCTCTGGGTGAAACGGGAGGGCATGTCAGAGTTTTAGTCAAACCCACCCGTGTTTCTTCAGTTGCCTGTGTGCCAGGGGCCACGATATCTCTTCGAACAACCCGCACCCCTGGCAGGCATCGGCCCTACTGGACACTACCAGTTGGTGCTGACATCTCTTTGAGGCGTGCGTGGAACACAACGCGCCGTCTACCCGGGCTTGGTCCTTACCGAACGGTGAGCTACCCATTACTCGCCGTTTGCAAGCTCGCGCCTACGTTGGCCGGGAATCGGCCTGGGATTCCCGACGCCCAGGGCGTGTCCTGCGGCCACTAGGGCCGGTAGGGCGCATATACTGCCTCTCCCTCACGTGCGCCGCTTCCCTCTTCGCGAGCATTACTGCTTCGTAGAAGTAGGTGACGCATGCACTCTCGCTCCGTACTATGGCCTGGGCCATCGCCGGACGCAAGGGAGCACTACCGCCGATTGCCTCCACGAGGACACGGCGGTGCTTTGGCCAAGCTGGGCAGACCTTCACGGTGTTATCCACCGTGTCCTCCGGGCGATCTACGCAGAAGTAACACCCGGGCGTTACCTCCCGCCTTATCCGAAACAGGAACGGGGACATGAAACGAAACAGGACCTGCGTCAGGCGGAAGGTGAGGATGCCGCGGCACCTTTCAATACATTCCTAAACGAGGAGACTTACCGCAGCAATCATGGCGTGCCCAGCACTGGGTTGCGATAATCGCACTCTCCATATCGCCATGAGATCCCGCCGCAGCTCTATCCGCTGTGCCACGATTTCTCGCGGCAGTGGAGTTACGCCCTTTTAACTCCTCGCACCACTCCCATGTGTGCGCGAGAACCTTGGCTTCCAGGTCCCATGGCGGCAATCCGGCAAGGACGCCCGTGACGCGACTCTTGCCATGACAATTTACCATGAAGTTTTCATAGACATTGTTCTACGAGAGTCTCGTCGCTCCTGTTTGCGGAGCCATAGTGCCCGTAGAACTCTTAACCTCTCATCTTCACATTCACACATTCATTGCACTTCATGTTTAGCCTTAATTCTAATTTTTTTATATTATTGTTTCTTTTACCTAACATTTGTGTAAACATTAAGACACTTATTTAAGTTTTGGAAAAGTGGAGTCTAACACAGTCTTATCTGTTTATAAGAATGCTCTAATCACGAGTTAAATTATTTACTTATTAAAATTATAAACCAATTTACATTTTTCATTCTCCCAAATGCTTCTTAGTTTTTAGATTACACAAATTGTCTCTTTTTATGGAAACATTTTTAATTCAAGCCAGCATTACTTCCCCACCGTACCAGGACACCAAACAAAACAATAAAACAGAGCACCACTACTGTTAAATAAATCTCTCTAAACGCTGCTATTTACGTAAACCCTAAAGTTACGTGACGTCACCACAAGCCGGGCATTATTCAAGAAAATGTTTTATTATAATCCGGGTAAAGACCGTGGACCACTGTGACCTCCTTTGGGTTCCCCAAGGTCAAAATGAACCGGCTTAATTGGAATGTAGGCTCCTCGTAATAATTCCCTTTGATTCGTTTTTTGCTCGTCGCGCTAAAATTCTTTAAGGAATGACGAATGACCCTTTGAATTGAAAAGATGGCGGAGTAAGAGCTTTAGTATCGTTTTTCGTGGTAAGCGTTTTTTTTTTATTGAATTTGTGGTTTTAAAAGCTAAGTTAGGTAGAAATTGATTACAAAAAACAGACTTCATATTTTTTGGAATTTTTATCAAGTGTCTTATAGATAGTTAGGCCAATGTTATTAAATTATGCGGAAACTGTTATCGTGTCCAATTATTACTTGATCCAAGTGTAAATTAAATAAACAAAAAGCTAACCGAAATTAAAACAAACCTATTTGTTACTCGGCAAATCTGAATTTTAAAAAAATAAGAAAAAGACAACTATGCTTTAAATATAGAATACAAATAAATTTTAAACAATAAAATGATTGGAATTCAAATAAACGACTTTCCATTCATTGGTAAAAAAGAACAAACATTTTCGCGAAAAGTGTACAACAAAAGGTCGTATTGTAGCAATTTAAAGGACCTTTTGTTTTGATTTTTTGAGCAAGACAAGGCAGATATGAGTGGAAACGCCGGGAGGGAACGCCCTGGAAGGACATAATATAGTGACCTTCTTGGTGATGTTGTTTAGAAATATCAGGTGCGTAGAACTCGCAACCGGGGTGCGAGTACCAGGAGGCCTACTCTCTAAGCACGAAATCCGTAATCTCGGTCGAAGTTACGAGCATTTCCTGCTCCGTATCACTTACGGATGATTCGTTTGGGGCCCAAACTAAGAATGAATTACTACACGATTTGACACTTGTCCCTATATGGTTTTACCCGTCCAAAAAAGTTTAGTATCTGTAGGAGTCAATTCGAATTTACAAACAATTTCGGACGGGCCCATATGTATGATAGCGTCCCAGATGTATGAACGTAAACTAATCAAAAGGAGGATAGTAGAAGTATCTTAGTAAATGGCGTTCTGTAGGTTCTGCCTGGCGCATTGGTAAGAAGGCGTGAGCTCACATATGTATCTAGGACCTTTCTCAGTCGTAAGTACCAACACATTAAGTGTATATTCAATGTATAGGTTACTTACTTACGACTGTTCATTTCTAACCACGATTTTAAATGCGACCATTATTTTTTTTTCCTTTTGTTGGCCCAACATTGGCGGCGTATAATTCATTTGGGCAATGTACATAACTGTATCGTTTTGTTCCTAAACAATACCCCAGTGATTTTAATTATAAGGCTGAAATGTTCGGGTTTTATAATAAAACGATTGTGTTCGGTACAATTAAGTTGGTGAAATACGGTCACGTTAAACAGAATTTACTTAGGAGACTGAAATAAAATATGCTAAGTACCTTAGTAATTTAAATTATTGTTGGGTAGTTTAGGATACTACTATTTCACTGAAAAGTGTTGATGTTTTTAACAGGCTATTTGCAAGAGCACTGGACTATAATTAAATAGGTACTTAGGTTTAACAGGCTATTTGCAAGAGCACTGGACTATAATTAAATAGGTACTTAGGTTTAACAGGCTATTTGCAAGAGCACTGGACTATAATTAAATAGGTACTTAGGTTTAACAGGCTATTTGCAAGAGCACTGGACTATAATTAAATAGGTACTTAGGTTTAACAGGCTATTTGCAAGAGCACTGGACTATAATTAAATAGATACTTAGGTTTAACAGGCTATTTGCAAGAGCACTGGACTATAATTAAATAGGTACTTAGGTTTTCGTGATTATTTTCATATTGTCGTGTAATAAAATTTATATAACCACCACTGCTTCAACGTGTGGGTTATATTGTAATATTTCTTTTGTAAGAGAGCATTGGCGGCCCAGTGGTAATGGCTGCGACTTACTATAACTCTCGGCGGTCGTAGGTTCAAACCCAGATAGGCGCCTTACCGTGTGTAAATTATTTCATCTACTTTGTGTAAATTATGCACTAACTTCATCCTAGAACCGCAAAAATTGACCCGCACCGGGTCAGCGTGGTAGATTATAGCCCACTCTCTTTCGCAGAGAGGAGGCCTGTATCGGCTGTATCCCGTATTGGGAACGAAATTGAACTAAACTAAGTTCCTACCTTGTAAAATTATGAACTCGTTATCGAAACCAGAATAAATAACGAATTTCTGTATTATTAGAACCATTGTGACCTAAAATTGGTATAGCATTAAACGTGTCCGATAAGGAACAGTCCCTCGTCCCTTATCACACCGGCTTTAGTATCGAAATTAGGGAGATATGGACATGTGTCAGAAAGGATTGATATCTACCAATACATGTCGAAAATGTATGACATATGTCTATCACTCATGCTTAGTTAATATCACCATGAGATCAAAATCCAAGCGAGGGTAGGTTTTCCCGTTTGACCAAAATAGTAAAAAAAATAAAAATATATCATAGTACCTACTCGTTTGCCACACTTAAAATTTTACTATACTGCTAATCTGTCTATCCTTTTCCCAGCTATTTTGTTGTCGGCTTCCAGTTTAACCGGGTGCAGCTGAGTACCAGTATTTTGCATGGAGTGACTGCCTGTCTAACCTCCACAACCCAGATACTGGGTAGTACGATACCCCTCGGTAACGGGGCGTCCATTAATTACGTGGGGCGTTTAGGGGCTGAGGGGGTCGAGTCGAATCTCACCCAATCTCACGTGAGGGAGAGGGGTCTCAGCAAATAGCACGTAATTTATATTTTTTTCCGCAAAGAAAAAATGTAACATTACGAGAAAACTGGGTTAAATTATCGAACCGAAACGAACGCGACAAAGTAACACAGTTGCTCCTTTGATGGTTAAACTGCCACCAGCCAGCCAAGCCAGCCAAATGCAACACAGAAATCCAACGCAAATAAGCACATATTAACGTTTTTAGACTAAAAACACGTATTTGAAATATCTCACGTGTGATTATAGGAAGGGGGGGAGGGTCGAGCCGTATCTCACGACATCTGACCAGAGCGGGGGTGGAGGTCGAAAAATCGCCAAAATAGCCTCACATAATTAATAGACGCCTCCTAATGGTTGTCAGACTTTTAACGTAACGACTGTCAAAAATCTACAAATGGCAACGGCATAACGTGCTTTCCGAGGCACGGAAGGGTCTCGATACGTACCTTTTGGATGGTCACCCATCCACGAACCGACCGCGGCAATAGTAGGTTAACCCTCATAAATAAATATACAAACACCAAAGCATCTAGCGATCATTGAATATTATGTAAAATACAACTAGAAACGTTTCGCAAACTTCCTATATACGTACTTCTATTATCATAATCTCTATACTACTATACCGAAACGATAATCTCGTGGATAATGCAGTGGGCTGTAATATTATCAAACACTTAAGGCTCGTGCAGACTAGCGCGACGCAACGGTCGCGTCGCGACACTCGTAGAAGAATTTCTATGAAAACTTAATGGAAATTGTTCTACAAGTGTCGCGTCGCGCTGTCGCGTCGCGCTGTCGCGTCGCGGCTGTTTGAAGAAGCCTTTAAAAGACTTTACCATTATAAATAAAATAAAATAATATTCTAACTTAAAAACCTTTTCACTTGAAAACCCTCTCATACGGTACAAATTGTTTCAATACGAGTTTCTTTTGATAGACGAGATAATTCTGAGAACTGTTGGACTTTTGATAACTTTGTTCGACGTTAGAAAACATTTCTTTTAGAGCTTAAGAGAGTATGAATTTATTACTTTGAAAAGGGTATCATCACCTCGTGTGAGACTTTTTATGTTAACACGCTACACTGTTCAAGGAGCTCTTATATCTTATTTAAAAGCGTTAAAATTGTCTATTGCTGGGACTAGCTTTGCGTATAGGCAGAAGGGCTGTATGTGAACTCAAAATATCCAAAACTCAAAACTCAAACTCAAAGCATTTATTTCAAATAAACCAATTACAGGCACTTTGAATTGTCAAGGTCGGTGAGTTAGAAAGATGAAGCTAATTGCCCATTCCAAAGCGTAGGTACCTATGGAGAAGAACGGGCAAGAAACTCCATGGACACTCTTTTAAAATCATGGTTATGTTACAAAAAGTTGGTTACATCATTATGTTGAAATTATCAATGTGAGAACGATGTAAAAAGACGTGCACATTAAAGCGTCCGTAATTAAAACAAAAATAAAATAACAATTCAGAAATTAAAATAAGCCGTGGGAGCTAGGAGATGACCAGTCCCTACTGGCGGCGCCCGTTCACGAACATGACGTGTGGATCAGCACCATTCAGCTCAACCATTTTGAAGGGAACTTAATGATCCAACACACACGCCACCACCAGCGAGACATTTGAGTGAGCATGACATACTCCTAGCTGCCAAGGCACATTCAGGTCAATGAAAGAGGTACCCTGCAAATGGTAGCTTTATAGTAGGAACATAGTGCTCACACATATGCTATGCAATTATACAATACTAAAAGTTTGAATTTATACAATGCAAAGATATCTAGTCTTTTACAGTCTTCAGCAGCTCCAACGTTTTCAAATGCTAATCAATTTGGTTTAACCTACCTTGTGGAGCTGGACAAGCAGCGTTTAGCCAAGCATTTTTATCAGCGATGTAATCTCCCAACTTATAATAAGCATGGCTGCATAGTGTGCGTTTTATACAAGATTTAAATTTCATTTCATTCAGTTGAAGAATGTGGGGAGGTATTTTATTGTAACATTTTAAACAGTACCCCATGAAGGATGAGTCTACTTTAGCCAGTCTGAAGCCTGGTTGAACTAATTGGTCCCTATTTCTAGTCCCAACGGTGTGTCTTTCACCTCTTTTACTGAAAAGATTTAAATTTTTCCTGACGTACATAATGTTCTCATAGATATATTGACAAGGTACCGTCATGATATTAATATTTTTGAAAAGTTCCCTTAGAGAATCTCGCCTACGGAGGCCATATATTGCTCTGATGGCTCTTTTCTGCAGAATAAAAATAGACTCAATATCTGCAGCCCGTCCCCATAGTAAAATACCGTAAGACATGATACTATGAAAGTAACTGAAATAGACTAACCTCGCGGTTTCTACATTAGTGAATTGGCGGATTTTTCTTACAGCATATGCTGCTGAACTTAGCCGTCCTGCAAGAGCTGTTAAATGAGGACTCCACTGTAGCTTTGAGTCGAGCGTGATCCCTAGGAAAACAGTTTTATCGACGAATTCTAGTTTCTCTTTATTCAATACTATGTCACAATCAGTACTTTTAACATTTGGTAAAGCAAATCTTATGCATTTAGTTTTTTTCCCATTTAATACTAAATTATTAGCAGTGAACCAATTTTGCACCAGCAGTAGGGCGTTATTTACGTCGTCAAGATTTGATGCACGTCTATTTATTTTAAAAATTAAGGATGTATCGTCAGCAAATAACACCATTTGTGGTTGTTTTTTTAATAAATGGGGTAGATCATTAATATATACTAAAAAGAGGAAAGGACCTAATATTGAGCCTTGTGGAACACCCATTTTTATTTTTAAACCAAGTGAATTGACTCCATTTATATGAACTTTTTGCTGTCTATCATTTAAATAAGATTTTACTAGACTGAGCGCAAGTTTACCTAGTCCGTAATGCTCAAGTTTTAAGAGCAAGGTTTCGTGATTAACGCAATCAAATGCCTTGGAGAGGTCACAAAAGATTCCAATGGCATCCTGGGCCTCCTCCCAAGCATTAAATATGTGTTTTAATAAGGTAACACCGGCGTCAGTCGTACAACGTCCTTTGGTGAAACCATATTGCTGATCGTGTAAGATTTTGTTGGTGTTAAAATGATTAAGCATTTGATTGAGCATTATCTTTTCGAACACCCTGCTGAATACCGGCAGCACGGATACTGGTCTATAATTGTTGGCGTCATTGCTATCCCCAGATTTGAATAGAGGTATAACCTTACTATATTTCATTAAATCCGGGAAGACTCCTTGATCTACACAGAAATTAAATATCAAAGCTAAGTATGGTGCTATGGTCTCGATTATAGATGTACAAACTTTTATAGACATTCCCCATAGATCTTCGGTCAGTTTGATTTTGATTTGCCGAAAGCATTTTAAAACTATCATAGGGTTTATGTGTTTAAATTGAAATTCAACAGGGCAGCCTGGAACGTTCGCTCTTAATAAATCAATTGAGACATCGGGGGACGAATTTAAAGCTTCTGTCGTTTTAAATGGTATATCAGTAAAGAAGTTTACAAATTCTTGAGCTACTTCTATGTTAGAGCTTATGGCACCACGCGAAGTCTCTAATGTATAATCCAATTTTTTTATTTTTTTCCTACTAGTTTCGTTATTTATAACTTTCCAAACTGTTTTTATTTTATTCTCTGCTGATTTGATCTTGTTGCTAATGTACAAAGCTTTAGCTAACTTGCAGGTATTTCTAAAAATTTTGGAATATGTAGCAACATACTTGTTGAAAGTTTCGGTGTTAATGTAAGGCTTAAGGCCGTACAGCTCGAACAGTCTTTCCCTACTTATCCTAATACCTCTAGTAGCCCAGTCACTAAATACAAAATGAGGGCAAATATTTTTTGTTTTCTTTTCTAAAGTTTTACTGAATTCAGTGTGCACTACTGAAAAGAAATCCTCATACAATTTATTTGCATCTTCCATATTATGAACGCCCAGAATATTTAACTTACTGTTTAGGGTACTATTGAATTTATTTAATTTGGCCGTCGTTATTGGTCTAAATTGTATTTCCACTTTTTGCAAAGGTGCTCTAAACTTAAAATTTACCGTTTGTCCACTATGATCAGACGGCAGATAATTTACGATGGCTTTCTCTACATATTCACAATCGCAGAAAATATTATCGACACAAGTAGCAGAAGTTGGAGTTACTCTAGTCGGTTCTGTAAAAACATTCGTTAAATTGAACGATTTAAAAAGGCTTAGTAATCTACTGCTATTTGAATTATGTTCCAAAATATTGATATTAAAATCACCACAGATAATTGTGGCTTTATTACTGGATGCAAGTTTCGCTAGGGCATCTTCCATTATTGACTCAAATAAAGAAAAGTTCTGATAATTAGGGGGTCTGTACACGCACACTACAACATGCTTATCCAGCTCAACACAGGACAGTTCGATACAATGTTCCACTGATAATCCAACTATGTCATTACGTTGCTTAGATTTTAGACAATTTTTTATCAATATAATAGAACCTCCACGCTGGATAGATTTACGGTTAAAAAAACTGCCCACACTATAGTTTTCATAATTAATTAGCATTTGGTAATCCTTTAACCAATGTTCAGTAAAACAAACAATGTCAAACTTTGTTTTTTCTAAAACAATTCTATTTCTAATAATTTGGAAGAAATACCTTGAATATTTTGATGAAATAATTTTAAGGCTTTCTGCTGATCTCCTTTTTTATAGTTAATTGTTTTAGAGCAAGAAGATACCTTGTTGTTGTTTGGCATAAGAATATTCTTACTGGTACCTTCTGTTGTCTTACAAACTAGTTTAAAACATTATCCGGAGTATCCCTACTAATATTATAAATCCGAAAGTAACTCTGTCTATCTGTCTGTTAGGCTTTCACGCTTAAACCGCTGAACCGATCGTCATGAAATTTGTGACCTAAGTTTTACGCGATAATTGACATCCATGCGGGCGGAGCCGCGGGAAAAAACAAGTAACCTATAAAGTGACCATATTTTAGAGTTTGAAAGAATACTTACATACATTACAAAACGTGCACAAACATTATTATTATTAATATTTTAGTGATATTTATTTTAGAAATATGTATGTATGTATGTTTGTAATTATGTATGTAAGTATATTCCCATATTAGTTGTTTAATTTGTTTAGTGTATTATTGTTTTTGATCGTAAATCAATGTAGTTTATTTTCTTATTTACCCTTTCACACGCTGTCTACATTTCTTTATCTTCTCTCCTATCGCAGGTATGCTGGAAGAGATTTCTTTAGAAATAAGCATCACCTCTGTACCTATTTTTCTGTTCTAATCTTCTTGTCTGTTTATATATGTGTGTACATAAATGGTTAAATAAATAAATAAATAACGTGTGACTTAAATAATCATTATTGCACGGCGCGTATGCTCTAGTGCTAAACGCGTGCCATAATGGATTACTTAAGTCACACGTATCGTATACTATTTTATATCACTGTGTGACCTAAACCCGCATTTAAGTCACGCTTTTCTGTGTAAAAATTGACTAGTAAAGTTACAGAAAAGCGTAACTTAAGAGCGGGTGTAGGTCATAAATTGCTGTAAAATATATTATTAAACTATTACAAAATATAGCATGGCAACAAAGCTACAAGCGACAAGATAAACTGGCACAAATATTAATTTCAGCAATATAATCCTATCTTCTCAACTCGACAGAAATTGTATAGAAATCAACAAAACAATTTCCAAATCCTATTTACAGTTACATCCTTTGCCAGCCTTTGCCCAACAAATCAAACTGTAATAAACTTCTCAATCGAGTCAGCCCTTTCTAAAACAAATGACGATCGAGTGGGCTCTTCGTAAAACTCGAATCATTAATGTAAACTGGACGGCACTTGTTTTGGGATCTTGAAAGTATAGACAAACAAAAACAATTGAAGAATATCGTCAAAATATTGTTAACTGAAATTACGGGAAAGAGAGTTAAATTATTTTCTACTCAGCACGACATCCGTAGTTTTGGCCGAAGTTACGGGCGATCCCCTATCCGTATCAACTACGGACATAAGATTAGTTTGAGGCCCGACCTAAGAATGAATGACACCACGATTAGACAGTTGTGCCTACTACGGATGTGTTTTTACCCGTCCGAAAATGTTAATCTTCTAGCCGGTATCTTCGTTGACGGTCTTAGAGAGTACACCTTCGCTCCAGTTTTGACAGACTTGACAGGACAACATGATTTTTTTATTTTATGCTAGTAATTTTTTTATTATTATTGATTGGACCTATGATGGAACGAGCGTATCCAGAAGATGCCAGTTAACTCTAGCTTTGAAGGTAGACGGGTTAAATTTGGAAGGGAACACAGACGCTGGCAGAAAGTTTCACACTTTGGCTGTGCGCATAATGAATGTGGAAGAGAAGATTATAATAATAATGAATTATAAATATAAAACTCACAGAACAGGTGGCCCAATGGGGCCGAAAGTTTATGGAGTGGCGACCGCGTACCGGAAGGCGTAAAGTTGGAAAGCCTTCCACAAGGTGGACTGATGACCTTGTGAAAGATGCAGCAATCCGATGGATGCGGAAAGTACAAAACCGGTAGAAATGGCAGAAATTGGGAGAGGCCTACGTCCAATCAGTGGACGTCTTTCGGCTTAAATGTGATGATCATGATAATACATATCTATATGTAAGGGAAACGCTTCCGGGAACGAAGACAGGTGATAGGGCTAGTGATTCTTGATACAGTACTATCAAAAACACGATTTCAACGACACGGTTGGCGTAATGGCTGAGCGATCGACTGCTGCGCAGCGTGTCGCGGGTTCGATCCCCGCACTGAACAAATATTTGTATGATCTGCAAGTAATTGTTCCGGGTCTGGGTGTTTGTGTTTGTGAGTTTCTATGTTTGTAAACGCACCCACGATACAGGAAGAAATTCCTAAAAAAATATCTAGACTTTTTTTTACAATTTTTGCCTACTTATTTTTTTTTTTTGCATTTTTGTATACCTACTATGCTGTCAGAACAGCTATATGAACCATTATTGATTAAACAAGCCCGGACGGTGACTTTTGGTTTATGCATCCTTTGTTTAAAATAAGTAAAAACATTACAGAAGCGTAAAACGTTTTAAATTAATGTAAAATAACCAATTTAAGGCGAAAGGTTATTGGTATCCGTTTGCATTTAGGTTGTATTTTACCTACGTTCTGGCTTCGGAAGCGTTCCCCTTACACCCTGTATAGACGAAGGTCTACGGAAGCGTAGTTCATATTATTTTACTAAAAGATGGTGAAAATTGCATCAACGTCTGTTGCATAGATCAGAAAAACGACGAGATTACACAGACAGACACGAAAAGTAATTTCAATTTATAATATGTGTACAGTTAATTTTTTACACCCAAACAGTAATTTAACAGCTGTAATGTCAAACTTCCTTCGTTCCGTGTGGTGCCGGACATAAAAGAATAGCACCATCCTATTTCTTCCCGCGAATGTCGTAGAAGGCTACTGAGGGACTTACTAGAGAATGGGCAGCAGCGTTCTCTATGCATTTCACCACCATACTGCGATCGCCAGCCCGCCTGCCAAGCGTGGCGTTTATAGCAAAAACCCCCCTTTTGGGGGAGGCCTAAGTCCAGCAGTGGACGTCTGTCGGCTGAAATGATGATGTTTGGTAGATTACTATCTGGGATTAAGAAAATGAACTTTAAATGTACAAAAGAAATGAAGCCTATACCAGCAATGGCTTATTCAGGGCTGAAATGGGGAAGAGTGATGACAGAAGAATTTGTATGAAATCAGAATCACGCAGTACAAACAATGTACGTTGCAGGCTCTAGTGCAGGCAATACCTGGGGTTAAACAATCATACCTGGGAATTTTAACGTCGTCGATATTGGAATTTAATATTGGAATCAGTCAATAGGATGCAGCAGCCGTATAGAGCGATATAGAACAATAACAAAAGCCTGGTTTTTGCATCGATTGATCTGTTAAATATATGACAAGGATGGTCACATTCAAAAACAAGGTTTTTCTGGCCACCATAATAACCAAGGAGTCTGTTTTTGATATGAACACTAAGAACCTGACAGAAGTCCAAATACAGTTCCTTTTACATAACTGGCAACTTAGCCTGGTGCTAAGTTGTAATTTTTCTATTGAGAACTTTACCCAAATCTAAATAAACTTGGAAACGCAAAAACTTTAGTCTATATTACTAAAGTTAAATCGTGTTTTGTAACAAAACGGCGAGTAATGAATGTTGTATTTAATTTGGAAACACAATAAAAATTATAACTGTACCCTTTCAGTTCTACTTTGCTCATAAATAAATAAGGAGTGAAAATTCGTATCATAATTCACGTCATTCACGAAAATTCACGGTGAATTACACTTCAACGGACCATATATTATATGCCTCGCTAAAACATCCCCCGGGTGCCTACGTTTCAGGCCGAGATCCGACGTATTATCTCACATTTCATAATATATATTTAGACAATATATTCGTCACGATAAAGGTCCTCAGACAAGGGTTTCTATTGTTAGTGTCATAGATTGATCTGCTGATAGAAAGGAATCGTGACTTGTGAAATACAAAGCATCTAATTAAATATTTCTGGAGTCGATTAGATATTTAATCCAGTGTAAGATTAAATATCTAATCGACTCCAGAAACATTCGCAGTGTAATTTTAAATGGAAATTTTAGAAGTTAGATGAAACTACCTTCTTACTGTTTTTGACCCAGCTTTAGTATAAAATCTTTAAGTAGATATTCTCTTCTCGAGCATTCATCATCATCTTCATAGCCTTTTACTAACTATGTTGTGACCAGCTTCTCAACTATGGAATAATTCGAAAAAAATGTATCAAATATATTGGATATCGACACGCCAACTGTAGCGATGAATTCAGCGCATGATTCTAGAATCCCTAGAATTTTTCGTCGTTTATAAAAAAATATGCTGTTTCATAGAAAATTGTATGGAACAACAATTCTTTTTTTTATAGTCCGACGGAAAATATCAACGCAGGAGACTTAGAATCAGTTACTGAATTCGTGGTAACGGGTACCGCGTCGCCCATATTTCAATGAAACTTTTTCGAATGAATGCCTTAAAGGTTCGCTTACACGAGCAACTAAAATTGCTCCATCTTGGGCAATTCTCGTTAACTAGGACGTCACGACTATATCCAGCAATTCAAGGCAATGGCAACATGTAGCCACCTGTTGCTAGAGTTACGGTCACACAATATGAAGCAATATGGAGCAAGTTAAAAAAACATGGCAATACGCCTCCCCCGCCGCCTCCGCCGCTAGCCGTTCCTCTCGCAAAAACGAGACGTAGTTATACGTACAAACGAGATAAAAAGAATATTGAGTAAAAATTTCCAAACCGATAGGATATTCGGCAACTCATGAAATATGTATGGATCAATCAGAAGCAATATTACCGAAACACATCGGCAATTTATTGTTGTTGCTCCAGATTGCTCCACTTAGTTGATCCAGATTGATCCATTATTGTTGCTGAGCAATAATTGCTCAAAAAATTGCCCGTGTAAGAGCACCTTAACGATCATGTTTCCTTTTTCTCTAAATACGTTGACATTTAGTTTTTATTATAACATCCTTGAAACTCACAACGATCTTCCGCAATATTTCCACTAGACTCATATTAAATATTGCAGTGTTCATTATACTCATTTGGTGAAATCCTCTCGTGGGATGGATTAAAAACCCAGGCGTTAACAATGGACCAGTTTCGTTCATATAACTAAATAAAATGGTCTTTATAGCATAGTAATTAATGGGTGTCGTTAGTAATAATGGCTTTCGGCAATTAATCGAGAATGTGTTATTTTTTTATGGGTTGTACGAATAAATACAACGCTTAACACTTATTTTGTATGGGAACTTTTACCTTCAATGACTAAATTAGATGTCGAAATGAGATCTTTTTATTCTTGACTTAACAGATTGCTCAACTGCGTTCCGTAATATACTTTTCTATGAATAGTTTTAGTCCAAAGGTACATTTATAAGGGCCACCATAACGGAATATAATCACTGCAATAGCCAGTTTGCTAAGTCCGAAAACGAAAGAAAAACTTAAGACCGTTCCACGCTCCTTGAACACAAGTACAATCAGTATAGTTCTAACCTTTTTCTTGGGACTTGGGACGTTTTACGACTCACGATAAAAGATACGGCACTTTTTCACGACAAGGCAACAGATGCGTTAAGCAATCCAATATACAATTTATATTACTAAATCCGGAACCAGCCAACGAGTCTCACCAAGTCGGTTGTTGAGGTCAGATAGGCAATCGCTACATGTAAAATACTGGTATCTAACTGACTCTGGGTAGACTTGAAGGTTTGGAACAGGCTGGGCAGATGATGATTACTGCTAAATCTTAACCTTCAGTTTTTCTAAGTAACCAGAAACCTGTGTTAGATGTACCCGAAAAGGTAGCAACCAACACTCGTCTTCTCCATAGACATCAAAAAGGTTGTTACCTTTTTACCATTGAAAATTAGCTGATAACTGACGTGTCAGACGATCAAAGTTGTAAAGAAACATTATTAACATTAAGGGTCGCGAGGGGTGGAACGGCGCTCTCACCTTCCGCCTGACGCAAGTCCTCACCGGACACGGTTGTTTCGGGAGGTTCCTGTTTAGGATAAGGCCGTAATCCGTAATCTTGGTCGAAGTTACGGGCGTTTCCTACTCCGTATCACTTACGGACCTATGATTAGTTCGGGGCCCAAAGTAAGAATGAATTACTACACGATTTGACAGTTGTCCTTACTCCCTTTAAGGTTTTACCGTCCAAAAACGTTAATTAATCAGCTGTAGGAGTCAATTGGAAGTTACGAACAATTTCGGACGGGCCCGTATTTTCGTTGACGGAGTTAGAGAGTAGCGCCCCTGGTCCAGGGCATGGTACGGAGCGAGAGTGCATGGGTAGCCATCGCTTCCTTCAGCAAAGCAGTGATGCTTGCAAAGAGGGAGGCGGCAAACGTGCGGGAGAGGCAGTACATGCGCCCTCATGGCCGTAGCCTCCGCAGGAGACGCGCTGGGCGTCGGGAATCCTAGGCTGATTTCCGGCCACCGTAGGCGCGGGCTTGCGGACGGTGAGTAAAGGGTAGCTCGCTGTCCGGTAAGGACCAAGCCCGCGTCGACGGCGCGTTGTGTTCCACGCGCGCCTCAAAGAGATTTCAGCACCAACTAATGGGGCCCGGAAGGGCCGATGCCTGCCAGGGGTGCGGGTTGTTAGAAAGAGATACCGCGGCCCCTGGCACACAGGCAACTGAGGGAACACGGGTGGGTTTTAGTCAGTAAAAGTCTGACACGCCCTCCTGCTCCACCCAAAGCGGGAGAAGTTATTTGATGATTTACCACCCAAAAAAAAAAGAGCCGCTCGTATTATTAATAATATGCCGACGGAAGATGTTTTCGATGCCTGCCGAAATTTGCATCAGAAGCACAAAGGTGCATTGCAGAAGGCGTACGTATTTGAAATTATATTTTTATTTTATTTTTTGTAATAAGTTTATTGTTAATTTTTTTGATAAAGTGTTTTTGAAATATATAAATAGTTTAATATGTGTGTATAACATTGTCTTGGGAAACTGTAAGATGTTGCTTCTACAAAGCGGCGTTCAACGGTTAGCTTTATTGTCAGCAAGAAGCAATATACCCTATATACTACCATATCGTGGCAATATCGTAGATTTGCTCACTTCATGAAATGCTCGAAAAAAAATTCTCGAAAAGACGGTCGACGTCAGGACCACCCCGAGGTTCGGTTTTGCTAGATTCCTATAAACCCATCACACAGAAATAGGAGCCCCACGCAGTGGGGCTCCATCAACCTGCCTTCGACCGTCTTCTTCTGTAATATAAGAACCAGAAGAAGACGAGAATTTCACTATTTACACGAATGTTATCAAAATTCTGTCATCTTTATTCAGCACTTCTATGTTACTTGGGTGTACTTATTGGTGTTAATAAATAAATAAACAATTTATACCACTGGTGTCAACCAGAAGATATCTACTTCAAGATTACAAATACGAAAGATCAAGATCATAAAGGAGTAAGGCCTAAACTCAAAGTGTCCGCAAACGCATCATTACTAAGAGATTTCTTGAAACTGTCAGACAAGCAACCAAGAGCTAATTTGAAGCTAGTGAAAAGATAATTAATTTCAAAATACACATTTACGTCAAGATAATATCAAGATTATTAGATCTTATAAAGGTCAGGATCTCATATAAGAGAAAGGAAATATATACATAAATGAATTTACTTAAGTGTTATTCAAAGTAAGAGTGACATCAAAGTGACATTGATCGCTGCTGCTAATATAAGGAGTGCCAGTATGCAGGGATGATAAATGGATGTAGACAAAGATGTGTATGAAGTACAGCGTGGAATAGATGGAAATAAAAGCAAGTTGATGCTCTGGTAATCATAATTTATCACCTCTGTCTCCCTTGAGAGTTTTCCTCAAGTGGTAAAAGCTTTAAGATGTAGTTGGAGTATTTTATATAGTTAAGTTGTTTAAGACTAATGAAAAAACTGATACGTTGCCTCGTCGAGCTTTTGTTGTACCCGATTTCAAATCAGTTGGATAGTTAAAAAACATTTACTTTCGTGAACATTATTTTTTAGTCGGTTGATACTGACAAATGCGGAGTCCTCATTTACTACATACAAGTTTTGACATCATTTCAGCCGAAAGACGTCCAGTGCCTCCCCCAAAAGGAGGTGGTTTGCCATAATCGCCATGCTAGGCAGGCGGGTTGGCGGTCGCAGTATGGTGGTAAAAGGCACAGAGAACGCTGCTGCTCGTTCGCTAGTAAGTCCCTTAGTCGCCTTCTAAGACACCCACGGGAAGAAATGGGATATTGCTATTCTTTACGTCCGGCAACACACGGAACAAGTTCTGACATTTTCCTTCAATCCCTCTAAAGCGACATTAAACTTCTCTATTGTAAAATTGCAACAGTAGACATCCAAAAGACTTTTTGCAATACCACCAGGTAAAAAATTAGATTTTTTGTAATCCCGACTGAAACTCTGCTTGTTAAATATCAGCCGTACAGTTGAAACAAGTTCACTTTGTGTTTGGATACGGGGATAATGAAAATACTTTCACATCAGAATTTGTCCAAAATTACAACAGTTATTAAACACGACAGGGATACATCTATGTTTGGATCTAAATTAGCGTTAACGTGCCGAATTGTGTATAGCTTTTTAACAAAATGCTTAGTAAATACAATAAGTAGACCATCAATAACATGAATATTTACTTTGTAAAGTATTGTTCTAATAATTGTGAATGTTACGACTGATTATTGCGAATGTGAATGTGGGTGTTCTATTTTTCTCAGTTATTTTTAATCACGATCTGGCAGTTTGAGTCATTTATGCGGCCTACCCAAATGTCCTTTCTTTTTTATTGTTCGTCGAATCGTTGAGCTCCTTAAGTTCTGAGTTGAGCTGCTCATTCAAATAATATAAATACAAATAAGTGCACTGACTGGACAAGTCCACTCACTCTGTGTGGTTCTTTCCTCAAAAGATTATTTCAGACACCAATACACATGGTCTTCACATGGTTTGACCAAGACTATGTCTTGTCATTAACAGAGACTGTGACCTCTGAGTTCGTTTCAGCCTTTCTTTAGTTAAAAAAATCTGATTGACGTTTAAAAATTTGTACAAACCTACTTACAGAAATAAACTCATTTATCATAATAGTCATCTCCATGGGTTTGCTAAACTATTTATTATATTGCATCACGTATTTGTCAATACGATTATCGAGTTCATTTTCTTTCGCCTCAACTGTGGAGGCGTCGCCTTTGTCAATTTCTAAAGAAAAACTTAGTTTTCTTAACCTTTAATAACTTACAGATTAATTAAGCACATCTTTGTAAACAGCCTTTACATATAACTAGCTTTTGCCCGCGGCTTCGCCCGGGTGTATGTCGGAAAACCCCACGGGAACGTACTCACGGCTACACAACAAGCTGTACATTTCCAGTATAAGCTAACCTCACATTGTATAAGATTTCCGTACAGTGCGAGATCAGCGTAAACTGGAAATGTATAGCTTGATGTGTAGCCGTGTGTACTACCGGGATAAAACCGGGTTTAAATTACCATCCAGGTAAACAATGTCTTCTCACACTGCTTATTTATAGTAACCGAGGTGTGGCGCGCGGATTGGTAAATGATTCTGGAGGATAACAAATCCTAAAGCTAACAATAGTAACAGAATACAAAACGGAACGGAAAATTACCTACTTGAATGCCAAATTTGAAGGCATCATCCGTATGCACTACAGTACAGTGTCCACAGACTTGTGTTGGTATTCTGCATTTCGAACGACTTCAACAAAGTGTCATTAATCATGGAAGCCTGATCGTTTTTAGGTGTCAGAATCGCACAACCACTCCATTGATTTGCTATGCAGGTTTTGGACATCTGGATATATTCGAGCTAATAGGTCGTCAACGGTTGACACAACTGAGGCAAGATCTAATAGAATTATAATCTTGCCCTCAGTTTCCGTATATTCTCCGTTTTCTATTAAAGGAGGAAATCGGAAAATTGTCCAGCGCAAACATCATCCTTCAATTATAGGTAAGGAAATAAGGAAAATTTAAATATTATTACTCAGTGGATCCCTTAGTAAAGTTATTCTTCTCAGAATTACTAAGCTGTTTTTGACGATGGCGAAAGTTGGGCTGAGCGATGATGAGTTAGTAACGGTTTTTTAACCGCCTAAAGGATGATTTTACAAAAACGCCAAAATGCTTTTAATACTAATTTTATGGGTTAACTTTAAAATTTACGGGTTTCCTAGATACAAATTTACAAACCAAAAGGCTGAATACAATTTTTCTTAGTTTGAGCTACAAAACTTACGGGTTTCCCAATTATTATTTCATCACCTATTTTGCCCACTCAGGGGCTGATTTCCCAAACACACTGAAACACGTGGTTTTTAACTTTTAATAAGAATGATAAACACCAATTTTCATGTTTTAAACTACAAAAATGACGATTTTCCATACAAACTTTCATCCCCTATTTGGCTCCTTTAGGGGTTGAATTTCGAAAAATCCTTCCTTATTCCTTGTCTACATTATAAAGAGAACCGCTGTGCAAAATTTCAGCTTTTTAGGTCCAAGGGTTTGGGCTGGGCGTTAATGAGTCAGTCAGGACTTTTCTTTTTATTTATATAGATCGATAGATGAAGGTAATTCATGTCACCTTGTGGTTATTCAACCTATCACAAGGTGACTGCAGGGCTCAGGACCCTCGCACTTATAGTCCAGCCTCCTCTTACTTAGCATTTTAAGCAAGAATGTCTGGCAGATCTACAAAAAGTTTTGTCATAAATGATTTTTATTTCTGTAAGTAGGTTTGTACAAACACTTTTACACGTCATTCCAATATTAAATCTACATGAGGTCGGCGTTTCCTATTTAACTAATCTGAGAAGAAACGCCGAAACAAACTCAGAGGTTACAGTCTCTTTATGAGAAGTGACTTCATTATTTAAATTATGCTTAATGCAGTGAATGCATGTTTGAGCAGATTCTGAATAAACATATACAGGATAAAATTTTAACCAGTGGGAAAACTGTAACCATTGATTCATCACAGGATTCTGAGCCCGCGTAGAATTTTTTGTGAGTTATCAAAAAAACAATTGCTTTTTCATAGAAAGGTGTAATACCTACGCGATCGTTCTACGTCGCGAGGGTTCTAGAATCTTAAATTATGCAGAATGTATAGTTACAGTTTACGTACTGGCCTTTGAATACTGTCAACAAATATTTAAATAACAATTTTCTTTATTTACACTGAATACCTTTGAATATCAAAGATAGATCAAATTAAGTACTCGTATTCCGCCCCAGTTGGTACTCGTTGATTGCAAATCACCTTTTCGCAGAATCCATCTCCCGAATGCCTGGTAATAGGTATCTTACGATTAACTTTGTGGTTGTTTACTCTGGTATGATACGCCAGACGTCAGATCGTTATCATAAATTAACGGTTCATTTATAAGATATAGGTACTTTGGAGCTTTTGGCGGGATCGCGTTGGAACATGTTGCATGACTTTTTATTTTCATGAAATTAAAAATAGCGCATAAAATTGTATAATTTTGGTAGTGAATTATTCAATTTAGTTACGTGTGAGTGCACAAGTGTAGTGAAGGTGAAAATAAGTGACTAACGTGGACTTTTCGTGTTCCCCCCAAAAACTCCTAATTGGTTGTTGTAAAGTTACTACCGCTTTACAATAACTCTGACTTGACTGACTAAAGACGACTATGACTGTTTTGTAACTTCGTGCCCGATATCGAGCAATTTACTTGATCGAAAAGAAAAATTACTTGACACTGGCTAAATGCACAAACCGTGCGAAGCCAAAACCCAAAAAAAAGATACACTTTGTCGATCTAATAATAGCAGGCCAATTGAATACGTCTAGGTCTGAGATATAATGACGTAGTAAAATTGGGGTAGTGAATTGTTTAGCAAATTGACTACTAGCTTACATTGTCCGTAAATTCAAATCACACCTGCCATCCTTTGACAGTTGCCTATAATGTCTAGTTTTAGACGGCAAATTGGCTTACTGAGTCAAATTGATGATAAACTGATTCCTTGACCGTGTTAGATAGGCCGAAAGAAAACCTTGTAAAAAGGTATTTTGTTCGTTAGAAATAAAAATAGAAAACCTTTTTCGGATCGAATTGGAATTTTCTCTTCTAGACTAGCAGCCTTGTCGAAAGGACTCGGCTCTAAGTACATTGATGTCAATGGGCAAAACACTTATGCCTGATCTGGCAGAAGTAATAAGAGTTTTATTATATTTCTTAGAAGCGAAATTAAATCTGGGATTTAGTTAGCCAGAAAGTCTGCCTATGAAGTTAAAATCTAAATCCCAAGTCTACAATCTTCAGTATAAATCTATTCATTCCAGAAAGTATGAATGAACTGAGAGTGTATTTGACTGGCGAAGTAACGGCCCTTGCGAGGTTGCCGAGGTTAAACCAAGGTGATGCAGAGTTCAGGGCCCCAGACAACCTGGGGTTTACAACCTTTATTTAACGAGCTTTCCATATACTTTTCTTTTTTGAAGGACAAAAACCGCACCCTTTAAAAGGGACGGTCAATGAGATCTTTGATTTTTATTTCTATTTCGCATTTCGTGATATATTTTTTGCCTAGATGGGAAAAGCCTTTGAACTTATTTTTCTTTCTGGACGTACTTTGTATAGTTACTTATAAGAATTAATAGATTTGGGCAGAGGTGTACCTAACGGTACACCTACATTTCGCTAGTAATGTTTTAGTGCTATATAGTAGGAGGCGAGCCCACTGCCATCAACCGGCCAAAAATCCGGATTCCGGGCCGCTACTGAGAAATTGCTGATGGAAAGACCTAAAAGGGATTGAAACCAGGACCTCTCGCTCCACGGTACCGCTTGCGACCACTAGTACAATGATTCTGCCTTTGAGAAATATGTCGAAATTCGTTAAAGAATAGATAATATATGATACGAGTATAATCATGGTAATGTGTTAGTATTTGGATAAACAGAAGCAATTACCCAGCTATTGTGTCTCCAGGCCCTGATTAGATAGCCAAACTCGTCCCGTGAATAATAATTGGGTGGTTAGAATGCCTTTGATGAGGACTAAACTCGCAGTGGGATGATAGAGGCTGGTAACGATAATAATATATGGATAACCACAATTGATTTCGGCCAGGATGCAATAGAGTGGCCCGCGAACTTAAGATTTTCTTAAATTTGTTGCAATTTCCAGATCACTGTCAGGTTGTATATCGTTTAAAATATGATTCGCGACCGTAACTAGGGGCCTACTCTCTAAACACGAAATCCGTAATCTCGGTCGAAGTTATGGGCGTTTCCTACTCCGTACCACGAACGGACCTATAATTAGTTTGGGGCTCAAACTAAGAATGAATTACCACACGATTTGACAGTTGCCACCCAGAGCCGTCCCGCTCGACGTGGCGCGACGCGACTGCTCTATGTGGCGTCGTCCGTAATATCTAGTACATTACAACTGCTCAGCGATGCGTCGTCGTCCCGTCCCGCCGCACCGCGCCCGCTGTGTGCAGCGACCTTTATGGCTTTACCCGTCCAAAAAAGTTAATTAATCAGCTGTAGGAGGCATTTTGAAGTTTCGAACTATTTTCGGACGGGCCCGTATTTTCTTTGACGGAGTTTGAGACTAGCGGCTTAACAAAATTTATAATCACTACCTAAGTGTGACAGTCTTTCTAAAAATCGTTGTGCTGTATTTACGACTGGGAATGTACCTAGTTTCAGCAACATAACATCACGCCTGTAATCCCCGAAGGTTTAATATCAATCATAATCAGCCTATAATTTTGCGATTATTGACACAGGCGTCCTCTCTGTGAGAGGCAGTGGGCCGTAATCCCTCTCGTGGTAAATGTCACATCTCTTCGATTTATTTTGTTCTAGGACAGGCCGGTTTCCTCACGATGTTTCCCTTACTCGTTTTGAAAGTAGTGGTGGAGAAATTATTTACACAAAGTATCAGCCTGCCTGGGTTCATACGCATGACCAACAGTTTATAAGGGCCGTTACCACCGGTCTGCCACAAAAAATTCGAAGACATGTGACATCTACCAACCCGGGCCCGCGTGGTGGATTACCGCCCACTCCCTTTCATAGAGAGGAGGCCTGTATCACAGCTGTGGCAAGATTTTAGGCTGGTAATGTATCTTTGAGCAACGATTTGAATATGTGACGAAAAATTTAACAAATGTTCATAATTGAAAAAGTAATAACATAGAAACACAACTTTCAATTTATTAAGGTGCGCTTACACGAGCAAATAAAATTGCTCTATCCTGGTCAATTCTTGTCAACTATGTCGTCACGACTACATCCAGCAATTTAGGGCAACGGCAACATGTAGAAACCTGTTGCCAGAGATACGGCCACACATGGAGCAACTAAAAAAACTAGTTAATAAAACCCGCCCCCGTCGCATCCACCCCCGGCCGGTTCCTCTCAGAAAAAGAGACGTAGTAGTTAAACGTACAAACGAGATAGAAAGAAAATTGACAAAAAATGCCCAACCCGGTTGGATATTCGGCAACTCAAGAAATCTATGGAGCAATCAGAAGCAATATTCCCGAAATATATCCGCAATTCATTGTTGTTGCTCCAGATTGCTCCACTTAATTATTGATCCAGATTGATCCATTAGTGTTGCCGAGCAATAATTGCTAAAAAATTGCCCGTGTAAGAGCACCATTAGCAAAGTTGTAGTGTTTGTAACTGCTTTTGATAAATTCAGTTTTCTTGTACCCTTGGCAGCAGATGGAAATGGTGTAGAGTTTATTATTTTAATTGTGGGGTGTGTTTTAAAGAGGGGCTTCTGGCTAAGTAATAACAGCCGAACGGCTCGATCGATCAGGTTAAGCTACGCTTACCGCGGTTGGTCCGTGGATGGATGATCATCTTCACATAACAAGACCCCACCGTGCCTCGAAAAGCACGTTAAGCCTTGGTCCCGGCTGCCATTTGTAGATCTTTGACAGTCGTTACGGGTCATCAGAAGCCGTCTTACACACAATCTTATCAAAGGGTCTCGAATACCCAATAACTGGGTTGTGGAGGTCAGATAGGCAGTCAATCCATGTAAAACCCTAGTATTATACTGTTAGGAGGAAGCCATTCCGTTCCGTTCCGTGTCATGCCGGACGTAAAAGAATAGCACCATCCCATTTCTTTCCATGGGTGTCGTAGAAGGTGACTAAAGGACTTACTAGAGAATGGGCAGCAGCGTTCTCTATGCATTTTATCACCGTATTGCGATCGCCAACCCGTCTGCCAAGCGTGACGATTATGGCAAAACCCTTTTGGGGGAGGCCTATGTCCAGCATTGGACGTTTTTCGGTTGAAGTGATGATGATGAATGATGACTGGAAGCCGACCCAAATATATTTGGGAAAGGCTGGGCAGATCATGATATTTGTTTGCATTAAGTATAGTTTGATTCGCTTTTCACGTTTTACCCCTCATAATATTCATTATGAAAGTTAACCCTTTCTGTTATAAATTAGACAAAACTTATTTTGTAGAATAATTAAGAAGTTATTCAATTGAAACTTTATAACTCGTCTGGTGGTTTTGAGCATTTTGTAAATGGCCTACGCAAATGTCCTGCAAATCTGGTAGCGTCTTGTGATGGGTCGTTGAGCTCCCTAAAATAGGGTTGAGCTACATGGTGACTGATACATACATGCCGTCTGTTGAGACAGGTCAGCTCAAAGCTGCAATGGCTCTTTCTTCAAAAGGCCTTTCCAGACATTACCCTGCATTGTTAGACTCACATAAAATTTAAATAATATAATTTTTGGACTTTAAAAGAGACCATGACCTCTGAGTTTGTTTCGGCTTTTCTTCTCAGGGACCAGTCAGCAAGAAAATGCCGGCGCCATCTAGTTTTTAAAAATATTGACCCACAAAATATTGACGTGTAAAACTGTCTTTTAAGATCTACTTACATAAATAAACATTTCACATTTCACATTTCGAAATGCGTGAAGATTTTCTAAGTATCATCAGAAATCCTAGCAAGTATCCTGTTTTCTCTATAAATCTTCAGTATAGGTCTTCCACAGCAGTTTTCTTCTGGTTCTTATCAGCTGTGCTATAGACAGCTATAAGTAGGTATCTAAATGACATAATTAAACAAACAAGCACCTTTTGTATGTAACGTGGCTCATTTGAGTGCAGTGGTCTACTGCACATACCTAGGTACTTATAAGTAAAATATCTATAAATACGTTAGTAGGTGAGTACCTACCTAATTACGCTAATCGTTCCCGACAAACTCGACCACCAAAAAGGTACCCCTATTGTAATAAAATGAAAGTAAACTCCAATAAAAAGCCCAAAAATATAACTTGGATAAAAGAACTTACCTTCTGAAATTCTCATTTTGAAGACGCTGGCTCACTCCTCACTCAAGCGGTCACAAGGGTTCCATTATTACGAACTTGATTATTAATTCTACGAGAATTATAATAATTTTGAACTATGTTTTAAGCTAAGAACATTCTACAATCGTTTTTGACGTCACACATCATGACTTGACTACACGAACCCTAATTAATTGCTGAGAAGACTATATAATTCCATAATTACAATCTCCAAGGAGTATTTATTCACAGTAACGCTAATTAGCAGAAGAGAACCCGCTTTTGCGGTAAATGTCAAGAGAGAGTGCAACTGGAAACAAGGTTGGGGTGCTAGCGCGGGAAAATGTGTCAAGGTTATACTGGCACTTGAATGAGAAAGCGGCGGACACTGCAATCAAAACCACCACGCAATCACGTAACCAACCTACACATACGAGCACTATGACTAGCCATTTTATTGAAATACATTAAAAAATAACCCCACAATCAGTCATTTTAAAATCCAAACACACTGAAACTTAACCTAAACACAACACTACGTTAGTTTCGACGTAGTCAGCCGACAACGCATCGAAACGTCAAGTTTCAAACCGCGCTGCACCACTTTCAAACTATGGCATTTTATTCTTTTTTTTTTAATTCCCGTCCGTGAGATGTTACCACGCGCGATGCAACATCCCTCCGCCGAGCACCGAGTGGACTGGGCCTTCTGCCGGCAGAGGCCGCTGCCCGCGAAATTGGCGCAATTTCGACGCATGCGCGTTGCATTTGCGAACCGGCGGGACCCGATGCGACCCGACGCCCCTCGCTTGATAGAAAAATCGAGGACGTAATGTGACGTCAAGCACTCGTACACAATATGGGTTAATCGGACGTAACAAAAACAACTTTTTAGAGCTGATGCTAATTCCGCGGCCTTGCACCACCTTGTTACGTCACCGCAGTAGGGACATAAGGTAACTTATTAACTATCTCTACCTATCCCTGTCTGTGCACCCTTATCATTCTCTTCGGTTGCTTCCATTATTCTTAGGAGGAAGAAAATACAAATCTCTTTTCTTAATCCCGGTGGAGGCAGAGAAAGATTGTTTTGAATATTCGACCGCTCGGCGGCCTACCATAGCCACCGAACCTCTATTTCGTTTCATATCGCATTTGCCCCGGGGATTTTAAGATAGGGGAAAGAGATGCTTCCGATACCTACCAAGATTAAGATTAGGGAGGCATTATAATATGGAAAAGGTACATGTGATAAATCCCCGAGGTAAGTAATGCGTTGGTGGATGTTTTTGTTAAATGAGAGACAAAAAAAATTATTTTCAATTTTCTCTATCATCTCAGCAAGTTGTTTCATGACATAGATACCGCCCCGAAGCAAATTTAAAGCCATTTTCCTTATTGATAAGGACGAGTAAAGCCCAACTTTCCTGAAAATAATAATTTCAGTAAATTTATGTAACGCTTTCTTTAATTACTTTAAAGGTCAAAGGTATTTAAATAACGTTTGAACTAACTTTACTCAAAGAAAACGTCAGAAATAGTAAACAAAATGGGAAAATGGAACTCACTAATTAAACGCCTGATAGAAATGTCACGGCAAACTTACTGTTACGACATTGCCTTAAAGGGTTTCAAAGGAACTTTAGTAACACCAGATCTGGGCAAAGCAGGTTGTAAATAGTTTGAGCAGTTTACAAAGCGTTAGTTCTCGTAAACAGGGATAAATTTGCATATGAAGACGCTAATTTGTCTTCAGGGTATTTTTGTTGGAAGAAGGGCAGACAGAGATCTAGATTGCAGTTTCGTACGAGACTAGTTTGGTGATGAAGCTGCAGATTGCAGCCTGTATGTGTGTAGTGAACTGTGTTTTATGTTATAGTTTTAGTATGTATAGTCGACTTGTATTGACGGCACGGTTGGCGCAGCGGTTAAGCGATTGTCTGCTGCGCTGCGTGTCGCGGGTTCGATTCCCGCACGGAACAAATATTGGTATGACCTACAAGTAGTTGTTCCGGGTCTGGCTATTTGTGTATGTGAGTTTAAATGTTTGTGAACGCACCCACAATACAGGAGAAATTCCTAGTGTGGGGCAACGTTTTTAACAAAAAAAAAAAAAAAAAAAAAAGAAAAAAAGTCATTGCTTAAGGTGAACCTACTCCACATTTTCCCCACACAAACTTCGGGAGTGTATTACTCCACTGTTCGACAATGAATATAAAAAATTAAACATTGTATGGTTTTGTCTCATTACTATTATTGTCTGTACCGAAACAGAATACTAAAATAAAAAGCCATTAAAAAGTTAGGAGCCAAGAAAGATTCGTTTTTCTTGCTAATTTAACCTAATTTTGGGCGTGTTCAAGTAATAAAAATAGTGTAAAATCTGAAAAACCAAGTCAGTAGCGACAAAGTTCAAATAACAATAAGTTCGATAAACTTTATTGGTAATTGATTTATGCAGTGGTTTTTTCATAAAACCCGATCTTCCGAAGGACTTTTCCTAATTACGCGCCTGTTTTACTATAAATGGTCCTGCAGCGCACTCAATAACGTTGTGCGAGTCTAACTAGTGTCTAACTGCTCATGAGTAATACGACTTCTGTCGGACGCGATGTCTGGTGAGACAGCGTAATTTTTAGCCAGGCCCACTTGTGAGTTCGAGCCCGCAACTAGATTCCCCTTAAGCAAGTAAAGTCATGTCTCACTGAAGTGATCGTCAAATTTCTGGTTGTAGGTACGACGGTGAAAATCTTAGAAAATAACGTTAAAATCAATAGCATTTTAAACAAGTAACTTTAAACTCATTTTACGTGAAAAAAGATAGCGACAGCTAACCTACTTCTAAAGAGAAAAGGGAAAAGATTAAGTATATACCTAAGTACTATGTCCAAAGGGTTCCCTTTCGCAGTTGATATATTTTTTGATAGACCTTGAGACACTACCAGTCAAAATCAATCTGCCTAGCCATTTCATAACTATGCTGAGGTTGGCTTCCAGTCTAACTGAATTCAACTGAGTACCAGACATGGACAGACGGACCGGCTGCTTTTCTGTCCTCCACCACCCAATGTCTAGGTTATACAATACTCATTCGCTTACCAAGGAGTATCGTAAGAAGACCGAAAGTATGACAACCAGTCTTCAGATGTCAGACTTTAGGTCTTCTGACGACTCGTAACGACTGAGGCACGGAGGGGTTTCGGTATGTAAAGATTGTCACCCGCCCACGGACAAACCTCAGCAAGCGTACCTAGCCACGAACCCTACTGTCTACCGGGTGTACTATGCCAAATCGAATATATTAAATCGAACATTCAATATATCGTACACTCAATACATCGAGTGTTCAAAATATCGAATCTTTGTTTGATCGAGCGATCAACGAATCGCATATTCATTATATCGAACTATCAATTTACTATATAGGTACTTTTATGTATAGAATACAAGAAAAACACAAAATCTACTAATCATTCATCATCTATTTAATAAGATTAAAATGTGATACTATATTATAAAGTACCTATAGGTACATGATATTGATATTTCGATAGAATGAATATGCGATGCGTTGAACGCCCGATCAAACAAACATTCGATATTTGAACACTCAATGTATAGTGTATAAGTGTACGATATAATGAATGTTCGATTTATTAACCATTCGATATTTTGAACGTTTGAGTATTTAGACGTTCGATTTATAGTGGTCGATCAATTGACATTCAATTATTTGGCAATCGATTTGGCATATTACACCCCTACCTACCTACCGTTCATAATAATTATTTTTCCTTCTAATACCAACCAATATTTATAGGTTTAGGTAACTTGCAAGGAGGTAGTTGCAAGTGCCACTTATTTAAACAGGAATCCACATAAGTTACTAGTCTTGAACTTGGAACCTGTAACTTAAACACCACAAAATGGTCGTAAATGGACTTCAAGCGGTTCGAATGGCCGTCGGTTTGTTGCCATTATCCGCAGCTTAAGCCTAGGCAGCCTACGTCGCAATGGCTGCAGTACATAACCTTGTTGACACTTTATAGATATTAGCATAGATATGAAACATTGCGGCGCGTTTCATAATAAATGGCTAAGGAGTGGCTTGTCTTGGCCCTTCTAAATTCTCTGTTTAATTGGCGTTAGGTATTATTAAGCGTGGGCGTATGATTGAGATAAATCTGGCGAAAGCCGTATTAGGTTATTAAATTATAGTATTAATGGCTTGTGGTTAAATAATGTGGGGCTTGTGGCTAAGTAATAACAGCCGCACGCGTCAATCAATCAGGGTCTCAAGTCTGCTATTACAATAATGTCAGAATGGTCTAATATTGATTTCATAATTGTTGATTTTGACTAGTTTGGTAATCTACTAATTTAATGGCGTCATTATAACTATCCAATGGTCAGCCACTGACACTCCATTGAAAGAAATGGCATTTATTGGTAATCTCGTACATAATGACATGAATTACTGACTTAGGCGGTAATCTGCTAAACCTTAACACTAATAAACTAATAAATCATATGTAAAAATATATACAAATGAAATCGAGCTTAAATAAATGTTCAAACCTATTAGCAGTTTTTGGAAAATCATTTCTACTAACGGGTTTTATAATAATGGCAACACGACAATGCCAATATAACACAATTCTATTACGAGACCATTGACCGACCAATGATCGACCATTATGAATTTAGCAGATTACGAACTTATAGCAAAATGACAATGGGATCGTGTTGGAATGACGAATTTATAGAAATAGCAGACTTGGGCCCCTGGTTAACCTACGCTTGCTGCAGTTGGTCCGTCGATGTGTGACCATCTTGACATAGCAAGACCCCTCCGTGCCTCGGAAAGCACGTTAAGCCGTTGATGCCGGCTGTTCGTGGATCTTTGGCAGTCTTTACGGGTCGTCAAAAGCCCGAAAGTCTCACAACCAGTGTTACCAAGGGTATCGTATTACCCAGTAACTGGGTTGTGCAGGTCAGATAAGCAGTCGTTCCATGTAAAATACTGGTATTCAGCTGCATCCGGTTAGACTGGAAGCCGACAGCAACGTAGTTGGGAAATTACTAGGCAGACAACGATGGCTAAACGCAGAGATGGCCGATTGAGTATGGTTTAGTTAGACCGAATGGTGGCAGAAACTAAAGTGACAGGTCATACCGTAATAGTTGCAAAAAAATATCTGGTTGCACAAATATGATTAATGGTAGGTAAGTGCAATAAACACCGTGAAATTTAAATGTTTGTTTTCCCGCAGCGAAATGGTTTTGTCTTGTTAATGCAATCGTTTTATAAACAAACAAAATATTGGAAACAAAAAATGGCAGATTAACCATTGTGAAAAATCACCACTTGCGACTTTATTTTGCTTTGAATATTTATGCATCGCTGTTCCCTTTGTCAGCGGTGTGTGCGATTCGAGCAGTACCTACAAGTTATATCTAGTGTTACCACTGAATAGTGTTTTATCGAGTTCATGAATATTTTTTTAATTATTTAAAAAAAACTTTCTTTTTTTACCTTTACTCTATGCTTCGAAAGTACTCTTTAAGGCAAGTTTTTCTGCGGGGGAAAACAACCATTAAAATTTCTCGGTGTACAAGGTGTTAAAAACTTAATGTTCCGATTTTCGTGTACTTGCTCGGTAGCAAAAAACTAACATTGCAAAAAAAAAAAAATTGAGCGATTTTACTTTTAGGTAAGTTCAATAAATTGCCAGTCCAAAGTCTGAGAAATGTGATGGGAAAATTAGAATCAGCTGTTTACGTAGGTATTTGACAACGCGCTCGTCTCGCTCGCGCGGCTGTCTGTGCCTACACGGTGTACTATGCGTTTCAAATAAGAATAGGATCGACTTAGCGCCATATTGTGACGTCATTGCTGTCAAATCGAATAAATTGGGTAGGGTGAGCAAAACAAGATATTTTTAAATAACATTTATTTGCGAATCATGAACGAAGAATTTTTAATCAGAATTTAGTAATTCAATTCCACCCAAGTCTACATTACTGTTTGAGTGGTGATCGCCGTCGTCATCGCCATCATCATCACTGCCGCTTTCCTCTATAAAATAAAATGTAGATATTGAATATTTTATTCACCAACTGCTATTTAAAATAAAATAGGCATTCTGTTACCTGTATTTATAATAAATCTAAAGTTATCATCGTCTTCAAATATCTCTCGTTGCTAGTATTCATTTTCTATTCTTTTGTCGTGGTTAATTTCTTTGATCCAATCGTCGCTCGTAATTGAAGCAATTGTAATGTATATTTATTTGTTTTTGTATGTTTATATATATTTCAATATTATTTTTTATGCTTTTTTCACTTTGATTTAACTAAGACTCGGTTAAACAAAAAGAAAAACGTTATTGATACGCAAATAAATTTTCTTTGCAATCTGTACTTTTCAGTCAACATTTGAAAGATAGAGGTCATTGACGTTCCTATTCTTTTTTTTTTCTTTGATTTTCTTCACACGGTTTGTGCATTTAGCCAGTGTCAAGTAATTTTTCTTTTAGATCAAGTAAATGGCCCGATATCGGGCACGAAGTTACAAAACAGTCATCTATAGTCGTCTTTGGTCAGTCAAGTCAAAGTTATTGTAAAGCGGTAGTAACTTTACAACAACCTAATAGGAGCTTTTAGGGAGAACACGAAAAGTCCACGTTAGTCACTTATTTTCACCTTCACTACACTTGTGTACTCACACGTAACTAAATTGAATAATTCACTATCAAAATTATACAATTTAATTCGCTATTTCACTAAATTCAATGAAAATGAAAATTCGTGCGACATGTTCCAACGCGATCCCGCCAAAAACTCCGTTCCTATTCTTATTTGAATCGCATTGTAGGTACGGTGCGCATGTGCATATTTAATAATTAGTGCGTGGGGAAAATATTGCATATCTTTGAAACGGATTGTTGTGTATTAATATTTTTTTCGTGTTTTTGAATGACATTTTAAGCAACTCCTTGAATGTCGATACATTATTTTTTTAACACCTTAAATATTTTATAACTATCAGTAAAAGGAAGAGAAAAATGTACTATAGTATAATAGGTACAGACGCCAACACATCAAGCTACCTCAATCTGTCAAATTTCTTTGATAGATTTTCATCTTTATGTCACAAGCATAAGGTTCATGTTCAATTGGGAAAATTTGACAGTTTGGGGTAGCTTGATGTGCTGGCGTCTGTACGTTTTCAACAAATGCCTGATATAATAATTATTTTGAAAAATGTTATTAGTAGGTTTTTAATCCTACTAATATTATAAATGTGAAAGTTTGTGAAGATTTTTGGATGTTTGTTACTCAATCACGCAAAAACGGCCGAACGAATGTGCATAAAATTTGGCACACAGGTAGTTTGTAATCTGGAATAACACTTCGGATATTTTTTTCCCGGTAGTACGTTTCCGAAGGATGGTAAAATCCACTGGCAAAAGCTAGTATCAAGTAAAGCTTTAGTTCTTTCAATAGGTAAGCTACTATTACCTATTAATAGTAAATAACAGCCATCAACAACATAAATTGTAAAAAAACTAAGTCTCGCAATTCAGTTCTTCTACCGTAAAAAGTCGTGAGATCCATGTAATACCAAGTCGGTTACCTATTTTTTTCAGTCCCTACTTAAGGGTCCTTCTATCTTACGTTATTAGTACGTAATAAAGGTTATTATATTCTATTCTATTCTAATTTGCTAACCTAACAACGTCTTATAGTGACCATGTCAATATAAAAAATCTTTTAAACACACAGCCATTATTAAAAGATTTTTAATAATGGCTGTTATTTTAGATTTTTAATATAGACATTCATCACTATAAGATGTTGTTAGGAAATTCAGGCTTCTAGTTTATTCACAAAGAAGTTGTAGGGGGGTCGAAAATGGCCTGAATTGCTTCGAGAAAAGGATGGTACGGCCGTGCCGCTTTTATGTTCGACTTGGCGGGGGCACTGCCGTGCCTCCATACATTAAGTTGATACATGAAGATGTGTCATATTTTGCAGCACTTACTAAATTAAAAACTTTGAAATGCAAGTAGGTAATTCTTAGAAGACGTAGTATGATTTGCAGAATTACAAAGTCTTAACAAATTCACTGTGATTAAACCGTAAAATATTTTTCTCTCCGACGTATGCAGGGGTCTTGGTATGTAAGTTTGTTATTACATACGGTTTAAGCAATAACAAATTTACAGCTGAGCTACACGGTGACTGACACATACATGCCGTCTGTTGGGACAGGTCAGCTCAAAGCTGCAATGGCTCTTTCTTCAAAAGGCCCTTGCAGACATTGCCCCGCATTGTTACACTCACATAAAATTCAAATAATATAATGTTTAGACTTTAAAGACACCATGACCTCTGAGTTTGTTTCGGCTTTTCTTCTCAGGGAACAGTCAGCTAGAAAATGCCGGCGCCATCTAGTTTTTAAAATATTGACCAACAAGATATTGACGTATAAAAGTATCTTTTAAGATCTACTTACATAAATAAACATTTCATTTCATTTCATTAATTATACTGAGCTCTCGAGTATATTGTGTTACGTTACCTAGAACTGTTATTCGGCGTGAGGTGCGCACACCTCTACAATCCTATACTGCGCGATGTAGAACGAAGGCTGGGGTGCGAGCCCCTCTCCGCCGACTTTTAAAAACCTTTATCACCCAATTCATTGATTTTGACATTTTCGCGCTGTCACAATCTAAATTAAAAAGAATGGTGTCACAATGTCTTGCAAGTCGCCTATGATGATCTTGTCATTCGCATCCTGCGATTCGTCGGTGTAGTCTTTTTCTGCTAAAAGCGTACTTTTTTTTAATTTTTTTCATTTGACATGCGTTCGTTATTATACACATCGTGGACAATAGTGTGGGTTATACGTTTTTTCGACTATGATGCAACTACTTTTTGTAAACGCCGTAATGTATAACAGTTTTATGTCCAAATAAAAGACATCAACCACCTACAGACCAAATGCGGCAAACGTAGATTAACTTGATCGATCGTACCGTGCAGCTATTATTACCTAGCCATAAGCCCCTCAGCCCTTCAGTTTATCTAAATAAGTATGTGACGCACGTAGACGAAACACTAATTAATTACAATTTGTGTACATTAGGTTTCGTTCTTTGTTCTTGAAGTTTAACAAAGGTTGCGTTGGAGCTCTTCTTAGTTAAACAAAGCTTTTATCGTTAATCGTAAATGTAGATACAGTAACTAGTTAACACTAGTCTACATTCATTTTCTGATTTAATACTTCTACACTAGGTTCCTGGCGTTAGCCCAGAAAAATAGATAAGGAATTTCTCGTGCCAGGAGCTTAAGCTTTCATTAAGACTTTTCGTGTAAAAACTGCAAATATTTTTCCGTTTAAAACTTCAGACAGTAATGCAGGGGAGTACCAATAGAAAATGGCGCCTAAGGCACGCACCACATTCGTGCCACCCTTAGTAAATTATCTTCTCGGTCTACACTGAGCAAAGCTAGGTCGCATAACCTTTTTTGACCAATTATAGCCATCAATAACGAAGGTATTAATAAACTTGCTAAAAAATCACTCACAACTTGCAATGCTGCAATTTTAAGCAGAATTTGAATATAAATGGGTAGATTTGGAAATACGCTTTCATCCCCATACTGCACAATAAATTCAAGTAACTCTTCAGATTTCCTAGATATCACTGTTTGAAATGGTTCATTGTTTATTTTATTTTTATATTTGGCAACGTTTCGCGCCCCCCTTCAATAGGCGCCCAGGGCTCGTGCCGTGGCTGCCCCACCGTAGTTACGTTTCTGCAGTAATGTGGGTGTAGTCAGGATTTTAAGATTTAATTATCTGCTATGATAGGATGGGTAATTTTTGGATTTCGCAACCATTATCAGCCGTTACTAATTATGTTCAACTAGCTTTTGCCCGGGGCTTCGCCCGCATGGAGGTCGAAAAATGTCCCATGGAAACGTTCTACCGGGATTAAAGTATACTATGTGTTAATCCGGCTTGTGAACGATCTGTGTGCAAAATTTTATTCAAATCCATTTAGTAGTTTTTGCGTGATTGAGAAACAAACCTGCAAACTTTCACATTTTCATTATTAGTAGGATCTATCTGTAAAATAGCTTCACGCATTTGCTGTACCGTCGTCATATAAATGTAAGTATAGTTAATTTTGTAAAATATCTGAAAGCTAAAACAAAGAATGCAGCTGCCCAAACAACCACCGCTAATGAGCCATTATTTCGAAAAGCAAATTGGATTAAAGAAGCAGAGAACAAAAAGATATGACCAAAGATATCGCGTCTTCATCATTCATACATCTTGCCGACAGCCGCCTTTAGAATCTTAGATCAACACAGATCTTATCAGGCGACTCTTCTAATAATATTAATTGTTTCAACTCCAAACTTTCCAAAGGAGCTGGGCGATTATTCATACAATCGTTACATGGTCTGTGGCACGGATCTTCAATGTTATCTCGTGTCGATCTAGTCAGCTTGAATGACTATCGCTCTTCGTTCGTGTGTACATCGGTAGGTGTAGATCTGTTTGCTTCGCTCCGTTGACAAATAGTCTTGTTGCTTCGTCATTAATCAGTGTGGACTGCGGAAGGCGTTCGCAATTCATGCTGGAGATGTGTGTTTAAAAATTTGGAAAGATGATGTGTCAATAAGGTGGATTTTAAAGTCTGGGCCTCAAGTCTGCTATTACAATAGTGTCAGAATGGTCTATCATTGATTTCATAATTGTTGATTTTGACAAGTTTGTTAATCTACTAACATAATGGCGTCATTATGACTTTCCAATGAAAGTCATTGACACTCCATTGAAAGAAATGGCATTTATTGGTAATCTCGTACATAATGACAAATGAATGACTGACTTAGGCGGTAATCTGCTAAAATTTAACACTAATAAACTAATATATAATAATAAGTAATATGTAAAAATATATATTTAAATGAAATCGGGCATGAATAAATGTTCAAATTTAGTAGTCGTTTTTGGAAAATCATTTCTACTAACGGGTTTTATAATAATGGCAATACGACAATGCCATTATGACACAATTCTATTACGACACCATTGACCGACATGAATTTAGCAGATTACGAACTTTTAGCAAAATGACAATGGGATCGTGTTGGAATGACGAATTTGTAAAAATAGCAGACTTGGGCCCCTGGTCTGTTTAAAAGTCTATTGACAGCTTCGAATAATATTTTTGAGAAAAAAGTTGCTATTTGCATTCTCCGGGGTTGGTAGATTCCTTTCGATCTTAACCGGAGCCCTTCCTAAGTTAGTAGATGTTGCCTTTCCTTTCAAAATCTAGGTTGCAATCTCACCTTAGCGACAATCAATGGTATTATTATAGGTTAACTAGACATATTTTATTGACAAACTAGCTTTTGCCAGCGGCTTCGCCCGCGTTAATCAATTTAAACAAAACCTTAAAAAATTATACACCTAAACCCTCCTCATGAGAGAGGCGGCGCACGTGAGGGAGAGGAAGTACATGTGCCCTCACGGATCTAGCCTCCGCAGGAGACGCCCTGGGTGTCGGGAATCCCAGGCTGATTCCCGCCACCGTAGGTGCGGGCTTGCGGTAGCTCGCTGTCCGGTAAGGACCAAGCCCGGGTCGACGGCGCGTTGAGTTCCACGCGCGCCTCAAAGAGATGTCAGCACCAACTGATGGGGCCCGCAAGGGCCGATGCCTGCCAGGGATGCGGGTTGTTCGAAAGAGATACCGCTGCTCTGGCACTCAGGCAACTGAGGGAACACGGGTGAGTTTTAGTCAGTAAAAGTGTAAAAGTCTGACACGCCATCCTGCTTCACCCAGAGCGGGTGAAGTTATTTGTTGATTTCCCACACAAAAAAAGCCGTCCTCATGAATACCTCTTTTTATTGGAGAAAACCGAATGAAATTCCGTTGAGTACTTTTTAAGTTTATCGCGAACACACAGACGCGGTAACACACAGACGCGGCGGGGGACTTCGTGTACTATATGTAATGATGATGATTGGGACTTAAATCAGAATGTCCATCATCTTGCTTGAAGATAGTCTACCATAGGCTTACGAGAAGACATGAAACGGAACCAATGTGCAAAAACCTAGACACTTATTTCCGCCCATTATTTTGCCACAATTCCCTGTAACTTGTAACTAAAGGCGCTACATATTTTGTTCTATCGTAAGAAAGAAATACTTTTCCACCGAATAGTAAGGTTGTAAGGCACCGTAAATCTTATGTTATGTGAAAGGTTGGGTCTGTTCCGTTACCTCCATCGCATCTTGTTTATATCAGCGAATCGGCACCATCTTGGAAAGATGCTTGAATTTATATCATGTATATGTAGGTATAGATATTATAGTTTTTTTTTGTCACAATAAAAGCAGACAGCTACTTAATTGGTTTCAGATGTCAACAATCTTTATTAATACTCTGAAATTGTAGCAGTAACATCACAAGCACTACGTAGTCCATTTTTTAAGAAATATAAACTTCTGACTTTGCCTTGTTTACACATATACGAGACGGCAGTATTTGTAAAATCAAACTTGCATTTGTTTAAATCATTGAGATCGAGACGACGCAACAAAGAGATATATGCTATTCCACACAATACTGCGCTATAATCGAAAAACTTTTTAGGAATGGCACCCAAGATATATAACAAAATACCCAATTCAATGAAAGATCTTGACATACACAATTTCAAAAAGGCTGTCCTTAATTTATTAACGATAAAAGCATATTACACAATTAATGACTACCTTGACGACCAATTGTAATCTATTGACATTTGTTTCATTAATTTTATTTTTATAATTTCGTTTTGTTTATTTATTTTGTAATAATGTTTAGTGAATGTTTTGTCCTAATTAATACTAATTAATTAAATTATAATCAATATATTTGTGCGCCGTTGACGGCAAGACATAGCGTTAATTCTTAGTAACAATATTGACATCTGTACTTTACCTGTGTTCTACAAATAAACAATTTGAATTTGAATTTGAATTTGTGACTTTAAGTGATCAGACTGTTTCTATGTATATAACTATTGTATATAACTCGATTAGAAATTGCTTTTAACACCATAGAACAAGGAATTAAGTTTTCTTGTATAATTTTAATATATTGAATTTAGGTTACTTACTTAAGGGTACAAAATCGATAAGACATAAGATTTGAGCAAGGAAAAATAGTGGCAAAAAGCAAAAAAAAAAAACTCGTCAAATTCATAACCTCCTCCCTTTTTAAAGTCAGCATAAACCAAATTCTTCTTCTAAAAACAATCCTCGTTTTCATAAAAATTTACTTCACTGTTTTTGCGTCTGAAATCTCAAGACATTTTCTTTATACCAGCTGTTGCGAAGGCCATACATTTACGAGACGCGACAGACGTGTGCAACCCTAAGCAATTGTCCCGGCCAAGTGTTTCCAACTTCCGCGCCCCACCTTTGTGAACTGTCACCTACAATCCTACAATAGGAGAAATGAAAGGACATTGTATATTTTATTTATTTTACGTAACTTTTTTATCTTCACGTGATAAGAATGGACTGGTATCGTGTAGGTAATGGGGATGAATGGGACTATCAAACTTAGGATTGAACTGCAGTGCTGTTCTGCAAAATCTCACCGTGAAAACTTAGGTGAAGTGAACTTGAAGCCCGAGTCGGCGACGGCGCGGTTTGTACCACGCGCGCCTCAAAGAGATGTCAGCATCAACTGGTGGTGTCCGCAAGGGCCGATGCCTGCCAGGAGTGTGGGTTGTTCGAAAGAGATACCGTGGCCCCTGGCACACAGGCAACTGAAGGAACACGGGTGGGTTTTAGTCAGTTGACACGCCCTGCCGCTCCACCCAGAGCGGGAGAAATTATTTGATGATTTCCCACTCTCAAAAAAAAAGTGAGCTATAATTCCACCTGATGCTAACAGCCCAGCCCGCTTCCAGCTCACTTCACTTAAGATTTCACTGTGTGATTTTAAGGAGAATAGCTCGACAAGTCTGGGTTAAGATGTGGTCTGCTATTGGCTGGTGAAGAATAGACTATTAGATAAATTCGTTCTAAGAAATAGTCGGTACATGTCTTGAAAAGCTTTTCCGATAAACGACATCGACATCTTGTAAATAGAATATTTCAAAAAACAACTTAGGTACTAGCAAGCTACTGGACATCATCATCTGCCTAGCCTTATTCTAACTATGTTAGCTTCCAGTCTAATCGAATGCAGCTGAATACCAGTATTTTAAATGAAGCGACTGCCTATCTGACCTCCACATTCCACAACCAAGGTAGGTACTAGATAACATGATACCCCGGTAAGACTGGTTGTCTGACTTTCGAGCTTCTGACGACCCGTAACGACTGACAAAGATCCACGAATGACAGCCGGGGCCAACGGCTTAACGTGCTTTCTGAGGCACGGAGGGGTTTTAGTATGTGAAGATGGTCACCCATCCACGGATGAAACGCGGCACGCGTTGCTTAACCAGATCGATCGAGCCTTGCAACTGTTATAACTTAGCCACTAGCCCCTAGCACGCTATTGGACATACAAGTACCAGTTGAACATAATCGTTTCCGACTTCCGAATTTTAACTGCGACTTTTCCTTTTCAAGAACGCCGGCTGATCCGAACGGCTGAAAAGCGTCCACTACATTTGCAAATTCGCAGTCTCCACTCGAGTACTCGGACGTATGCCTCAACGGCACTCCAGCGCACTCCAGCTTGCTAATTCTGTACAAATCCTGACCACTAGTGTTCTAGTAAATACGTGAGTTAACTAAGAGGTTTATATTCCGTACTTCCCCTACAGCGGCTTCCCGCAATCATGGATTTAAATTGTTGCTGCAATATTTAACAAACATGTTGTTTCATTTATACTCTGTGTTCGTACTAAAATCTAGTTTATTTTGAAGCTCATTTGAACTAGTTGAAAGCCTTTTAACTACTGCGAAAAGTCAGTTCTACTGAAATACATTTCCCACATTTAATTCGAGATATAATTCAAAACTTGTAGTGAGAATTTCAACAAAATATTTCTGCTTTATATGAGAACGTAGCAAAATTAAAATATAAAATCTGCACTGACTCGTAGTTTATATCACAAGAATATTATGCATCTAGAATGTTTTATTCACAGCCGGACGGGTCGATTGATAAGGTTAAACTACGCTTGCCGAGGTTGGTTCGTAGACGGGTGACCATCTTTACATACCGGGCCTCGGGAAGCACATTGAGCCGTCGTTTGTGGGTCTTCGACAGTCGTAACGAGTCCTCAGAAGCCCGAAATCTAACAACCATAAGGGGTATCGTGTAACCCAGTAACTGGTTTATGGAGGTCAAATCGGCCGTCGGTCCATGAAAAATACTGGTATTCAGCTGCATTCGGTTAGACTGGAAGCAGACTAACGTAATTTGGAAAATACTAGGCAGATTATGGATTTTCTTAATAGTTGTTAGCAAATTTTACGATAGATTTCCTTATAGGCAATTAGGTACCTACTTACAAAACAACCCGAGTTTTCAAATTCAAGCTCATAACGTAGTAAATTAAACTGCAGAAAGTAGAGAAGTCTCTATCTTGAAGTTTTCCGTCTTCTGATTTCGATTCCTTGTACGTTTAATTCGAAGTTTGCTGGTTTTATATTGATTTGTGAGACTTGGCGCTGGCAATCTTTTTATTTCCCGTTTCGAGTTGACAATTTTTTACTCCATATTTTTTTTCATGCAGAAGTCTACCTACTTTAGAGCCTAGTTTATTTAAACAAAGTATTGACATTACTGTGCTTGAGGAAAATTGTAAAATATCATTGCTACTGTACTTTCACTGCATGTTTATTTCTCTTAAAAAGAATACATTTGATTACACCTATGAGGAAAAACATAATAATTAATCTAAGCGACGGTTTCGCTGAGTTATTAAAAACTAAAATTAAGTTATATAAATAAAATTTAAAGTGTAATTTAAACAGTATACGTATGTACATGGTGCTTTAATAGCCTTTGCTTTTTGAGGTATTTTTATAATCAATTAATATCAAGCACCCCACGCTTTTAAAAAAAATTAAATTATTTTCTACTTTTTAGTTTGGTTTTTAAAGCGTGTTTTTTCTATATTTTTTTTAAATTATTGAATTGTCATAGGTCCTCAATAAGTCTACAAAGTTTAAATGAAATCTGACCGTTTAAAGTGGGTCAAAGTAGCGTCCAAAGGAGTCGGTTACATACAAACATACAAACAAACAAACATACAAGTGAAGCTAATATAAAGCGTGTAAAAACATTAAAGTTATTTGCCATATGTCAGCTAGCACACCTCAATATACCAACAAAATATTGAAAACTAAAGGTACTCAAGCAGAAATAAATAATAAAAAAAAATATCAAAAAAAAAAAACAAAAAAATGCTTGAGGAAGACATTAAATGAAAGGAAATTTAAAAGTCATATTAAAAGTAAACTTAGTAAACAAGCATAGGTATTACAAATGAGAGGATTATATCCAAGATAACAATGCTTGGAAACATGCTGGTCCTGCTCCATAGGGTAATCTAGAGTCTAGACAAAATCAAACTGGTTGCTAATTAAATATTGTATAATTAATTATATTTAGGATATTTATTTACACTCAGTGATTACTTTAACTCACACACTGACTTATTACTTGTTAATATTCTAGGAAAATCGTATACTTACTTTTACAATGTTTGTAAATATGTGAGCACCATGTATTTATCATAAAATTAATTTATCTGTAATTGCTTCACTTTCATTATTTTTACCTTTTTACTTTGGTATGGTAATTTTATTCTAGGTGCATCGTTTTCACACATAATTATACAATGAATGTATGTTAAATATTGTGCTTAAAACATTTTAAAAGAGTAACGGTTGAGTTTCTTGCCCATTCTTCTCCATACGAAACAACATTTTGGAAGGGGCGACTAGAATCAATTCTATTTTAATGCAAATTTTGACGTTCAAAAGTGCCTTTTATGTGCCTATTTGAAATAAATGCTTTGACTTTGATTAAATTAATACAAAAACATAGTCGAATTGCGACCACTAGGCGGCACCTATTCATTAATTTTGTTGCTTTTCAAACAGTACATCAAGAAGAAAAACCTTGAAGCAAAAGATAAAACACACTCAAAAATTACAGTACTTATCCCGACAAAAAGATACCTAGATAAAAGCATTTTACTATGAATGTGCAACTCAGCAGAAGTTCGGAATACGCACATTGTTGAGCACGACAAATTGCACAGCATGTGTGTCGCTGTGTTGCCAACTGCAACGTAGAACGAACATAGCAACAAAGCTAGGTACTTGAAATTGTTGAGAAATAATTTCGGTGTAGTAGAAAATAGGGAGGAGAAAATTGTTGACGGAAAATGGATAGTGAAGGTAAATGAAAATGTTTTATTTATAAAAGAGAAAATTACAAAAGTCTATACTTATTTTAAGGCACGCTTTCACAGTAAGCGATAAACGTAAACATAGGCGCTAGTCTACACGCACACCGTTATTGAGTGAGATGCAGGATCATTTATAGTACAACAGGCGCGTAAAAAATTAAGAAAAGTCCTTCGGAAGATCGGGTTTTATGAAAAAACCACTACATAAATCAATGATCAATAAAGTTTATTGAACTTTTCGATATTTGAGCTTCGTCGGTACCGACTTGGTTTTGGAGATTTTACAGATGTTTTATTACCTAAACACGCCCAAAGTTAGGTTAAATTAGCTAGAAAAACGAATCTTTGTTGGCTCCTAACTTTTTAATGGCTTTTTATTTTTGTGTTCTGTTTCCGTACAGACAATATAATAATGAGGCAGAACCATACCGTGTTTAATGTTTGATATAAATTGTCGTACAGTGGAGTAAAACACTCCCGAAGTTTACATAGGTAAAATGTCGACAAGATTCATCTTAAGGTAAACCTAGTCCACATTTTTCCCATACAAACTTCGGGAGTGTTTTACTCCACTGTTGGACAATGTACATGAAAAATTAAACATGGTATGGTTTTGTCTCATTATTAATATTGTCTGTACGGAAACAGAATACTAAAATAAAAAGCCATTCAAAAGTTAGGAGCCAACAAAGATTCGTTTTTCTTGCTAATTTAACCTAACTTTGGGCGTGTTTCAGTAATAAAAGAAGTGTAAAATCTGAAAAACCAAGTCGGTACCGACAAAGCTCAAATATCGAAAAGTTCAATAAAGTTTATTGCTTATTGATTTATGCAGTGGTTTTTTCATAAAACCCGATCTTCCGAAGGGCTGTTCTTAATTATTTACGCGCCTGTTGTACTATAAATGATCCTGCATCTCACACAATAATGTTGTGCGTGTAGACTAGCGTTTAACTGCTCATCCCTGATACTACCTCTGTCGGACACGATGCCTGGTGAGACAGCGTGCTTTTTAGCCAGGCCCATCAGTGAGTTCGAGCCCGCGACTAGGTTCCCCTTAAGCACTAAGTATAACTGCTGGTATAGAATCACTATACATAGTTTCAGCTCAAAATAAAATACTTTAAGAATTGATATCAAATTATCGGTTTCTTATGTTTCTTAAATTCAAAACATAACAAACGCGTCACCGCACTACATAGGTCAATAACTTTCCACGTTACTTGCTAATCTCACGATAAATCACTTCCGAGTGATGTGTTTATTTCAATTTGAAAAGTTCGGTTTCTGGTATCAATGTACTAAAGATTCTCATAACTTCCGAACATGTAGAGATAGGATTAAGGAGCCGTGCCCTTGGTATGTACATACCCTTTCCGTTACACGTGGTTGATGAGGTATGTTAAAGCCAGATAAATAAATAAATATTGCTGTATTGTGAGAATAATGTAAGTCCTGACAAGGGACTGATTAATTTAGCTACAAACATTTCATCTATTTCCAATCCACTAGATTCCTGCAATACGGAAACTTTCCCGGGTAGCAAGAACATACCACCGTCTTGCACGACTACCAGCTATTGAATGAAATTCTTTGTGAAATTCTCAATTCTCCGTGATTATGCGCTAATGAACGTGAATGAACTTAATTATTTATTACTGTCAGTGTTGCATGCTTTGGAAATAGAATTGACTAGTTTAATTTAATTGTGTAATATGTTTGATTTTTTTAGTAATTTAATTTAATGTTATGTAATGGACTTTGTCTTTGTAATAAATGAATTCTTAGACTGAGATTTTTTTGTTATACAATGGCGGAAATATCCAAAGCGGTACGCTATAGTGCTGCCAGTCTTTAAGGCAATTTTCCTATAAATTCAATAGACAATGATGCGGATGAATTTTTTGATGCCCTATGGGCTCTATTCCTCTGGAAGAAGGTATTTATATGTGCATTCCCGTTCGTTCCACTAGCATTATCAGTGATACGATCGGAAATAAATTTAATATATTTATAAAATTCCCGATCTTCCGACTATCGGGACGACGGCAGTGGGACGATCGGGAATACACGGTCTACCATCCCGCACTGGGCCCGCGTGGTGAATTACGGCCCACTCCCTCTCACACACACACAGTATTAAATACCTCTTTAGTTATAAAGAAGATCAAAAACGTAACAACACTTTAGAGTACTAAAGTAAATTTCACGCCATAGCCAAAATTATCTGCGTGCAACAAATCAAGAGGTTATGTAAATTGCGGCAGGTTTAGTACAAACCCTGGCTGTACCCTTCGATTTCCAATAAAAAACAGATTAGCTGACTGGATCGTTTCTCGAAGTAATTAAATTTAATTGTGTTAAGTTAAATCAATGAGTTTACGTACTGTACGTTCGTTCGTATAACTGCAAGATTCAGTTGTAGGTACTGTAAAGGTCCTGTCGGGGTAGAGGATTTGTTCGAAAGAGTAAAGCCACTAGGCAACATTAGACGCGCAACACGTGCCGCTCAACCTGCTCCGCAACGTTGATCAACATCGCGTGACATTGCCAGCTGACGCGCAACACGACGCGCTACAGACAACTTTACTAAACAAACGATCCTCATTGCCTCTCAACATGATGATCAACATGTTGTGAAACATATCGCGAGTCAAATGTTGCCTAGTCCATACGAGGCTTTACCGTGGCCCTGCACAGGCAACTGCAGGAACACGGGTGGGTTCTAGTTAGTAAAAGTCTGACACGCCCTCCTGCTCCGCCCAGAGCGGCAGAAGTCATTTGATGATTTCCCAGCTGTAAAAGTTGTCTACAATATTACAGAAATGTTTACCAACAACGTTCTTCCCAATCAGTCAGCCAGGCGCCAAAAGACCCTTGTCGGTCTTACCCTACCGCATAACGTAGATTTTATTTAATTTGCGTAAATGATATCAGTATTGGCCCCAAACTATAACTAGAACCGAAAATTCTAAAGGTGCTCTTACACGGGCAATTTTTTGAGCAATTATTGCTCGGCAACACTAATGGATCTATCTGGATCCATTATGTGGAGCAATCTGGAGCAACAACAATAAATTGCCGATGCGTTTCGGCAATATTGCTTCTGATTGCTCCATATATTTCATTAGTTGCCGAATATCCAATCAATTTGGAAATTTTTAGTCAATTTTCTTTCTATCTCGTTTGTACGTATAACTACGTCTCGTTTTTGCGAGAAGAACCGGCCGGCGGTGGAGGCGCGACGGAGGGGGCGTATTGCTTAGTTTTTTAAGCTTCTTCATATTCATGCAATATAACCTGTTGCCAGAGATACGGCCAGACAATATCATGATATTGTCTGGCCGTATCTCTGGCAACAGGTTGTTACATGTTGCCATTGTCCTAAATTGCTGGATGTAGCCGTGACGTCATAGTTGATGAGAATTGACCATGATGGAGCAATTTTAGTTGCTCGTGTAAGCGCACCTTTAGACATGTGACATCCACCAAACTGCACTGAGATACGGCCTCTCTTAGAAAGGAGGTTTGTGTTTTACAAAGCTGATTATGTATTGTGTATCACGCTACATACTAATAGAGCTTCATTAGGTATGTATTCGACTTCAGAATAACATTAGCTTGAACATACCAATTATTACCAAAACTAATTATGTAGGTACAATTATATTAATGAACTGTTCTAACTAAACACCGATCACGTCATAGTCAATTGAACCGGTATCAATGTCCTAGATGACGTAGTTAATTCAGTTTGTATAGCTTTGCTATAATTTATTATGTTAGGTTAGACTATATTAATTATGCATGACAACGCAATTAGTAGGTTAACCATGTGAGATAATCATTTATGGGGAAACTACGGACGCTCAGAGAGCTTTTATAGCTCAGAAAAAATGCATAAGGTTAATTTATAGTCTCAAATGGACTGATTCGTGCCGACCAATATTCACTGATAAACGTTTACTTACACTGCTTTGGGGATCGGCAACTGACGTAGATTCAATTTTCATTTCACAAAAGAGGGCAATACACGCAATCTATAAAATGGGGCCTTGCGAGTCTCTTAGAAACAAATTCAAACAAATTTATATACTAACTCTGCCATTTCTTTATATCCTAGAAAATATCTTGTATGTTCGCAAAAACTTAGGTCTTTACAATATAAAGATGCGATTTCCATACTCTAAATACACGTAGTAAAGTTGAAATTGTGATTTCAAAATTTGGATTAACTAAAACTAGCAAGTAATTTCTAATAAACAGTATCCGCTTCTATAACAAGTTGCCAAAGTCGGTTAGCGATAGAAAGTTTAAAACTCACATCAAACGTGTCTTTATCAAAAAAGCATATTATAAAATAAAAAACTACGTTGAAGACAGGGAAGTTTGGCGTTAATTCGTTCTGCACATGTGGCTTCTTTGGTACCTCACTGACAGCATAACTATGTGAAAGTCTATTAAATGCTCCCAAATTACAATTTTTTATTTTTTTTATTTCTTTACAATGTCTGACACATCCTCGTCATTATTTGACATTATACATCAGTTATTCTAATATCGACTATTTATTAGTGATTGTCATGGAAATCATGTCACTTGATTTAAATAGGTTAATTTTATTTATGTAGATTCTTTTACATATTGTGAATGAGAGAACGTTGTAGGCCTTATAGACTGTAGATTTGTAGACGATTTTTTATTCTTTATTTTCATTCCTCTAAGTACCTGGTACATGGACAGGCCTGCACTGTCCTCCCATACCTATTATCACTGTAATTTGAAAACATTGTAAAAGCCAATTATTTTTAAAAGAGTAACCGTGGAGTTTCTTGCCGGCTCTTCCCCATACGAAGAGAAAAAATGGAGCCGTGCACCTAACTTCTGACGTTTCATAAGTGCCCAAGCAGATTTACGTGAAATAAAATATTTGATTTGATTTGATTTGACTTTTTGACAAGCTGAGAAGTAGATGGTTTGAAGGCCCGACGGCGCGGCTGAGGCTGGCCAGCAAAGCCGGCCAGCAAGCCGAAGCAGCGGTGGTGAGCGTTAAAACCATCTGCGACGATAAGCTCGCGTGGAGCCGCCCAAACCCCGCAGCGCCAGAGGCGTGACAGAAACAATGCTTGCTGCATGATACATGCCTGCTTGCATGTTGCATGCCCGCATGCATGTTGCATGCTTGCTTGCATGCCTGCTTGTCTACCTACGCTTAAATGGTGCCTGAAAAAAAATAACAGCAAAAATTAAAGATGAAAATGTGTGCACAAAATTTTCTATGCGTTTGCTCAAATTAAAATATGGCAAAAATAATAATGAATGTTCGGAAAAATAATACTTCGAACAAATGTTATTTCGGCTAAGTGTAACTTCGGTAAAAAGTTTTTCGACCAAATGAAACGACGTAGTAAAGAAAAAAATCGAATTGATAATAAGTCAACTGATACAGTGGCAGACGTGACTTCGATGAAGTAAAAAAAAACGAAACGATAATAGTTGAAAAGTTTTAGGTGAAATGAAATTCGGTCAAATATTTTTCGAACAGATAGGTAACCAATTTCATGATATTATTATGCATGTAATAGAAATATTTGCACGACTGATAAGTCGAATTTAGTGAGACAAAAAATATTTTACCATGTTACCATGTAAGTACCTATATTCTGGCAAAAAATCAAAATGTTTTACAATACTTATAGGTGCACCCTAATAGCGTTGCACACCATCCATGAACATCTGAATCATTTTGAGGTATATTGCTAAACCATTGCTTCATATGTTCGAAAACTTCGTCTGTTTATCAACGTAAATAACGCAATGAATGATTTTAAACCGTCAAATTGAAAGCCATTCCTATTGTTAGTTTGTTGTTAATAATTAATTATTTTCCATAAGTGACATATTTAAAAGTGTCAATTCGCCCAATTAGGACAAGTAAATTGACTAAAGGCTTCTTCAAACAGCCGCGACGCAACAGCGCGACGCGACACTTGTAGAACAATTTCCATTAAGTTTTCATAGGAATTGTCCTACGAGTGTCGCGACGCGACCGTCGCGTCGCGCTAGTCTGCACGAGCCTTAATAAGCCGTCGGAATTGACCCATGAGGTGTTCTTACACGGGCAACTTTTTGAGCAATTATTGCTCGGCAACACTAATGGATCAATCTAGATCAATTAAGTGGAACAAACTAGAGCATCAACAATAAAATGCGGAAATTGTGTCGGGAATATTGAATATTCTGATTGCTCCATATACTTATTTCACATTTCTCAATGTCGCCAATATGAGTTGCCGAATATCCAATCGGTTTGGAAATTTTTAGTAAATTTTCTTTCTATCTGGTTTGTACGTAAGACTACGTCTCGCTTTTGCGAGAGGAACCGGCCAGCGGCGGAGGCCACGGGGGGCGTTTGTATTGCCTAGTTTTTTAAGTTGCTCCATATTGCATGGTATTGTGTTGCTCTAAATTGCTGGATGTAGTCGTGACGTCATATAGTTGACGAGAATTTACCAAGATGGAGCAATTTTAGTTGCGTACCTTAATCGTCAGTAACGTTACGTTAAACGTCAGTTAACCACAAAACTTGCGATTTTAAAATAATCAGCGTAGTTTCAATTACCTACCTACAGGTTTAATAAAAACACTGGAATGAACCGATAGATAACTCCAAACACAATAAAGGCAACACAGAAATCAAACGAACTATAAACCAATCAAAATACAAGCAAATATTTCATAATGAATAATAGCTCAAACTATTTAGTGTGTTGAATCAATAGGTCAGTCGTTCGTTACACTAACAAGAGAAAATATTCAATGAACGATTGAATGATTGAATATTTCTATTCACAAACAAAATGTTTTCGTTCTTTTAACTGAATGAACTTGAGTAACTACAATAGGTTCAGTGGAGCTGTAATTGGATTTGTTCGTTCGACTTTCTGTTTTGATTCCGTGTTGAGGTAATAATCGTGTTTTTGTTAAAAAGTTGTGAAAGCTTTGCTGTTACACGAGTAAGTTTTGATCTGATATTTATATCCAACGCTGTTTTGCTATGATGGGGCTAATGTATGATTATTTTTGTTTCATGCGTTTTATTTGTGTTTTTTTTTTGTTCTATCTGAATCAATATTCCTTATTATTTAAATTAGTTCAGTGACTAACTTACAGAGGACACACAGGATAAACTATTAGGTATAGCTTGAAACATCTTCTTGTAATGTACCGTCACCAAAAAAGATAAAGAATGTCGTCGGATATTGTTGAAGTTTATTAAGAAACCGAATTTTGGTTTTGAATAAAATTTCATGAAATTAATAGAAAACAAACAGTTCATTTATAAAATTACATTCCATTCGAAATCATTAATCGGTTTCATATTAAAATTCGACTATATGCGACGACCCTAGATTATCTCTTTTGATGAATCTACCTAAAGACAATTTTAACAGACTGTCGTAAAGATACATTACCTAGGTACATAATAATACGATCTAACACCAGTCTCGTAAATCTAATTTGCTCTTGTTTATAGGTAATATAATTTCAATAACAGTATTAAGCTGTCCTCTAAAAAAACCAGCAAGGTATTTTTACTTATTTATTTATCCAAAACCATTTGGTATTTCTACCTAACGAGCATGGGAACTAAAAGGAGCCAATAAGCATAGTTTGTCGTCCAGATTCCAAAGGGATCCCGGCATGTAGGCGGGGCGGGTACCCGGTCCTAGAATTTCAGCCATTCGATCTGTGACCGGCTCCGAACAAAAACACTAACGACTCGTCAAAATAAAGGAATCGTTGAACGATTTAAAATTGGACAGCAAAAGATGGCCGAGGTTTTATCACTGGCTGAAAAGGGGACTGATTGCTTCGAAAACTGTTTGTGGAGAATGTTTTTGGGATTATAAAAAAATTATAATATTATTTGTCTCATGTTTTTATAACATGGGTGTAGGCACTATTTCTAATTAGTCACTAAAAGAAATGAGTAACCAGGGTCATCGGATATAGTCGAAGTTTAGTAAGAAACGAATGAAAATCTTCAAATAAAATTTTATTTAATTCTTTCTATGAATACTACAAACAAATCATTTATCAAATTAAATTTCATTTAAATACATCTATAGGTTTCATACTATACTTGAACTATATATCCCACGATCCTGGTTAAATATATCTTTGGGTGACTGTAGATACACCTATGCTTAACCCTTCGAAGAAAACAGGCGTGATGTTACGTTGTAATTATTTAAAAACCAAACCTCCTTATTAATAAACGCGGAATAAAGTAAAAATAATTCTCTATCTATTCCATACATAACCTCAAGCCCATGGGGGTAAGCAGAACCTGCAGAACGGCACTGCTACGATCTTTTCTTACATACCGTCCTTTTAGCTTCGGGTGATTCAAAATTCTTTCGAAGTTTAAGTTAAACATAACTTTACTTGAGGGCTAAACTTCTATTATTAAAAAAATGTTTTTCAGTTATTTTAAAATAACCCAAAACAAAAGAACTTCAACGAGCAATATTTCGTTTTACAAGGCTGCTAAACTTTTCTTTCTAAATCTCACTTAGGCCGTCAAAAGAAAATAAACCCTGGATTTTAAAAGTCGAATCTACTCGGGGATTTACCGCCTGAACGACAAAAGCTTTTGAGTCATTTGTTTTGGGGATTTCACGAATCCTATCAAAAATTATGTAAACGCCAGTATTTTAATTGAAGTTTTATACGTAGATATTTTATTTCGTAATACCTAATTTCGAACAAGACTCGTGTTATACAGGGTTACAGGGACGCATCGACGCGCAATCTGAATCCATGAATTCTGCACATTGTTCTATACACCGAGCGCAGATTTTTTATGTTTAAAAAAACCTCTGTTGTTTCAGAGAAAATTGCAATAGGTACCTAGGCTGTCAAAATGTATGGCAGATCTTATATTTTTTATATAACCCACGAAACGTTTCAACACTAGGGGCGAAATTGTTTGTTTTATTTTAAGAGTTTTTCAGGGTTTTATGTACTGAACCCCCATGTAACAGGTTCCATCGTATTTCCTTAGACACATTGTTGTTCCGAGAAACATAATTATAATATATTGCACCTAATGTTTATCTTTTAAAATTATACATACTTACATAAAATCTATATTATGAACTACTATAAGTATTTCAATTTCCAAAGGGTTAGTTCACCTTTGACATTACATAATAAGGTCTAGTTTATTATCATTCACTTCTATTAAATAACAATGAATTAATAACGATCCAAAATAAAGGCTCCGTTCTTCATTTCTTACCTATCTCAGAGCTGCGCAACACACTATCAGTAGCAATGGCTTTCATTTTGACAGTTCAACGCAATGTATATTACATTGCGTTTACGTTGTTGATCAGATCAACTTGTCGAAAATATGTCGTAATGGATTAGCAATATGTTTCAAAATGGTTCCGATATTAGGGGCCATTCAAGTATTACGTAAGCACTACAGGGGGCGGGGGGGGGGGGGTCTTAGCTTTGCTTATTTTTTATGACATGGGGGATGGGGGAGTCTGGATGGTGTTTACGTCAGCAGTATTTCTTCTTTACTTTTTTGGATTTTCTACGAAATTTAGGCAATTTTGGTTTGAACACATTTGGCAACCCTACTTGTCTATGAATAGCTCGAAAAATCGATGTCGATATTCCAAAAAAACACGAAAGTGAACAGACACACAACATTGAACAGCAAACATTGTTAATTTGAATTAATATACCAAAATTTTAAAAGAAGTTTGTTTTGTTCGTTAATTTAATAAAGATTATGATAACTGAATACCATCTCAATAAAATTTGCTTAAATAAATATTAAATGCGTTAAAGTCCTCTATTTCTAGACTTATAACTGCTGCTCATGAATCAATAAATAAACCAGAACACGTTGAAAAATGCATGTACAAATGTTTACGTGAGCATGGGACGGGGGGGGTAAGAGTTTTGCTTACTTTTGCTGACGAGGGGGAGGAGGGGGTTAATAATTGCAAAAAATCTGCTTAGGTACGTCATAGTTGAATGACCCCTTAGGGTGCTGGTTTACATTCCATTTCCACGGAATCAGGCTCGTTAAAGACATCTTCTACAATAATGTAGCCACCTACCGATTTCAAACGGTTTCGTAAGGACAGATTTTTATAGATTAATAATTAAAATTACAAGGGACATTGGTGCTACTTACTCTAATTTAAATACCAACATAAACATCAATAGCAGTACATCCAAATTTATTACAATAATCTCCTATTAACAGCTTTAATAAACCATAATTCAATGCTCAACAATTAGTTTGAACATACTACCCACGATAATATCTTAGGACCCGCCCACACTGCACCCAAAATATGTCCATACCTTTATCTAAATCATCGAATTAAAGTATACGTGGTACCTTTATGGTGTCTATGGTCTAAAACAAGAGGGGCTCCCTACTGAGCGCACCTCTAATTGGTCCGGACTGGGACATTTAGACTCAGCAGGTATTCGGTCGTCGTGTCACCTTTCACTTTGTTTGCGATTAATATGCGGCCAAAAGTATTCCTATAGTTTATTAGTGTTGTTTGTTCCACGGTCTTGGTGTGGTCAGTATGAGGTCACCATACTACTTACTACTTTACGTGTGTGTGGGTGTTTGAGGAATTATTTTGAAGGGACGTTTCTTTATCGTAGCAGAGGGGCTTGTGGCTTGTGGCTAAGTATTAACAGCCCTTCGGTTTCGTGGATAGGTGACCATCTTTACATATCAAGACCCACCGTGCCTCGGAACGCACGTTAAGCCGTAGGTTCCGGCTGTCATTCATAGATCTTTGGCAGTCATTACGGGTCGTCAGACGCCCGAAATTTTGACAACCAGTCTTATCAAAGGGTACCGTATTACCTAGTAACTGGGTTGTGGAAGTCAGATAAGCAGTCGCTTCATACAAAGTGCTGGTATTCAGTTGCATCCGGTTACTACGGAAGCCGATCCCAACATGGTTGATATGGATAAAGCTACGGAGATGATGATCCTTTAACATGTCTGTTCATTAAAAAAAATACTGTCAGTGAAGCAGATGCCAACAGTTTAGTTTTACTTTAATTTAAATAAATTGTTGTGAATTAAATTAGGTTATAGGTACTTAAGGCGAATTTCATCAACTCATAAAAACCGCGTTCAAGAGCTGTCACTGCTGTCAGTGTCATAACTGTTGGGGAATATTGACACTGACATCTATTGAAAACAGTTTCGATGTACTGATTGTGTTAAAGTAAAATCAGCTCTTAGAGGAAAAAATCTAGCAGTTCCTAGACAAAACAACTTCTGGGTTTACAAATTAAATAATTGATTTGCTTGAACATAGGTAGGTACATGATTAGGTACATAATTACAACAAAAAATCTTCTTAAACTTACGCCTTCCAGCGCTGAAAAGCATTTTAAATACTCGACCAATACAGATAACAATAATTGTTGCTTCATAAACTAGCCTCAAGAAACACCACCAAGGTACTTCCAATCCAAAAAAAAAACATCGGCGTCGTCTACATACATTACCTGTATCAAAATAATCAAATTAACATCAGTAAATTAAATCCCAACAATGTCATGTCACAGCAAATGTCGGACTAGTGTCATTTAAATCCAAATCCTCTTAGTTAGGCAAGAACCAGTTTAATGGAACGTACCTTTAACAAAGTGTAACGAAACATTTCTTTTTTAATGCGATTAACACGCCGCAACTTATTATGTAGGCTGTGGTAATTAAAATATGGAGTATTTATTATACGAGAACTGTCAATCAGGGATTTAATGTGTTTGGAAACAGTCTCAGATTATTTTTGGATTTTTAAATTACTTATAAGTTCAATGGATCGAATTAACTGAAACGAATGATCCAAACGAAGGGGCTCGTAGGTAAATAATGCCGAACTGGGTGATAGAGGGTAAAGCTGCTCATTCCGCGGTCTGTTCGTGGATGGGTGAGCATTCATTCCTAGCGAGCGCGTTGAGCCGTTGGTCCCGGCTGTCATTCGTGGATCTTTGATAGCGGCTACGGATAGTAAGAAGCCCAAAATTCTGACTACCAGTCTTACCAAGGTATATTGTCTTACCCAATACTTAACTGGGTTGTGGAGGTCAGATAAGTAGTTGCTCCATGTTAATTACTGGTATTCAGCTCAGGTCAGGTTAGACTGGAAATAGACGCCGACATGAATGGAAAAAGCCTGGGCACATTAAATGGATCGAAATAACTCATTCGTTGGTCTTGTGGTCGCAAATGTGACACTGCTGCACCCAAATTGCTTTATCATATCAGCCGAAAGACGTCCACTGCTGCACATAAACCTCCCCCAAAAGGGGGGATTTGCCATAATCGACATGCTTGGCAGGCGGGTTGGTGATCGCAGTATGGTGGTCAAATGCATAGAGAACGCTGCTGCCCATTCTCTAGTAAGTCTTAGTCGCCTTCTACGACACCCACGGGAAGAGATGGGATGGTGCTATTCTTTTACGTCCGGCACCACACGGAACCGTTAATTGCGTTAACACATTATTAATCATAATCTGAATCATTTTGAAGGTTATTGAAAGAAAATACAAAGAAAGAAAATACACTTATTCAGCACAGACTAAAAAGGCACACAAAATACAAAAAAAAAAAACTTTCAATAAAAAAAAAATAGTAAAAGGTGTAAAGTGTGATGTCAGAAACTAGCATTAAAGTGTGCCTCATGGCCACGCTAAAAAGGCCCAGTTCAGCAAAATGCCTGACAACTAGTGCCTGACGCTGGTTTTCAACTGAACCTGATTATATTGCCAATCCATTGTTTCATATGTTCGAAAAAATTGTCTGCTTAGCAACGTAAATAATGCCTTGAATGTTGTGGATCTGTCAAAATGAAAGCGATTGCTAGTGATAGTGTTTTACGAAATTATCCACCCTTGTGGTCACGAGAACCTAGATTCAATGCCTCGGTCGTGTTATTGAGTTTTTCAATTAAGATTTTTCTTAATCTGAGGCGGTATGTGTACAAATGGATACCAAAGTACACATGACATACCTACATTTTTAATTTAAATTCTGCAACTGTTGGCAATTTGCCGTGGAGTCGATAAGTTGCACAGCGATTGAATTAATTTTTTCAATTAGAATTTTATTACTCTTTTAATTGAAATTGCTATTGCTGTTTTTGTGTAATTTTCATTTGAGTAAGTAAATTCGTTTTTTTTTTTCGATAAAGCGCTGTTTTTTTATTGTTGTTTTTATCGTGAACTAGCTTTTGCCTGTGGTTTCGCCCACGTGGAGGTCGAAAATTATCCCACGGGAAAGTACTACCGGGATAAAAAGTATCGTATGTGTGTTAATCCAGGTCATAATCTATATTTGTGCCAAATTTCATTCGTTCAGCCATTTTTGTGTGATTAAGTAAGAAATAGCCAAACATCTAAATATCCAAACATCTAAACTTCATCATCATCATTTCAGCCGAAAGACGTCCACTGCTGGACATAGGCCTCCCCAAAAAGGAGGGTTTTGCCATAATCGCCACGGTTGGCAGGCGGGTTGGCGATTGCAGTATGGTGGTCACATGCATAGAGAACGCTGCTGCCCATTCTCTAGTAAGTCCCTTCTTAGCCCGCCTTCTTCGACACCCATTGGAAGAAATGGGAAACATCTAAACTTGCAGTCTCATATTTATAATTATAAGGTAAATTTGTAGTCACCGTTTAAATTTTTCAGGGTGATAGTACCCGTGAAATTGAACAACTTTCTCCAAGGAACATGGGTAGAAATATAAAAAAAAATCGAACCTTCCATACAAAATCAATAGTCAGCTGATCGATTTTGTATGGGAGGTCCGGTTTTTTTAGAAATTTTTGTAGGATAGTAGGATCATCATCTGCCTAGCCCTTTCCCAACTATGTTGGGGTCAGCTTCCAGTCTAACCGGATGCAGCTGAATACCAGTATTTTACATGGAGCGACTGCCTATCTGACCTCCACAACCCAGTTACTGGGTAACACGATACTCCTTGGTAAGACTGGTTGTCAGACTTTCGGTCTTCTGACGATCCGTAACGACTGTCAAAGATCCACAAATGACAGCCGGGACCAAGCGGCTTAACGTGCTTTCCGAGGCACGGAGGGGTATTGGTATCCCCCCCAGTGGGGTTCCCGCATTGTCGTTGCGGGGGGGCTCAGTAACCGTGGTCACCCTCCCACGGTGAAGCGAAGAGGAACCCCAAGGTGGGGCCGCTCGTCAGGGCTTGTGCCTCCAAGCCGACGACGTAGCGGCCAAAAAGTAGGTTGCGGTGAGGTGCATCGCAACTGAGGCGGGCCGCGATGTCGAATGGGAGGCATCGCGGCTGAGGGTTACAGGCTGCGGTGGAGGAGGAGTGCCGGTACTTCTGAGTAGCGCTTTTCCCTTCCGTAGCCTGGACGGAGCCGCCACCGTTTGATGGCGGACGCGGTGGGACCGCAGGGGAAGAGGAGTGTCGGTATAGCGTTGACCGCTCTCCCTATCCCCTGCGGCCGAAAAGTGGTTGGCGGCGGGGCCACTGTACTGACCCGTCGCAGGAGGACGTCAGCAGCAGCTGGTGGGGCCCGCAAGGGCCGATGCCTGCTAGGGGTGCGGGTTGTTCGAAAGAGATACCGCGGCCCCTGGCATACGGGCAGCTGAAGGAACATGGGTGGGTTTTAGTCAGTAAAAGTCTGACACCTGCTCCAACCAGAGCGGGAGAAGTCATTTGATGATTTTTCACCCACAAAAAAAAAAAAAAAAGAAAAGATGGTCACCCATCCACGGACCAACCGCGGCAAGCGTAGCTTAACCTGATCGATCGACAAGTGCAGCTATTGTTACTTAGCCATAAGCCCCTCAGAATGCCCCAGCCCCAGGATAGTAGGATATCGTGCTATATAATACTGCAACAGCCTACCTATCATTCACGGCTATTAAATGAGGTTTTCTTTAAGTATTTTTCTGCACATCGACTGTTTTAAGGTTATTTTTTTTGCAAAATTTTATCATCTTTAATATAATACAGGTTGGCAAGTAAATCGACGGGCAACCTGTTACCATGGAAGTATTCGTACATTATAAAAAAAGTTCTGTTAACATTTTGAGTGCGTAGGTATTATATTAATGATATGACTTTTTTTTAAGTATGTTGCATGCTTAATTCATCTACGAAAGAGCGACGGGAGGAGTAGACTGTAAAGCCAAGACACCTAGCTTAGACCATAACTGCGTCATTGTTTACCGTTTGAATCAGCGCAGCAAGCTCAGTCGACGTCAAGGCTGTTTCAACTACGAGCTCGTCGTAGAGTGGAGACAAACCATTAGCACTTAGAGAATAACATAACAGCACCTGATACTAGTGCAGAAATTTTCCATAGGTTATCAAAAAAAGCATAGAAATGCAAATATTTTTGTACATGTGTCTGGGTTAAAAATCATGAATCTTTGGTACAGTTAGCGCGTCAATGTCCCTGCCAGCCTTTATAGCAACCTGTAGTATCGCTTTCACATACCAAAAGAAGGTTGTATCATGAGAAATTTCAACTTATTCTTCAGGGTGGACACCACACGGTCAATACTTTTGGTATTGCAGATGTCCATTGACGACGATGACCATAGAAATAAGATATTTTGGCGGTATATGGCGTTGACCTAACCTACATAGCGGAAAAAGCCGAGAGGGTAGTTGCTTTTTTCCATTCAATGTCAAAAAGTCTACATTTAAGAATTTAAAATCATTCGACAGTAATAAGCGTCCTAGGACTTTGGTTTTCTGTACAAGCCCTAAGCTTTGCAAATCCTCTCCAATCTTCTTCACTAAATCGTATCTTTTATAACTCAATCAGCCAAGCACTAAGCGTTATTGCATCTACAATAAACAGATCACCGTCACTCGGTACAAATTCGTATAAATTGGATAATGGTCGGGACGGGTCGGATCGGGCCGGACGTCACCAATCTGTCCATTGCCGCAAGTGCGGATAAGTGGCGTGTAATGTATCGTTTTAATGCGTTAATGTACGACATCCGATACGAAAATGTTTTCCCACAATGTTGTTTTGGAGACACTGTTTGGATAGTACACGTAAGATTAAGGTTTTCCGTTTGTATTAGAGCGTCGTTCTAGCTGGCGAACGAGGAAACGAGGAAACTAATATGTGACCAATTTGAAAACAAAATCCCGTGCACACAATGACCACATCTGTTAGCAAGCGTTACTATAGCGGCTGAGCGCTGCAAGCAATAATAGTCCTTACGGTGTATACATGTTAGTTCAGTTCGTACATGTGCATAAATACGTACACAAACTCACGCCTGTTTCCCAAGTGGTTAAGCACAAACTACAGAACGCCATCTGCTACGATCCTTACTTACTTCTTTAGTCTCGTTTTCGTTTAAACATCTGGTCATACGCACGCCGATTGCGAGTACTACATTATTTCAGATACTGCTGGCAGACGCCATATGGAATTGTGAAGAGAGAGAGAGAGATTTTGAATCGTCTATTTACTACTTAAATATTTTATCTGAACCTTCGTGGACTTAAAAAGAAATATTCTTCGGTTATACAAAAAAAAATCAGCTGTTTCATTGAAAAGTGCAGTACCTACACGGTCAAAATGTATGGAACAGCTGATTTTTTTTTTGTATAACCGACGAATAATTTCTGCGCTGGTTGGTCGAGAATGATATGGTGAGTTCATGGTTACAGTTTGCGCACTGGTTAAAAATGTATCCTGTATAATCAATATTTAACAAGATGGTCCATTGTTCCGTGTGGTGCCGGACGTAAAAGAATAACACCACCCCTTTTCTTCCCATGGGTGTCGTAGAAGGCGACTAAGGGACTTACTAGAGAATAGGCTGCAGCGTTCTCTATGCATTTGACCACCACACTGCGATCGCCAACCCGCCTGCCAAGCGTGGTGATTATTGCAAATCCCCCCTTTTGGGGGAGGCTTATGTCCAGCAGTGGACGTCTTTCGGCTGATATGATGATGATGATGATGATGGCCCATTACATCAGGATGGTCTCTTCATTGAAATTCTTGCCTTGGCAAAGCGTGGTAATCACAGAACAGAGGAAATTGTGTAAGGAGTGGTAATTGTGTAACATTTTAACCGTAGGAATGGCTTTTATTTTGATAGTATAACAACATTCGTTGCGTTATATTTTTCGTACATAGAAAGCAATTTACTAGCAACAGATACCTTTCGAAATATTTCAGATTCTGATTGATAGGATAGGATATCAATTTGTGAAGGATCTTTACGTATTGGTCATTCCTGACGTGAAAAAGAAAATACACCAAAGCGTTATACCTAAAGAATTAAATGTTCTGTCAAGATCAAAATAAATAAGACTCACCTCATCACCTAATGACACTTTAAACACGCTATCTGAGCTATATCAAAGAAGCTTCAACGTAAGAGAAGATATTTAAAAACATGAAGATGTAGATGTGAAGTGAGGTCGTTATCAATCACTTAAACACAGTAGCACCTGTGTATATGATCGTAAGATGGACATACCACTATTAAAGCTCGTTTAAGTGCATCACTGTGTGCACTCACTTACAAACAGATACATGAGTGTATGTGAGTGTATCGGCTCCTCGTGAGCCGTGCGAGTTGAAAGTGTCAATTGAGTGAATGGGTCATCGACTTGCGGGCTGATTTGTGTACATGGGGGCAGTGTATGACTGTGTAGGCACCTGATTGTTTGAACTGAAGTGATGGCTTGTATTTGCATGCTCAGAGTCGAACTATATACATATTTACGACCGCCAAATATATTATAATAATAATTTAATAAAGTAATAGAAATCAAACAGTTTATTTATCAAACTACTGAAAAAAGAATCAACGTTCCTTGTTTGCATTCGATGCGTTTGCGACAGAATTGAATAAACACTTTTAACAACGGCTTTTCAGAAACAAAACAAGAAAATAGGCCGTTTGGTTCCAGGGAAAGAAAAGATCACAATATAAACACTTTCCAGTTACAAAAATACCCTATAAGACCTATCAATAAATTTCTCCTTTGTTAATAACAAAACACTGGAATTAATATATCCAATAACCCCATTTCATAGACAATTTACGAACAACAATTATAATTACGATGAAAAGCAAACATTTTACACAGATATAAACTAAAAACTTAATAATATACACAATATGTACAGTCGACAGCAGATCGGTAGTAACACTTTTACATGATCTAGAGTAGTACGGAATTTCAATAGAATAAGAGGCCAGCTCTTGGTTTAGACCTTGGTAGAACCTTCTATGACAAGCTTCCCTCTTCTTTGCTAGATTTACATTTTAATGCGTTTAAAGCGAAAGTAAAATCAAATCTTTGTTCGAAGGCATACTATTCTATCAACGACTACTTAAACGATAAGAATTGTTGGTCGCTGTGATTAACTCAAGACCACGCTTATGTTCTTTCACCAGAATTAGCTTAACTACTGACAGGTCATATGAATTACTTCATATCATTATTTATTTAATTTGACTGCATAAACCATTTTTTTTTATTTTTATTAATTAAATTTTCATTTATCGTTGAATGAAAATTATATGCTATTAGAATCAAGTTCTTCCAACATAAGAGACAGCTGTGCTGCTGGGGAGTTTGTTGCGCCACTTCTTCTTCCCAGCTAAAGCACTAGGAAGTGGTGAAGGGCGGGCTTTTTGGGGGACTGTCTTATGTAATTTTGACGTTCAGAAAGTGCTGACTCTCAGCCTAGATTGAATAAATGACTTGATTTGGATAGAGACCACTGCTGACGTGTGAGGTCTTCTTAAACCAGACTTTGAAAACAATAAAAAAAAAATTAAAGGGGTAGAGTAGAACACCCATCAACATGAACAATTTTTACTGTGGGACCAATTTCGATTTCGCAAAAGAAAACGAATTTATACAAAATGTTGTTGTTTGTCGTCAGTTACTCTGTATTTATATGTTTAATAGTTTAAAACTCTCTATAGTACGTGGTCGTCACGCGATCATAGTTTCGTCTAGTCATGTTTAGACATTACAGCAATTTGGCTTTATTAGGTTTTTTTTACGAGCAATTTGAAGCTAGATAATAAATGTATTATAATGGTCAACTTTTACGGTGAAATTGATCCATCAATATGGAATGGTACTTTAAACTTGGTGTAGGTGTAGGTAGGTCTGATAAATTACCTTATTTTTACGTTTTAAAACTATCACGATGACATTGGTGTCGATTCTTTTGTCACAAAATTCTCTAAACTCAAACGACAAACGACGATTTCGCATTCTGAAATTGACCAAAGTGACACAAATTACCTATGTTTTCGTTTCACAGCACTAAGATTGCACTGAGAATTTAGTGAAAATGGCAATTTTACTATTGTTGTCAATTTCATTATTCCAACCTAAGGTATTTTGATTGTCTAACTAAATCTGATTATTTTTAATCGCGATTAAAAAGGCGTGTAATAAAATTAGTTGTCAAAAAATACAATTCACACACCTCGACTTCAGGTGCAAAAACAATACTGTATCTTTTTTTCTTTTTTGTTGAAAATGGTGCGTCTTATCGTAAAAATAATGAAAATTTCGACCCCCCTTTATAAACCCCATAGACCTCTAAAACTCAACATGTAGGTAATCATTTTTCAAATTTTCCATGTAAAAAGTGAAAAATTCCATATAAAACACATCGAGACTGCGCCACTGCGGAAGGACAAACAAGTACCACGTTACGAAGCAAAAAAAACTAAGTGGAGTCGCGACTGTCAAATTCGATTCTAGTTGTGTGAATTTTATTTTAAATTTTGAGTTTTTTTCTCAGAATAGCTTTAAAATTTTCCTAACCAAAAGTGAGGAATTTTAGTGGTAGTTTAGTTCGGTGTACAAGAAAATCGGCACCATTATCTTTCACTGTATACCTAAACGAACTTTAGAAAAGAGACTTAAAACGTAAAAGGACTTTTAATCTTATTTATTTACGTATATATAACCATTTCTGTACCTATAATTTTATGTAGATATAAAAAACAAGAGAAAAAGAACAGAAAAGTAAACAAAGGAACAAGTTTTGCGCTTTTTCTCCAAATTCAAATGTAACGCCATTTACTCTATCTTTAAAATGCTCAAACTTTATGTTGCTCTCACTACCGGCTTCAGCACTCTTGAAACCCATGATGAAAACTTTGAAAATTTCTCCAACAATTTTTTTTGAGCTACCATCTTGGATTTTCATTATTCTTCACTATCGGCTTCACCACCCTCAAAAACCTTTCAAAAGACACCCTTGATGAAATAAAAACTTTCGCAGCGCCATCTTTAATTTTTCTTTTTACCTCAGTATTTCAACATCCTCGAAAACCATGAAAACAATCTCATACGTAAGCACGGACCCATGGTGCCTCCGGAAGCACGTTAAGCTGTTAGTCCGGCGCCTAATCCCTCCCGGTGTCGGATTGCGTGCCGTCTGCCGTCCCATCGGACTATGAGAGTAAGGGAAAAGAGTGCACCTGTGTCTGCGCACATACCTGTGCGCTATAATATCTCCCGCCGCGAAGGCTATAGTTTCCGTTGCGATTGGTTGCCATGGCCGAAATACGGTCTAACTAAGAACTTTGCTTCCAAACTAACGTGATTTCAGGATTGTTCCTCCAATTAATATTTATTCAATTCTGTGGCTTTTGCGGACAAGTCTGCCACATTCTTACCAATGATAGGACATCAAATGTCGTAAAAGGACACTTGTTACTATTGCCCATCTAGCTCTGACACTTTTTACATCCACGTCAAATGTCGCAAATGTCCCACAAATTGCTTTGTCCCGAACAGAAAGTAATCGCCTAGATGACGACTAGAAAAAGTATTATTACACTGTATTCCCTAGCGAAAATAAATAAAGTAACCTTATAAAAATCCGTTAGCGTGATACACAGTTGATTATAAAAGGTTGTCCTATATTTCTGTATACGTCAGTTCTAGGTTGATGACCCACAGATTGATCTGGAAACCCAGAACTGGTAATAATCTTGTGTGGCTGTGGCTGTAAGTCTCCTAGAAGTGCGGTGGCCACATAGTGTCCGCAACTTACCCGTGAATGATATCATCATCATCATATCAGCCGAAAGACTGCTGGACATAAGCCTCCCCCAAAAGGGGGGATTTGCTATAATCGCCACGCTTGGCAGGCGGGTTGGCGATCGCAGTATGGTAGTCAAATACATAGAGAACGCTGCTGCCCATTCTCTAGTAAGTCCCTTAATCGCCTTCTACGACACCCACGGGAAGAAATCGGGTGGTGCTATTCTTTACGTCCGGCACCGCACGGAATGATATCACTAAAAAGTTATTTATGAAGGTAAGTCGGTGTGTTTTCCTAGAGATCGTTTTTTGACACCGTAACGTTAAACTATTTTGCGATCGTTTTCATGAAAGCCGTCACTACGGCCATTGTATGGTGGCCATAGGAAACCGTACCATTACGGTCTCGAGACCGAGTTGCCTATGAAGGAGTTCTACGGGAATGGGTCCAGGAGTTTCACTTTCATCACACAGTACCTATATAAACATATCTGTAATTGTTTCTCAAAATACACAAGAAAGTAACCTTAATACATTTTTAATCTAAGCATAAACGGCGATTACCGACATAACATCATTCAGAGAAACGGAACAACGTAATAATTTCAATTACAAGCTTCATGTTGAACTGAGATTATAATGTGTTTATGGTTAATTAGGATGGCTTACTTACTAGTCGACTCGCACGAATGAACTCGCCCGAATCGAGCGAATCGTCACGTTTAAATAATATAACATAGTCTATTCGCGTTAAGAAAATAGTGACTCATCGTTGTCACTCAGCTTAGCCAGGCCTCTTGACCAATTAGATTATATTAAATTATAGTGTATATCTGAAGGACTTACTTCAATTGGTCAATGTGAACACGGTTTTGTAATTACTAACAAAAACTAAAATTAACTATGATCTAAATGGTCAAGGGGCGGGGCTAAGCTGAGTGACATCGATGAGTCCCTATTTTCTTAACGCGAATAGACTATATCTATTTTCTGTAGGCGATTCACACTAAGTTAATTTATTTGTAGGTGAATCTACAATTCTAGAAATTCGTTTTAGGCAACTGGCACGAAAAGTGCACTAACTTTATTACAATTTCTGGAATTGTCGATTGTAAGAGAATCGACAATTTCAATTCAAATATATTAGCATCGTTCGAGTCGTCTATACAAAATATTACATCATTTAGGGTCGGTTCACAACGAGACGCGACGCGACGCAACGCTGTGCTGGCAACAGGAAAAGGTATAATTTCACTACGAGCGCGCAAGCGAGTCAAAGAACGCTGAGATGGACCGTGTTGTGCGGCCCGTATACCTTATTGTGAAGTAAAAAAACTTTTTTCAAAAAAAAAAAAAAACAACCGACTTCCAAAAAAAAAAGACTAAAAAGTGAAAAATAACTTTAATTTCGTATGACGGTGACTTTGGATATGTATTTTAATTTTTTGTCACCGCCTTTCGAAATTAAAGTTATTTTTCACTTTTTAGTCTTTTTTTTTTGGAAGTCGGTTGTTTTCTTTTTTTTTTTCACTTTTTAGTGGTTCACATGTGCTTACCCCTTCACAGCGTCCCGGCGTGAGGTTTTTTTTTTTTTTCTTTTTTTTTTCTTTTTTTTGTGTGGTGGCCAGTGGCCCCGCCGCCTACCACTTTTCGGCCGCAGGGGATAGGGAGAGCGGCCAACGCTATACCGACACTCCTCTTCCCCTGCGGCCCCACCGCGTCCGCCATCAAACCCCCCCGGCCCCGTCCAGGCCACGGAGGGGAAGAGCGCTACTCAGAAGTATCGGCACTCCTCCTCCGCCGCAGCCTGTAACTCTCAGCCGCGATGCCTCCCATTCGACATCGCGGCCCGCCTCAGCTGCGATGCACCTCACCGCAGCCTACTTTTTGGCCGCTACGTCGTCGGCTTGGAGGCACAAGCCCTGACGAGCGGCCCCACCTTGGGGTTCCTCTTCGCTTCACCGTGGGAGGGTGGGTGACCACGGTTACTGAGCCCCCCCGCAACGACAATGCGGGAACCCCACTGGGGAGGTCCCAGCGTGAGGTTATGTTTGGAAGTGGTGTAAACAATAGACAGACATGAGATTTCTGCAATTTCAGTCCATTTGCTATCATTTATTGAGGAGTTCCGTTGCCTATCTCCGAGGTTCTTCATCAGATCTTCACCAAATTGAAATAGGACCACTCCTAGAAAGTACTCTTCCAAAAACTATCCAAATCGATTCAAGTGTGCCTATAAAATTTGAACAGTTCTCTCTATTTCTCCAGGATCCCATCATCAGATCCTGACTTGATGATCATGGGACCACCTGGGAAGTATACCCTTTCAAACAAAAAAATAATAATCCAAATCGGTCCAGCCATCTTCGAGTAATCGGGGAATATACATAAAAAAAAAAGGTTCCGACGAATTGAGAACCTCCTCCTTTTGGAAGTCGGTTAATAAGATCTATTTTGTATCGTGATCTTAAAAAGTGCGCGCAGCGTCGCGTCGCATCGTGTCTCGGTGTGAACTGACCTTAAGTGCCCGATTTGGGCGAATTAATTCGTGCGAGTCGACAAATAAGCCATTAGGATAGGTATTCCAGTTTTAACGTTCACAGAAACGCATTAATGTACCACCAAGGTCATGGCGTAGCCGTGCCTGCCCGTAGACAATCCTTAGGGCTGATTTTACCAAAGTCAGATATCTTTTACTCGTAGAAACAAAATTTACGTCTGACAATTCTACTATGGAAAATCTGTCAAAAATTCAAAAAATTTTCTCAGGATATTCTAGGAATAAAAGTTTGGTGAAATTCGGCCATAGACCACAATATTACTCTGACTATTTATTTGGCAAAACAGGTATAAGTCCTTAAAAACCCACTCTCAAGCACCTGTCTCAAACAAAACACGGTTTACCGCCAGCCAGGGAATCGTTTTTGAATTTCGCATTTTATTCCGACAAAGTTAAAACTCTTAATAGAACTTAGTAACGAACTCATTTATCAGGTTTTTAACAATAATCTCTATTTTAATCATAGTTACGTTGTTTTGTAATAAGGCCAAAAGCATTTATTTCAAGTAAACCATTCGGGTTATTCCCTGAGTACCCCGATCCCCGAGGTCCCGTCCCAGAGGACTCCGAATTCACAGGCATTTTATTATGGTCAAGGAGTCGGTCAATCAAAAATATGAAGCTAATTGCCCTTTCCAAAGTGTAGTAGGTACCTATATGTAGAGCAGAACAGGCAAGAATCGCCATGGACACTTTTTAATTAAACATTTATATTCCAATTTTTTTTTTTAACTTTATAAGGTCTGTTTAATAAAATCCCTTCGTTAAACTACCATCGAATAATTCAATTAAATTAAGCTTGTTCAAGCATAAAAATAACAAAGTTTTACAAGATCAGATATGACCGCTCCACTGAACCTCATAGCACGGTTCAATACTAAATGATAGTTAAGTTTTGACATAAAGCTAGGTTAAACAAGCGGAATTGATGTGTTGATAGCATCTGTGTGTACCAGACTTTCGAAGCTATGTGCTGCAGATAAAATCAGTGTTGCTTTATTTTGAAAGTGATGGATTCTTTGAGAATGGTTATTAGACGGGTATTCGTTGATTCTGAATAATGTATCCGTTCTGATTGTAGCAAGGTTTGTTTCTGGAAATAGCTTGACATTTGCATCATGTGAACCTCCAGTGTTTTCATTCTCCTGTCCCAATTTATTTGTGGTCGGCGCAACATATCTTTTTCTTCCACAGTTCTCTATTAGTCGTCATCTCCGTAGTCACACCCTTTCTAACCATATCATCATTCACACAGTCCATCCATCGTCTTTATGGTCTCCCCCTACTCTTACAGCCATCGACATTCATACTCATAACTTAGCTCACGACAGCGACATTTAGTTATTGAATAAAAATGTTTTCTTATTTTCAGAGTGTCTTCAATGATGTTGTGGGTAAAATGTCAGAGGGGCAATTCTCGTAATTTTAAGAACGTTCACAGTCTGTGTCGATCTGTCAAAAATATCTCGATTTTTCATACATTTTAGACTTTTGGCTGTCGCTGAGATGAAACTGCGACTAGATTTTGAACGTTTTTAATTACTAGAATTGGCTTTCTTATCTGAGGTGAGTTTAGGTATCACAGTTAGGCATATGATGCTCCTTCTCCAAGACTTCAAGTGGATAGTGACGCTGTTTTTTATTAGCAATGACTTACTTGCCTTTGCAACAAAATTAGCAAATACCTAAAGTTTGCATGTTGTCATTTAGCTTCGTCATTCTTCTTTCGCATCATCTTCAGCTGATTGGTTCGAGTCCACATGTCATCCTAGAAAAGTAATGCATAATGTATAATCAGCCTACAAAGTTCCCAATGTGGCACAGGCCTCCTGACAGAGATGGAGAGGGCCGTTATTCACTAGTCGTTGAATCAATAAACTGTTTTTTTAACGACTTTTTATTCGTCAACGAGATAACTGTTAATCATCAATAAAATAACAGGTTGAAAATATTAGCTGTTAATTTACGTCAACGCACAAGACGCATTAGTTCAATAGTCATTACTTTATTCAGTTCCAAATAAAACCAGTTGAAAATGAAATGCTTCTACTGCTGCTAATTTACGTCAACGGCTCAATGGATTATTTCACTATAATTTTATGAATTTCTGAGAATCAACTGTATGTATTGTAAATGTAAATATTATTTGATTTGAATGTTTTTTAAATGAAATGATCTTTTAAGTACGCCTGGATACTATTTGTACCCAGCCAGTCCTAAGCCTGGAAAGAGTCCGAAGGGAATGTCATTATATTTTTAAAATTCTTGTCAAAATAATTATTTGTAACAAAATTGTCAATGATTGAAAACTTTGACATAAATTGACGCTAAACGCTACCGATTGAACATTCTAAATCTGTTAATAATTTAACAGCTTTTTTAACCTGTTGACCATTGATGATTAACAGTTAAATTACATTAACCAAAAAACCGTCAATGACCCACCTCTATTATCCACCACACGGGCCAGTGCTTGATGATAGCGGTCATATATCTTCGAATTTTTGGTTATAGTACATGCCGGTTTCCTCATGATGTTTTCCTTTACTATTTAGAGAACACTGGTGATGAAATAATTTACACAAAGTAAAGCATCTGTCCGGGTTCGAACCACAAGTCCCACAAGACCCACAAGTCGTAAGTTGCAGCCGTTACCACTGGGCCACCACCTCTCTCTTATAAAATTCAATACTATATATAAATACAGCCCACACGTTAGATAGATTAAAACAATTTAAAAAAAAGAAAAAAGCACCACTTAAATATGTGTGTCAAACATCAAAAAGTGCACCACAATCTAGAGACGTAACTGCAGAAATTCCGAATAACGGCACATAATATCTATTAGCAATTACAGAATTAGTGATGGACACCGCTCGGCATTGGGCACAACTTACAAGTAGCGCTTTTGTTCAAATACTTTCTCAGTTGAGGGCTATCGATAAAAATTGTTGGCTTATTATTGTTCCCACGCTGCGTCGGCATTGGCGTGTGCGATGCTCATTACAACATGCTTCCGCAATTAGCGATGGGCTCTGGGCTTTCTCACTGCTCAATGCTCGATTATTTGTGCCGATATGTGCGTGTGGTCCAGAAAATTAAGGTCTGCATTCGAAATAATTGTTGATTTTCGTTGATATGGAAGTTCAAAAGTCAAGACTTGATTGTACTTGGTTCTTTAATGTGTTTGTTGAAATAAGAGTTTCTACTGGAAAGTATCTTCACATTAATAGAACAAAACAAAATTCGACCGAAAAGAAGAAAATATTCGACGGTAAATAAATGGATAAGAATATTTGTCTTTACTTGATAGATAGTCAAAAATCCAATTGTAACTTTCAAGTAATAAAACATTCTGATCACATACAACGTTCGTTTTTCTAGCAAGTCTAGAAACTGTGTGTGTCAAAACAGATGTATGGGAACGTTCAAAATTACATTTTATGGTAATGATACGAGCTTTGCACATGTCTGGAATGATAGTTAAACACCCAGGCGTTAACGTGTGTACTGTGTATGTCCTACAATAACCTCGAGTTGATTGTCGATCCCATTGTGAATCGGTCTCCATATTTGTAATTGTATAGCAATAACGTTTTTGTTGTCCTTTCTGCTACTAAGATCATAATGTGATAACTATTACCTAGCATTATTGGTTTTATAAAGATCGAAATTAATTACTTTTGTTGATTTTTTGGTTCATCGTAGCCTTATTCGAACGAAAGAATACACGAGGTCAATGAACAGTACCACCTACAATACCTTTACAATTATACCATCTTGCAACGCAAACCTTTCTTTGAAAATCGTTGCGGTCAGACGGCATTTACTTCACTGAAAACCACAAAGTAACATCATGGATGAAGCTACTGGTCGTATGCTTTATTATGAACAAGGCATTTTACGTATTCTTAAAATTAAAATTCCAAGGCTATGTTACTCTGCTAAATCAGGCGAAGTAAGATAGAAGAAAACAAGCTATCACGATCGGTGTTCCCCAGGGTTTGGTCTTAGGACCTGATATGAATAAGAAAAAGGAAAGTTGCAAAATAAAAAATACGACTGACTGGAGTCAAGTAAGTATCGATCCAGCTTCACCGACTGGAGAGTGACGGTTCAGTTTCATTCACTGTTCAGACAGAACGCATATCAAAAACAAAATAACGTGACCATTGATATGAAAATTCTAATCAGCTTTATTTATAGTATTCCTAGAAAGCTATAGTCCGTAGAACCAAATGACCCCAAAACTTGTATCGGTGGCATTGCAACACAAAACAGGCCCGCCCACATCGCGACCTTTTTACATTTCATGGCTTTATTCAGAAGTAAATTGGTCATAACTAATTAACGAGAAACCAGAACTATCGGCTTAACCGAGCCACTTTTAATTGGGATTCCTTTAAGCCGATCGGGGAACGGTTATTACACGGAATCGATTTTTTGTTGAATGATGTCAATGCGTGATTTATAAGATCTTATCTTGGATTTAATATTATTTCCTTAAGATATGGTGTATAGTTTATATATATTATGAATGTCGATGGCTATAAGAGTAGGGAATAACCAAAGAAACGATGGATGGACTGTGTGAATGATGATATGGTTAGAAAGGGGCTGACCACCGAGCAATACGACCACGACTAATAGAGAAGTCATGATCTGAATAGCCTTTTCCCAACTATGTTTTATTTTTGGGGTGGGAAATCATCAAACAACTTCTCCCGCTCTTCGTGTCAGACTTTTACTGACAAAAACCCACCCGTGGTCCCTCAGTTGCCTGAAATGTGTGTCAGGGGCTGCGGTATCTCTTTCGAACAACCCGCACCCCTGGCAGGCATCGGCTTTTGCAGGCCCCTCCTGCTGGTGCTGATATCTCTTTGAGGCGTGCGTGAAACACAACGCGCCATCGACCCGGGCTTGGTCTGTACTAGACAGCGAGCTACCCATTACTCGCCGTCCGCAAGCCCGTGCCTACGGTGGCCGGGGATCAGCCTGGGATTCCCGACGCCCAGGGCGTCTCCTGCGAAGGCTACGGCCGTGATTCCCAACTATTTTGCGGTCGGCTTCCAGTCTAACCGGATGCAGATGAACATCAGTATTTTTTTTACATGGAACGAATGCCTATCGGACCTCCACAACCCAGTTACTGACTAATAAAGAAGTCTGGAAGAAAAATACATAACTACGTATTTTTCTAAAAAACAAAAGTACTCTAAAAAACATGGTGCACCGAACTCGGTGCACCATGTTTTTTCTTCTATACTTACCCCAAATAAATTGGGATAAGGGCAGGGGAAAGATGATGATGGTGCATTGTATTGTTGTTATAAAAATCTGAAGACCAATTCCCGTAAAAACGTTCAAAATTTAGTCGCAATCTTCGCATCTCATCTTAGCGTTAATTTTCATGTCAAAAACTAGAAACTAGCGAAAATTAAAGCCTTTTTTGACATATTAAGAATTCAGTTTCACTGACTGTAATCAGACTGAACGTTCTGAAAATTACGGAAATTTCCCTATATATACTGGGCTTAGTTTGAATCACGGAATTAGTAGGTACAGACCACATATTGGTTTGAATAGACTAGTTACATTTTTTATGATAACATTCTTTGTCGTAGGCGTTCGTAGATGATGTCACTGCTCTATTGTCAATGATTGCCAAACCTGTGACATTGACAGGTTGTAACAATGATGTTGTATATCTAATAGAAAAAAATATTATTGAGTTATAATTTAAATACGTGTTACTAAATTATGAAGATGAATTAGTACAATTCAGTTTTGATATATGCAAATCAAAACTGAATTGTACTAATTCTAACATAGAATTTAGAAATTATTTAATTTATCGTGTTCCATTTATAGGTTATCTTTATCTGAGATTCAATAGAAACTTGTGGTTATAATCTCAATTGCCTTTAGTAAGTACTTCTCTAAAGAAATGCTACAACTAATATTTGTGTAATGTTGGAGCAAACCTTCAGAATATCTTACCACAATTAATTTGAAAGTGTGAGAAATCTATAATCTAAGAAACGTTATTTCATTGTTGTTTTATCATTTGACCTCAATAATAGGCAGTGAGAACGTTTTGTCGGAACAATGGGAAATAATTAATATTGCTGGTTTAGCCATTTTCAATTTATGTTAGAAATAATTGCTACAACGTTTCATACAAACTTAACGACTTAATTAAGAAAATAAAGTTTTTATGCGAAAGCAGTTAAAATATTTAGATATAAATGATAGTACCTAAATGAAATTGTGAACAATGAGAAACTTTAATATCAATTTTCAGCAAATGTGGGCTCCTGTGTAAATAAATCAGTACAAAATAGAAACTTAATTAAATTTGCAATTTAATTAAGTTTCTGAAATGTGCTTTAATTTTCTTTATTAATTTTCCTTTTTTTGGGTGGGAAATCATCAAATAACTTCTCTCGCTCTGGGTGGAGCAGGAAGGCGTGTCAGACTTTTACTGATTAAAGCCCACCCATGTTCCTTCAGTTGCCTGTGTGCCAGGGCGACGGTATCTCTTTCGAAGAACCCGCACCCCTGGCAGGCATTGGCATTAATTAACTTTGCTTTATCTTCTGTTAAAGTGGCCCTACATGATTCAAATTGATTAAAATTATCTTCTCTTGTACAATGCACCTACTCAACATTCATTTCAAATTTTTCATTGTCTAATTTAAACACAATGAAAAATTTTATTAATTTCAATTCTCTGTCTGAGCGACTAAGGAATCACGCTATTAATCTCGGTTGATAACCAATTTCTTCTCTCATTATCTAATTTGAGTCGAATTTAATGCAACAATGACTGGCTTGTAATTTCATTACCACCCACGGACTTATGAGTGGCTGCGAGCAGTGAACGTCCATCTACCCAACAATGGAGTATTGTCCACCGATGAAAACAATTAGGACGATGACGTATTAAAATTTTGTACGTGAAGGTTCTGATGGTTCAGCTAATTAGGATAAATTGCTATTAACGTGAATGGAAAGACCTTAAAAACACCTGGTGATGTCAAAATATTCTTGAAAGTTCCCAATTACATGTATAATTATTTTCCAAATATATACTTATTGTTTTCAAACTATATTGTTCTATTGCTGGGCAAAGGGTCCACCCCTAGCCATCTCCACTCTTTCCTGTGCGTTGCCTTCTCTGTCCAATCTCCCATGAACATCTCCATTTTGTCATGCCTGCTTTTCATGGGCCTCCCACAGCGAAGTTAGCCGGCCATCTTCTGGCATCCACTGCGTGACGAGTCGACCCCCTAGCCCATCTTCCCTGATGCTATTCTACAGTTTCCGATATTAGGCATATCTGGAAAGCAAAGAAGAAAGTGCATCAAAGCACAAAGTTTTATGGAACATGTTCAGGTATACACTTACACAGTAGTATTAAGCACTGAGTATACTGTACATCTACAATATTTTATAAAAAATCAATGCGAAACGCTTATACCGTGTAAAGCTCAAAAATCATTATACAAGAGAAGAGAAATTTAAAAATGATGGGGCATAAAATTGGTCGTCTCGGGCCGATTTCTCGATGTTGTAGATAACTATTATGTGAACACTTGACAGGGTGTCGCCGCCGCGGGCATGACGAAGGAGCAGGCGCACGCGCAGGTAGACCCTTCGCACAGAGGAAGCCAGGCGTATCGCTCCTCTCACTCACACCACGTGGTGGGGGCGGCCGGGCGCGGGCGTAAGCTTGCCGCCTGTGCTACATTTTATTTAGTTTATAACCGTTCTTTGGCGCCGGAGCACCGTCGACTCGAGTGTTACGTTTGACCACTGTTTGTCAATAGTGTTTCGATAAGAAAAACAACAGATGAGTGAAAAGGTGTTTAGGATTTTGCAAGCTTATCGGTGCGTTGGCGCCAGCCGCCTCTGGCATGGCCCCGCGCAAGATGCTTAAGGCTGCGGCTTTACTGATAACTCTGGGATACTGCAGCCTATTAGTATACCAAGGTGGCGTACCTTTTAACTTCCAAGAACCCCGCGCGGGAACTGTGCAAGTGTCTGACTTATCCGTGGAACCCGTGACCACCATAGATGAGAGTGCTGTTAAAAACGTAACTTTAGATGACATTTTTATAAGTGTGAAAACATCAAAACATTACCAGGATTCGCGGTTGCCAATCATTTTGAAGACATGGTTCCAGTTGGCAAAAGAGCAGGTAAGAATACAAAACACTTTTGGATATTTTTAAGGATTATTGATACAACGCTAGTTGATGATTAAGTTGATGTTGTTGTTTCTAATTAGGAAATTAAACACATAGTTTTAAATGTTAATGTAACAGTAGCATTAGAAATAACAGTTACTAGTTATAATGAATGTATCATTGAAAGTAAAACAACTAAACAACGTCGATAATGTTTGGGCGTTAATGATGTTTGAATAGAAAGGATAATAACGAACCAGCGCGTCCATTGTAAATAAATAGTTAATGATTGTCCAAAAATACATTCCTGATAACCAATACTATTTGCTTTTGGGGCATTTGGCGCCATTAGCAAACAATACAATCAAAATTTCCGGTTAAAATGTTGAAGATGCAAAAAGCTAAACTCCAAGACGATTAATAAGGTTCAGCGGTTAGAATAAAAGACCACTTATTAAAACCATATATTAACAATAATGTATTGAAAATGAATACATAAGATGACGATAAACTAGTAAATTAGCATTCAATAAATAAATATTTAAGCAATACCACAAAATTAGTTAAAATATGCATTTCCATATTTCAATCGAAGATTCTATACTATAACGTTGGTTATGTGTCCGTCAGAACGCTTAAACTTTACGATTCAAATAGTAAGCTTCAAAAAGCTAAAGCCCATATATAGCATCATAAAGCCAACAAGTTCACAAACAAGCTAAACAATTTGATTGATAATTGAGGCGACTCATTACTTAAAAAAACATAAATTAAACTTTGCATCACAATTTTTCACTAAACTCCAATAATAATAAAACACAAGGCTATAAAGGGGCTACCCGCAGAGTCAAGTTTCAATACTGCGGTGATAAATCTTTTATAAATGCACCAGAAATGTTCTCAGCGGGACTCGCTTGTTCGTAAACTCAATATTACCATCTAGTTTCGGAATTAGAAAAGAATGTCTTAATTCCATTTCTTATTCAACCTTCATTTATCCAAATCGCGTTGGAATTGAACGAAGAAAACCCGTTCGTTGCCGTTTATTTCAAATTGCTATCGTATTATACTGAGTGCTTCCATGCGATGGTGATTAGATGCCGAAACAACGCTATTATGCAAATATTTCTGTGATGCTATTAATCTTGTTATTCAAGTCACAGAACATGTTTTTCAAGCTATTGAATAGTATGTAAAAATATTCTAATCTAATGACATCGGCTCCAAGAGTTTTAACACCAATTTCGTAGACACAATAGACACTTGTTTCTGTCAGATAAAATCTTGGACCTCGTAAAATTCTGTTCGTTGATTTAATCTGCATCGCCTGCTATGAGTTTTATTATACTAGTTGTAAGTAAAAGAACTCAAGCTTAATTTATAGATATCAGTTTTTCTTCAAAATCACTCTTCAAAGCTCCAACAATTCCAAACATTCGTAGCATACTACTTTCTCAGCGTGCACTCAGAAATCGAATTCATATATTCCAAACCAATATATCCTAGCAAAAACAATAGACAGCATTCGTGCAGCGGCCATTTAGCCAGCATTTCCTGAATCTGGAGCGTGCATAATCAACCGTTAATCCAGCGGAGCGCGGGCGCAGGAGCGGCGCCATTGTGAGCCCGCGCGTGGCACGGCGCGCGCGCAACACGTGACGTGATTGTGTACTTGATTTTGCCCTTTTGTGGTAACTCTTGTACGTACGTTCCTGATTTAAAAACGGAACGGTTGCGTTTTATGACTCGTTGTTGCAAACTGGTTTTGTGATATTTTTGTTTTTGTTCATTTGTAGGGGCTTGGAATTTCAGTGTACGTTTGTATTCGCTTAATGGTCCCTGGCCCTGATAGCTGCGTGAGAGAACAAACATAGGGGGCTAAAACACCAGGGCTGATATATAATGACTCTAAAAATAAATAAGATTAATTAGGTATCAAGGGATCGTCTCAACCCTGCAAAGCACATCATCTGAACTGTGCAAAGAAAGGAAGATTTCATTACAAGATAAAAATAATCCAATTTCATCTCTTATTAAGTTATTACAAGTAGGTAATTTAATAACTGTACAAAATTATACAATACTACTACTACAAAATCGACATGTAGTTGCCACTAGAACTAATTAATTTCAGATTCAATTGAAACTACCTATTCGATGAATTCCAATTTCTCTCGAGTAGCAGGTAAACTGAAAATTTACATTTCCTCGATTGTCAAATTCTTGATTTCAAGTGAATATAGATGTTTGGGAAACCATTAATAAACCACACGTCTAAGCTACTTTGATACAATGCATTTACAAAGTGCACTTCAACTTTCTTATTCAGAAAACGTTTAAGAATAAATAAAAAGCCCAACCCTTCAAACTTCTCCTCTGCGCAACTTGCAGAAGTCAACTAAAGGAAATTAAAACTAATTAGACGTGACGAGAAGTGAGCAATTACCAGCACTTGAGAACCCGTAAAAACTTCACGTTGCTTAATTGTTAAATGCGAAATGGCTTTAACCTGATGAATCTAGTACCTTATTGCCCAGGTTTGAGGGAAAACTAATATACATTTTACAAGTTATGTTTTTTTTGTATTCTTAGTAGGGAATTACCATATGATCTTTATAAATCCGTCTTTAGTTTTGATGATCATTCTTATTTTGCCAACTCGCCCTATACGTCATTCTCAAAACTTACACCAAATCTAGTGATATCTTCAAGCATGTCTTTCTAAGCCAATATTTTTTTTTCTAAGCTATATCTTTTCCAGTATCCCAATGCAATGAAAGTGTAATTGTGTAGAAATTTCTCTATTTTGACCTATAGCGGTAACACCCTTTTATTTTCCCACCGCAGCGCAAAGGGGTCTTCTCACAAAAAGAGGGCACGGCTGATCACCACGCTGGCTCAAGACGGAACACAATATGCTTCTGCATTTTGAACTATACCATGCTATTATATTATTTTATATACCACAAGATCATGTACCATAATGGCCGAAAACCAAAGGCCATTCGTGGTCAAAGCGGATGTTCAATTATAATATTATTCTGCAATGCAACAATACTGTATTGTTAGCTGGCAGTCGTACTTGCTGAGTGAGTGCATTTACATGTATATCCAGTACGGTCATGAAAAGCAGTTTTCAAGGTACTGCGATTGGTTCAATTCTGCTCTATGATTGCCAGCACCGATATGAATGTTTTTCAATGACATGTATTCTGAGGGATATATCATTGAATAACATTAATTAGGCAGTGCCATGAACATTGTCTAGGCCAGCTTTTACTAAATGAGTCCAGTAAAATCAGAAATCTGCCAAATGGTATAATCATTGCAAGATTCATCGCCTCTGTTTATCTTCTAGACTTGTTTTACATCAATGAATCTACTCAGTCCACTGCTGGAGTAGGCTTCTCCCAAACTGCGCCACAACACCCTGTCTTCCATCTTTCGCAACTAGTTCGTCCCAGCCACCTTCTTATGGTTGTTAATCTACCTAGCTGGGGTGCGTCCCACACTACGTTTGCCTATACGCGGTTTCCACTCCAGGACTCGTCTGCTCCACTGGCCACTGGCCCTAAGACAAAATTAGCCAGCCCACTATGACTTCAGTTTGCTCTGCAAGTTATGTCGGGAACTCCGGTTCTTTTTCTTATAATTTCGTTTCTGATTTTATCCTTCAAAGAGACCCCGAGCATAGCCCGCTCTACAGCCCGCTAAGTGACCTCAAATTTATGAACCAGCCCGACAGTCACTGTTCACGTTTTTGCAACGTATGTCATGACGGACGAACACACCCGTTGAAGATCTGTTCTTCAAACATTGCTGGATAGGCGACGACAAGATTGACGAAGTTTTCCGTATATAATTAACGTGTATCTACTGCTTGTATTACAATGTTTAACACTGAGCACATGGTTTTTTCATATTGTGTATGAAACAATACACCACACGCATTGTTACGAGTCGTATCGAAACGTAATTCTTATTCATAGTGTAGTTTTGCTTACTCTTTAAGGCACGACCGTTATCAAGTTGCGCGACGTCTGTTTATACTTTAAGGTTTGCTTAAACAGCTTATCCGGATATCTCATTTCTTCAACCTGAGCTTATCAGCGCTATTTTAATATATTCTGGGAAGTCAACGGATGTATTGTGTGGCGTCTTTTTGTGTTTTAACTCCGAGGTGATAAGAATGTGGTGCTATTTGGACTTTGGTTCAGTTTTGGTTGAGTTTGATTTTGTTAAAACTAGTATGTAAGGGTTCTGCATGTTGACTTTCAGATTGTGGGTTTAAGGGTGAAGAGTCAAGATGAGCCTAACCTTCCATAGTAAAAAAATTACGACATTCCACCTTCGCAAACAGCAGCTTATGAGCACTCGATTCCCAACTTAAACTGCCATTGATAAAGTTTTTTTAAAACATGGACAGGTTTCGACATGCGTAGGTACTGTATCCCTAAATTTATAAGAAATATTGTACAAGGATCACCCATATTCTTTAGTGTACCTGCCATAGATTAGTAGTAGATTAGAAGTAGATTTGTAGATTTTTAATCGCTCAGCGCGCTATGGAGCGGGCTATGCTCGGAGTTTCTTTGAAGGATAAAATCAGGAATGAAATTACCCAGAAAAGAACCGGAGTTACCGACATAGCTTGTAGAATGAGCAAGCTGAAGTGGCAGTGGGCTGGCCATGTTTGTCGAAGGACCGATGGACGGTGGAGCTGACGAGTCCTGGAGTGGAGATCGCGCATCGGAAAACGTAGCGTGGGCCGCCCCCCCAGCTAGATGGACCGACGACCTTAAAAAGGTGGCTGGGACAGCCTGGATGCGGAAGGCGGAGGATAGAGTATTGTGGCGCAGCCTGGGAGAGGCCTATGTCCAGCACTGGACTGCGATAGACTGAGTTGATTGAAGGCTCTCGCTAAAAAGCGCGACATGAGCGCGACTCTAGTGGAACATTATTTTTAAAACTTCATGGAAATTGCTCCACCAAAATCGCCTCGCGCCTGTCTGCGGTCGGAGCCTTAAATTGAAACATTTCAGAATGCAGTACAAATGATATACCTCATTCTATACAAAACCAAGAACAAATTACGGTTAATCAAGCACTTCCGCAGTTATAATCGCCAATGGTCAGATAAGGCAATTGAGGGAAACAGGTTTTTTGGGCCTTAGATTGCAAGACCACCCGGCCTTGCAATCTCACAAATTACTCTGTACTCGTAGTAATTACTGGACGGGACGAGATAAGAAGGTTAAGAGAAAGCCTGAAAAAACCGCAGGTGACAGAAGGGTTGAGTAGGGACCATCGTGGTATAAACAGGTAGCGTAAAGTGTTTTAAAAATAAAATAGAATAAAAGACAGTCTCGGGAATGAATGCTTTGGTTATGGTTGTGTGAAAGCTGGTTTGGCCAGGATAGAAAAATAAGAAAATCTCAACATTATGTATTCTTCAACCGGATGAACACGGGTGGGTTTTAGTCAGTAAAAGTCTGAGACGCCCTCTTGCTCCACCCAGAGCGGTAGAAGTTATTTGATGATTTCCCACCCTCATAAAAAAATTAAAAAACACGTCGCTTTTCGTGTCTGTATGCTTAGATCTTTTAAACTACGCAAACGGGGTTTTAATGCGGCTTTCTGTAATAGACAGAGTGATTCAAAAGGAAGGTTTATATGAATAATACACCGACAGCCGCTGGTAAAAGCTAGTAATATTATAAATGCGTAAAAGTAAGTAAGTTTGTTTGTTTGGTAGTTACGCATTCACGCTGAAACGATCGAACCTATTGGGATTTGGCACACAGATTTTCGTCCTAAATCGCAGACGAAAACGCGGCCGCTAGTTGCTGATAAAGTTGACTAGAAGAAATACTAACGACCCAAAATATAACAGTAAGTAGGTTTCTCTTTGAACTCTGCAAATTATAAGAGGAAAGTGCACCAAAAATTTCGAAGTAATTTTTGTCCTTTGATACTAAAATCGTACCTAAAGCAAAATACATACTTGCCGAAATCTCAAGTAACATAAACAATGTAACATAAACGGTGTATCAATCTGAAGTGATGTAGCGAAGTTATATGAGGCGCCTCGGCACCTTAGTCAAACACGTCGCGAACAAACCGAGCTCTGTCTAATGCTATTTACTGAACTGGATACACAGATATTTAACACTGGAAGGTGCACCTGCAATATACCTTCAATATCGACTTTTTTTGAGATATGGATTAATTGATGATAATATGATGAATGACTGCTAATAAATTTGTATGAAAGAAAAACACGTACACTGCTTCGATATTAAATGTTAAAGTGCGTTTTATTTTTAAATAAGATTTTGGCTAGATTTTTCTTTCTGTCACGGTTTCTAGGTACTTTTTCTCCGATATGATTGATGGGTGTCTTTTTGTGGGAACTAGGATGTAATCATAGTTTCTTGCATTTACAATATGAACAAATGAATCTGCACGATTCATTTGTTTATATTGTGTAGGCAAGTATCATTTTAATAACCCAAATAATAAGATATATAATTATTAGGAAAACGGAGAGGCGTGGGACAGACTAGTTGAATAAGATTAGATTAGTAATACAAAAATAAACATATTTTAGAGAAATCTACTCTCAGACGGGTAATTTCTGTAATTAAATATATTCAAAATCTAGTTCATATCAGCGACAATCAATGCCAAAAATGTAGGAATTACTTCTCCCCCCTGGACAGCATCAGGCTACAGATAATTCAAACTAAGAACGTAGAAACCCGGGCTCAAAGATAGAAAGGTCCCTTGTAAACCGAAATCACCCGATTATGTCCGATCACAGCCGATGTTCCTTATTTTTTTCCGAGTACCACATTCAAATGTATGTAGGCAGAGATGAATCGTAGCTCATCGCCTACGTAGACAACATTAACCCATTGGCCTTATACTTGACTCCTATGAGCTACGCGCCATGACAAATAGGCATTATTAACGCACTTTGTTTTTATTCATTCATTCATTCCATTCATTGCTCAGCTAGACTCTGAGTAAATAGAAATATGTAACAGGTTGGGATACAATGAGAAACTTGTTTTTAGCTTTTGCCAGCATATTCGCGCGCGTGGAGGTCGAAAATTTATCCCACGGGAACGTACTAACTGGATGAAACGCATCCCATGTGTTATTAATCTAGACTATTAACTATCTCTGTGTTAAATTTAATCCAAATCCATCCAGTCGTTTGTTTGTGATTGAGTAACAAACATCCAAACATTCATACATTTATCATCCACACATTTATAGTATATGTAGGATAAGAAATTGCGTCCATCTTGTTTATCTATATCTACTCGTGTCTTTTCTGTATGAGAAGAAGCCTGATGTAAAACAATAAGGTCAACACCCTTATTCCTTAACAGACTAAGTATCAATCTGAATCTGAATCATATTGAAGAATATTGCTATTCCGTTGCTTCATATGTTCGAAAAAATTGTCTGCTCAGTAAATAACGCAATGGATGCTGTTGAACTGTCAAAATAAAAGCTATTCCGACTTGTTCGTGTGTTATCTACCTATCCCGTATTATGTTTTGATAAAGGATTTTCTAGGTTATTTTTGTTACTTCATAATATTTAGTTGCATTTAAATTGAGTCTAACTTTTCAAAATAAGCGAAGTTCAGCCATTTCCGTAAATTCTAGTTCCTTGTCGAAGGTATATACAGAACAAGATATTGCTTGTCGGGTGTGTTTTGTCAACAGGCACCAAGATTGCGGCTTTCTGCCCCAAATACTAACTAATGCTACTCGTGCCTCCATTATTTTTAAGTAACTTTAATAATATCATCACCAAACGACGATCCAACAAATCCTTACAATTATATTACGTTAAAACTTGCTTCTAGAATGTTAATATTTTTGAATAAGAAGGTCTATACAAATAAATAAAATTGAAGTGTCTATTTGTAAAATCGAAATAACAGTTTTTTAGATATACATACATACAAATACATCCATACATACACACATTTAAACATTCTACATACATACTACATCCGCAAAATATATAAAATTGAACTGTCTGTTTGTAATGTCAAAATAACAACTTTTTACTTCCTAAATGAATAAGAAAGTACCTATAGCCGCGACTTATCAATTTTATTAAAATCCTGTGATGACCAACAGCAGGGCAAGGCCTTAAGGGGTAGAGAAATGGAAAGAGGGTAGACTCTCTTTCTTTTTCCCGAGACTTATTACCATTTTTTTTATATTTTTGTCTGGCTGTTTCGGTTCATCTCTGAACCTTCTGGACCGAGAGATGGGACTTTCACTGGCAGATAGCTGATGTTAGGCTAATATTAGCCAAAACTACTACAGCTACTGGGTCAAAATCTATATAGGCTTTGACTCAGTAGCACGTTCCCGTAGGATAATTTCCAACTTCCACGCGGGCGAAGTCGCATAAAACTAGACTGGAATACATTCGATGGGGAATGAAACAGTTGGTACCTAATATAGAAAACGGTCAGCCTCGTTCTTGATCAAAGGCTTCAGTGGCTTTAGTTTAGGCTTTAGTGGTCGCAAAGGCAACTGCTAAAGGGGCGTCCATTATTTACGTGAGGCATTTAGGAGGGTTCGAGTAGAATCTCACCCAATCTCACGTGGGGGAGAGGGGATTTCGTCAAGTATCACGTAATTTATATATTTTTCCGAAAAAAAACAATGTAAAACTGCGAGTAAACTGGGTTAAATTAAGTAACACATGTTTATCCGCTAATATGGCTGAATCCTACAAAATAATATTTATCGCGGTTATGCGAACGCCAGAAAGTAGCACAGTAGCTTCTCCGTTGTTATACCGCCACCGGCCACAAATCCAACGCCAATAAGCACAGACTAACGTTTTACACTAAAAATACGCATTTTGAAATATCTCATGTGAGATTATGAGGGAGAGTGGGAGGGAGGGTCGAGCCAAATCTCACGAAATCTCACCAGAGCGGCGGTTGGGGGCGAAAAATCGCCAAAATTGCCTCACGGTATTAATGAACGCCCCCTAAGCATGAGGTCATAGTGAGTGAGAGCGTAGTGTTATTGGGGTTTTTCATCTGGAATTCCTCAGTAGCAGCCTGGAGCCTCGAGATGTGCCTGGTTTGATGGCAATAGGCTGGCCACGTGACATGATACCTAACATAAGTAGCGAAATGTGGGTGTACTATTATAGGTCTGACGAACCCTCCGGAGAAAAAGGCCGGAGGTTATGTAGTATAATCGACTTAAAAGACGGGGTAACATAAATATCTAGATGTTACATTTATGTACCCACTATCCTTGTAGGCTTGCTGCGGCTAGTTGCAATGTATTTCTGTTTTTCTCAGCTACTTTACAGCAAACCTTAAGTTAAATTAGAGTTGCTGTTAATTTCGTGCTCAATTAAATTTGAATGCAGAAATAATTACATTAGTTAATGTTATGCCTTCATAGTAGTACTATAATATCAAATAGGTATTGGCGTTTTATGTGAGCTACGTATTGGTAATTAAAAAGCCATTAATTAATCAGCAATTCATTAATCTCGACATACGTTTTCAGTGTTATTGCTTTGTCGTCAAATGCTTGAATCTCTATGTCACTACCAGCCTTTGCCCGCGACTTCATCCACGTCGCTTTGCCGGCCACTTCATCCGGGTCGCATCACAGCGCCCGCCACTTCATCTGCATGGCATCGCCCGCCACTTCTCCGCGTCGCATTGCATCGCCCGCCTGCGCTATTACCTACTTCGTTTTCGCTATCGGTTTCATATCGTTTTTGGACTTTTTCTGTGCCCCTAAGGGTCGTAGCACAATGTTTTATATTCTTCCTCAAAAATTGGGCTATAAAATCAAAAGAAATTTTATCAACTGACTGGCAGTTCCAGAAACAAATAAGCAAACAAATGTTTCTGCTTTATTATTAGTAAAGATATAAGTATAGATTAACTACGTTATCTTGACTCGTTACCCGTGATCCCGGTGGGTCGACCCATTGCCGGTCCCGTGGCATTAACGATTGATTCCGGACTTCCGACTATATCGATAGAAAATGAAAACCATCAGTTATGTACAATAAAGTTCACTCATTCATAAGCAAATAAAATAATTCCAAATGAGTAAACTTAATTGTATGTAACTGATGGTTTTCATTTTCTATCGATATAGTCAGAAGTCTGGTATCAATCCTTAATGCCATGGGACCACGGGTAATTAAAATTATCCATGGACCCGGTAATGGGTCGACCCACAAGGACCACGGGTATGTAAGTCGTTATATTACGTTTTTACATACTGGCAAAAAGTTGAATAAACCTCTTCAATGCCAATGTTTTAAAACCATTGTCATTTGAGCCGAGCCAAAACATTTCATAGGTCGTTTAATTTTGTTTACACAATACAAATGGTACATACTTGTAACACTCAACACTTCTGGTACTTATAGCACTGCCAGAATTTGCCTTTATGGGATGAAATTGGATTATTAGCAATGAACACTGGACACGATGCACTGTTGTCCATCGTTTTACACATTTGCAGTAACTGTAGCATAGACTTCTAGCAAAATAGTTATCGCCATTTTAGTTTTTTTTTCTACTGAAAAAGTTGCTCAGACATCAGAGACCTTGATAAACGGTTTTCTGATTGTTGTTGGTCTTTTGGTTATGTGATTTTAGGCAGTCCTGTTTCAGGAAGTGGAGTCCCTGGAAGCAATTTACGCCTCACTTCATCCAATTTTAGCACTAATCTTAAAGCAATAATCTCAAATTTTTCAGTAGAAAACTATAAATAATGGCGATAACTATGATTATTTTGCTAGAAGTCTGTGCTACGGTTACTGTAAAAGTGTCAAACGATCATAATTCATGATTCTCAACCTACTTCCCAGGCTTCGAATATAAATGTTAATGGACGAAGAGGGAGAGTAAGGTCTAATAAAATATGCATGTATCGTGTGAGGAATGATATGAAAGGAAAGAGATAGCCGAGATAGTGTGACGGATGAAAGTGGAGAATGGAGGAAGAAAACGTACTGCGCCGTCCCCAAGTACCATGAAACAAGGGTAGGAAGTTGATGATGAGGCTTCCACTCCACATTCTCTCTCCCCGTTGACTTTTCTGACCAATTCATCATGAATGCGTCCAAGTCGTCATGCCTGCAGTTTCTAGGTATCAATACTATCTAAACTAGTAATTCCTCTATACGCCTTTTTTTCTGATACGATACCGATACCGATGCTCTTATAAAAATATCGGCTAAAAATATCGGCTAAAAATATCGGCTAAAAATATCGGTATACGCTTATTGATTTAAAAAATGAAGGTAAAATAAATAAAACGCAAGTCAGGTTATTTTTTAATTAATATAAAAAGAACAAATAACAGGACAAACTAAATAAAACCGTTTATAACTATAGAAAGGTTGAGATTAGTTAATAGTATATTTAGCATAGTTAGTTCGTGTCTCTTTTTCAACGAAATAGACGAGATAACACCCGCGTTTGCATTACATTTTTAAAGCGCGAAATTTGAAAAATATCGTTGAATCCCGATGCCGATATATCGGCAAACTTAGAGTATCGGGCATCAATATCGGTATCGGACACATCCCTATTCTAAACCTGTTAAATATTAAACGAAACCTGTTAAATTTCGAAATATGTCAAGTATATCTCAGTTTCACGAAGGTTGAATTTCGAAAAACCCTAAAGTAGGTTTTTATATAGGACCTTATTTTCTATTGTACTACAGTCTATTCCCAACGTTAGCCACAGACTGTTACAACAAAATACACCCTATTACCAGCCTTTGTTAAGCAAGGCCTTTATTGAAGTTATCAGTACAACGACTGAGCAATACCGAGCATTGTGCTATAGCTAAATATAGCTCGGGGCGAGAGCGCCAATGTGTGGCGAACGACGAATCATTTTCATTGTGATTCATTTTATATGGCTATGGAAATCTGGGGCCACCTGTTTGTGATTGTTGTGATTGACAAGTTGACCTCTGTAACTGTTCAAATTATGGTAGTGTGTTTGATTGCGATGTTGAAGACCTACTTAATTTAACTTACATTGACTGAATAACTCATTTTGGAAGATAACTTGTGTGCATACAAGTTTCCGGATGGACATCCGATCATCGCAAAGGACTCTGCGATGATCTTTAGCGTCCATAATTTGTTATATGTATGTGTTCTGTTGATGGAATCTAACAATGTTGACTTCACTGTTGTACTGTTATTAAGATGTCAATCAGTAACGGGCACAAAACAGTAATTTTATTTCCGTGTGATTCGTACCCATCAACAATGTGTATAATACATCTCAGTGTACGGACAAACAGCCCGTACATTTTTGGTCCTTCGAGCCGGATTGAAGCTACATAGTTTGAAACGGACTGAAGTCACAATCATATTTAACATGTCATGTTTTACATGTAAAACAAATTTAAAAAAATAAGAAAACCCGATGCTTAAAACTGTAATTTTTTTATATACCATCAAATTATAGTGACAGACGATATTCATCAAGTTTGCGTTTAACCTTTTAAACGAGTGCTATTGAAATGATTCATTCATGTTTTATCATTGCCACTGGCTTTATAGAAACATGATGATCATTTAAAAATCATGATTCTGAATATTATAATGACGTTTTTAACTGAGATGACTTTCCAAAAATACTTAAATGGATCCCTCCACGTATGTAGATTTTTAAATTACTTACAAGCGGTATAGATCTACTGGCGTTTTCAAATAAGTATCTAGGTATCTACTACATTTTAGCTCATTAAATTTAAATAAGTGATAGGTAGTAACTTCAATTATGAAATGTTTATTAAAACAAAAGTATCAAAAAAACTTACAGCCGAATATAGAATTTCCTCTCGACCCCCAATAATTAATGTGTCCAATGGACTCTCTTCTCTCGAGACAGGTAATTAATTTTCGAGCCAAGTTTTAGTTTCCTCTCGGCCCCCAAAGTATCCTTACTGTATCAAAATATTAATTTTAGGTACTTACCGAACTATGTGTCGAAAGTGGACGTGGTATGCATGTCCTTTGTATGAAAATCCAATCTCACGCCCTGGGGGTCGACTGTGAACTATGTTTAAGGTAGAGAGGAAACAAATGAACAAATCTTTTTTTAGTGGTTGAGGGGTCGAGGCTAAACGTTTTCATAAAGTCGGTATTTAAAATGCACTTTGACTTATGAAAATCTTGACTCAAATGCGCACCCTTGAATTTTCTAGCGCATCAAATATGAAGTCAACTTGAAATATTATTTACATAAAATTTAAAAAACTGGCATGCATCTGCACTATAATATTATAAATACGAAAGTAAGTTTTATTTGTATGTTTGTAATGCTTTCACGCTAAAATGGCTGATCGGATTTGGATGTAATTTGACACATGTATGGCTTTGGGTAGACCATGACCCGTAGAAGGACATAGGCTTTTCATCCTGGATTGCAGATCAAGTCGCGGGCAACAACATTTTACAAATGTGACATACATTTAAATGATATCGAGCGGTGAAAGGCTATTTGTTTGAAGCGACATTTTGGACGATATTGAGTTATATACCCAATTACTAACTCAATACTGTTTATAACTCAATATCGTGCAAAATGTCGCTTCAAACAAATAGCCTTTCACCCCACCTCACCACACCTCACCACCTTCACCCTTCACCTTTCACCTTTTGTTTATAAAACAAAAGGTAGATAATTCAACGTCATAATCGCTTACTAAACAAACAAACAACACTTGGTGGTCTAAATTCTAAAATTCAAGCAGAAATTCGCAGAAAACCATCATCTTCAGTTCCTAAATAAACTTCCAATATTGACTCTTGAATTTCAATTCAATGTTGACTCAACCGATGCATGATTCCGTAGGGATTAGTATTTATTTAGGTGTTAAGAAAATATGCGACATTCATATTCTATCGTGGTACAGCTATAAAAACCGTCAATGTATTTTTATTAGCGTTCCCTTTTTATTGCTTGACATTATTCGCTTTCAAAACTTGTGCCTTTTCTTTAATGTTGTTGTGTGGATAAAAGTTTATTTGGTTTTAGAGTTTAGGATATCAATATCTTCATCCAAATCTGTACTTAGTTTAATGACAAAACTGACTCTGAATGTGACTACTCTGAGGGCGAGATTGAATACTTGAGATTATAACTGTCTGGCGGTTTTGAGTATTTTGTACATGGCGTATATACGTCAAATGTCCTGCAAATATGGCAGCGTCTTGTGACGAGTCCATGAGCTACACGATGACTGATGGATGCATGCCGTCTATTCGGACGTAGAAATAAAGCGCCATTGCAGCTTTGAGCTGAGCTCTTTCTTCAAAAAGCCCTTGCAGGCATTATCCTGCATTATTAGATTCACATAAAATCCTTATAAAATAATGTTTGAACTTTAAAAGGAACCATGTGACCTCTGAGTCCGTTTCGACATTTCTTCTCATGGACCGGTCAGCTAGGAAACGCCGCGCCGCGCCGTTGCGATTTCGTTTTTAAAAACATTCACCAACAAAATGTTGACGTGTAAAAGTAGTAGTAGTATTTATGTATGTACTATAAATATTTCATTTCACTTACCTACCATTATATTCTCTTTGGTTTCCCTTTAAGTTCACTAAAGACATTTAGACTCATCAGAAAGTAAATCTCGAGACTTTATTTACAAATGTGGTCCTTGTAGTTTGTTTTTTTTTTCCTGAATTAAACGATTCAATTACATTTGCTACTAAACACGTAACCATTGAAACTTGTGTATCTCCATCAATATGTAACGATTTAAGTAACTTAATATTTTTTTTTTTTGTTTCAGACATGGTTCTTCACGGACACAGATAACCCACAACATCAACGCCAAACAAGTAAGTCAAAACTTTTACAAACTTCGATAATATTATTACAAAACATACCACATAATATCCACAGAAATTGAGACCCTACTCCATTGTAATAAGAGCCCTTGTTTACAGACGGGCACATGGTAAACACGAACTGCTCCGACTCGCATCAGCGAAAACATCTATGCTGTAAAACGTCCGTGGAATACGACCATTTCCTCGACAGTGGTAAAAAGTGAGTATCAATTTTTCAAACTTCTCTATAATTTAGTTAATGGTATTTTGACTCTTATTTCGTGGGTCACAAGACTTAATCTAGAGATGGCAAATATAGATAAAAATTTCAAGTGTTATTGTAATTTTATTTATTATATTTTCGCTCTTATTCTTTGGAAGATAAGGGTTATTTTCTGAGAAGGAATTGGCGATAGATTTATTTATCGTAAACGTGTTCGAAAGTTTAACAAGATAAGCGTGTTTGTTCGATAGTTTGTGGAGATTGTTTTCTTAGTGGACGCAAATCTTTAAGTCCTGAGCAAGTAATATTCTTTTATGACTACGCTAGCTGTTACACCAATCCGATCATATTGATGGTGTCTTGCCCCCTTCTCTATTCACGAAAGATAAGACTCATACAAGATTTACTCATCAACTTCAGATAATTTTAGCGTTGCTTTTATTAGAACTTTGTCTTCAACATTCCCATTCCATCAAACAAAGACTTATTCAATTCAAATGAAATTCTAACGAAAATTTTCCAACATACCTACGAGCTTAGGATTTTTTTCCTGGGTGGGAAATCATCAAATGACTTCTCCCGCTCTGGGTGGAGCAGGAGGGCGTGTCAGAATTTTACTGACTGAAACCCACCCGTGTTCCCTCAGTTGCCTGTGTGCCAAGGGGCCGCGGTATCTCTTTCGAACAACCCGCACCACGAGCTTAGGATTAAACGTAAACATTTAAGACCGACATGTGGCAAGGTAATAACAACCACACGGGCCGATTGGTCAGCTTAAGCTACGTTTGCTACGTCTGGTCCGTGGATGGGTGACCATCTTTACGTATCTCTTAGTATATCTCATAGACTCTTCTGTGCCTCGCAAAGGACGTTAAGCTATTGGTCCTGGCTGTCATTTGGGGATCTTTGACAGGCGTTACGAGTCGTGAGGACCCCGAAAGTCTGACAACCAGTAGTACTGGGTTGTGGTGGTCATATATAGGCAGTCGCTCCATGGAAAGTACTAGTATTCAGCTGCATCCGGTTAGACTGGAAGCCGACCTCAATATACACCATGAAATTTAAATGGTTGTTTTCCCGCGTCAGAACAACTTGCCATAAGGAGTACTTTCGAAGCATAGAGTAAAAGTTAAAAATACAAGATTTTTTTGTTTTAAAATAATTAAAAAAGAAATTCATTAACTGGATAAAACACTACTCAATACTAGAAGTAACTGGTAGATAGGTACTACTGGAATCGCACGCACCGCCGACAAAGGGAACAGCGATGCATAAATGTTCAAAGCAAAATAAACTCTCGCACGTGGTGATTTTTCACAATGGTTAATCTGCCATTCTTTGTTTTTAATATTTTATTTGTTTATAAAACTATTGTATGACCAAGACAAAACCATTTCGCTGCGGGAAAACAACCATTCAAATTTCACGGTGTAGTTGGAACAAGGCTAGGCAGATGATGATGTAAGACCGAGGGACTAAAACAATCGGTTGGTTAACTATTCATTTAAGTCATAGTTCCAAGTCCTTAACAAGGCACATGTCATAATTCCAACAATAAAACTGATTCTTAAGAATTCAAAAATCTCCAAAGCAATCCAAAATTCACCCTGCACGTTATTCCATAGAGTTTTTCCTACTATAAATAATATTATATTATTATATAATTAATATTACAAGTGTGAAAATTTGTGAGTATGTGTATGTATGGATGTTTGTTACTCTTTCACGGCTGAATGGACTTGAATGAAATTTGGCACACGGGTAGTTTGTAAACTGGAATAACACATAGGAATGGAATAATACACTTTTTATACCGGTACTACGTCCTCGTGGGATAATTTTCGACCTCCACGCGGGCGAAGCTGCTGGCAAAACCTAGTCATCCATATAATTATGGTGTGCCATAGCATTACTCAGTCCATCACAACGACACATCGCAGCAATTATAACGCAATCAAAATAACGTTTGTTACTCAAATCAGACGAGTGATGGATGTGAATTAATCAGAACTGTAATTATAAATTTAGATGCTAAGCTACAATTATCTTAAAGTACTTTACATATGTGATCTCACGCACCGTTTACTCTGAAAATTAGGTAGAAGTGAGATTTGAATTTTGTTACTACGGACCCTTGTTTGAACTAGTTAATATTCGTGTTTGAGTCTTGAAATTAATGTCTTGTTTAATCAAGAATCTTTCTACTACCCGACGCGTGTCTAATTAGCAGACACGATAGAAATTCTATTTTTATCGGTACACATGGTGAAAACTTGACATGCGATGTCGACATGGAACATAATCTAGCTGGGCTCTTATGTCAGAACACAAAGTACAAGAGTTTAAACATAAATAAGATGACTTCGAAAGGCACACTCTTCATCTAATGATAAAACCCTTTAATGTAGTGCAAACAATCCTATTGACTAATTAACAGCAGGAAATTGTACCATGTAAATTAGATGCAGGAAAATAGCACTAATTGCCCAGCGAAGAGCGGAAACCGTAATTCAAGAGGTCAAAGAGGTATGCAGTCTGGCTCTGAATGCAATGCGGGACGATTCAACTTATTGAAGAGGATTTATTATTGTCCGGACTGGACTTTCGGTCCACCTTGGAATCCTTCGGAATGCCTTGCGTCTCCACCAACCAATCTAGGTTATGTTTTGAAAATTACACAGTTAATTATTAGGAACAACCTTTAGCCAGTGGCTTTGCTCGCGTGGAGGTCGCAAATTATCCCAAGGAAACGTACTATCGGGATAAAAATCTCATGTGTTAATTCAGGCTTTAAACTACATGTATGCTAAATCCGTTCAGCAATTTTTGCGTAAATGATTAAGAAATATTCTCATTTATAATATTAGTGAGATTAGTGGAATAATAAAATGTAATGAAAAGCAAATAGAACTGTTTTTTTATAATTAAAAATACTTGTTCATCAAACAATATTTTTGCTGCAATTTAGTCCGAACAAATAACGGAAGTTTTTCTCACTACTAATAAGCTAAACAGAAAAACAAAAACCGATTAAGTTGACAAACATAAAACAGCGGCATCTGAAACTCCTTCAATATTTTTCTAATAAAACGAGCGTAGTTCAAAGTTTTTATAAACCGCATAGTTAATCAGAACCCGCAGTAAGTAAGTTTTTGTTTTCACTAAAAACAAAACGCTCTTAACTTCTGTTTTTAGAAGCACCGCTATCTGTTCAAATATTGAACTCAAACTTTCGTTTGACGACTCTAAAGACTCTAATGATGGTATTATGGTTAACCAAAACTTGTCCGTTTTTACTCTCAAAATAACTTGTCAAATATTCTAGTTTATTAATAAAAAGAGAATCTAGAATGAAAATAAACTCGCTCACGACATTTCATAACGTCCGATTGCATCGCTGGAGAACATTTTAGGAAGAACATGAAGCAATTTTGAAAGCAGATTAAAATTCCTCCCGTTTGTGCCATCTCTGAAATAGGAAATGTATTTTTTTTTTCTCCAGTCCATATCAGAGGTTGACGACACTTGTAAAAAGGAGTCGTATGATGAACACGGTTGGGAACATTCATATATTTATGTTTGTCCATTTGAACGGAGAGTGTTTCAATAAACTCGAAGCATGTCGAAGGCTTTTTAATCAGTAGACAACAGCGTCACCAACGAAGCTAAACGCTCAAACACAAACAACAAACGTTAATGGTTTTTCAAGAGCAAGTCCAATATTATTTTGGGCTCACAATAGTTTTCACGCGTTTACTCAGAACCGACTAATGTTTTTGTTGAAACTTCTTGCTTTATTCCCACAGTTTGTGTTTTGAAGTGCAACCCCGAACGCATTAGTATCACATTTCAATACATTGGGCATCATCACTGTTGTATTTCTTGCGCCACCTCCACTAACTCCACATGTTTGTAGAAACGTGCCAGCATCTTCAAAAATCAGGTACATAAGAGGTCCATTTTAGTCGTCATTAACGGCACAATGAACCTCATTCTTTGGCATTACTAGCCACTAGCTATCGTGTAGACTGTAGTTACAGGAAATGTTTCTTCACTTCGTCAGCGATAGTTAGCACTTCAATGATGACGAAACCTCTAAACCTGGGATTGCGGCCGTAATGAATCAATCAATTCAGTTTATCACAGTCCATTTCTGGACATACTCATCAGGTATTTATTTATATTCAAATGTAAATTACGGTACCTACAAAAGTTTACTACAATCATTGTTATTATTTATTCCCAATTTGGAAGCATATTCAAGTTATTTGAATAATGAATCCCCACAACAATTTCCCATAAGCCTATACAAATACAGAGAGTAATTGAACGTTTCCGGTCGAAATAAACATTTAATGGGTATAATCGATTCGAAATGAAGCTATTAATTATACGCCGCCTAACAATCTCCTTGGCAAGAATTGTTGTATTCTATTCATGGCGTTAGCCATTGTAACAAAGCTTTTGTAACGTGTCGCTCAAGTCTCATTACTTGCGCCCATTAATTTTCTTTGCCTACGCATCAATTTGTCCATAAAACTGAGTCTGAACCTTTCGTAATAAACGTCCAATGCGGTGATCTTTTGTAGGCAGTTCTTCCGGAGCAAATGAAATGGGCTGAATGCGGAGACTGTAACAGTCACAAGGTCAAAGGGATCGTTTGATTTTATGTTGAGAAGGATACCATGACACGTAGTAGATTTGTTGTAATTGCGAAAGCGTTTCCTGAAGTATATTTTATTTACTTTGAGTAAGCGATTTGTAAGATTCTCGATGACGTGAAATAAATCTTTCCGCTTTCTGTTTTATATCACGTGTCGTATCTTTGAGTATGTTCTGCTGATTTAACAAAGTACAGGCTTCTTTATCTTTCCTTTCTATACAGTCTCTTATCTTTTATGGATTTTTCATGACTCAATGAAGGCACTGACGTAGGTAGTTAAATACGAATGTTTTAAAAGTTTTTAGATCCACCCAAAATTATTGCATGAATGTCACATTAAGACTATACATATCCTATATAGGGCCTTAAATGTATTTACTTCCAGGAATGAGATACTAAAACATCAAAATATACGTGTGGTTAGGAATCAAACAGCTCTTTTATTGGTCCCAGGTGGACTGTAATAGGATTATCGTACGTTAGCGGTGTAAGCTTCACTGGATACGTCAAACGGTGGATTGTTACGTACAAAATTGGTAGTCACGAAGGGACCTTTGTTGCGTAATAGGAATTGGTTATGATATACTGTTCTGTTGCTTTTGCCGAAATAAGGATTATCTTAGTCCCTTTTTCTTTCGGCTCTTAAGCCGTTTTTGTTATTATTAACCGTAATACCATTACTCAAGTAATGCGTTACAGTCATATTTGTTTGCCTTTTATTTTCTTCTTTTGTGTTTTCACTATCCTCGCGTAGCCTAGAAGCTTAGGTGGTAACAAATGTTTCCAGCCTCTGAAAAGAGTTATTCATTTTTATTTGTTTCATATCTTTTTCTGAAGCAACATATTAATGTATGTATATTTTACTTTACAAATTTTTGTTAGCAAGTCAATCCAACAACCGGTCGGATGTTTAGCTCCCTGGTATTTATTGCTTTCCATTTTAGACTCTAATTTTATTGAGGTCTTTGTTATAAAAATGTTTGAGATACGTCTTACATTCAAATATACAGCAATGAATGGGAGTTTGCGGTTACTAGTTATGTATAAAATGCTGTGCTTTGATAAGTTTCTCAATCTGCAACATATTTGTAGATGAAACTAACTTATATTCTACCTAAAACCAAACCTAATTCTAGTTTTTCCATCTGGATCATCGTTATGGCATCTAAAAGTGCACTGCAAAACTTGCCATATCAAAAGTCATTAAGTTCATAAGTTTTTTTTCATCTAAGGCCGCAATATAAAGCAATTCTATTTTATTGGAATGTATTTCTAGCAGCAATTATGGGCGGATATGGAAATAATATAGCAGTGAGTAATTCGTTCGGCTGTGCTCGGCTAATAACATACTTAAGCTTAGGTCCGGAGCATAATAAATAGTCTCGATCTGCAATTAAACAGCTGTCTTGCAAGGTATACGCGTCGACCGATCCAATTTCGCAAATGCAAACACGATATGCAAGAAACCCGATCCAGATTATAAGTTGGCGAGTAGTGACCATTTGTCGTACGCCATATTGCAATATGTGGTCATGGATTGCGTACACGCAGCTCCTGTTATTTGACGCGGAGCGTAATGTCAGTAAATTACACCGCAACGCTAATTATTGGCACTCGAAGCAAAATTCGTGTTCGTACGACTTTATAAACACTCTTTACTTGCAATTATTTCTTCAGTATATTCTGGATGCAGCTGGTTAATTCGTGCTTTCATGTACATACTTGTTTGACGATTCGCATAAATTATCGGTTACTTTTATGGCGTTAATAATGGAACCAATTTTTTTTCGTTCATCGTCGTCTTTATTATTAAACTTGTGTAATGATCGTTCGTTTTTATAATCTTTACGGTACTGATGCTTTTCAATGCGTCTTTGTATTAAAATATTTATATAGGGTCTTAAAAGAGTCTTTTTTGTCTGATACAGGTGGTTTTGCCATTTCGACGACGACAACTACGTGAACGTGCCCCGCTTAGTCACCATTCTGCAAAGGTACAACCATCAGCAGGACTGGTACCTGGGTCGGCCATCAGTCAACAAGCCACTGAACATATTCATCAAGCCTTCTGAAAGGGTAAAATACAAACAATTTTCCTTCTGACATAATTATCATAAATGGGACGGCTTTTAACGGAATTTATTTAATAAGTTTGTTATAAAAGTTTAATTTGTTCCAGCTGATGTTCTCATTTTGGTTCGCCACGGGCGGTGCCGGATTTTGCATAAGCAGAAGTTTGGCTTTAAAAATGTTACCTGTTGCAAGGTTAGTGCTTCAAACTTTCTAATTAAAACGTTATTTAACCAATTACTATTTAACTTCATTAAATGAGACCAAAGGATTTCCACCAGATCAAATCAAATTGTATGTAAGCCAAATAGCTGATCTCGATTTAAGTTAAAAGCTTGGCAGAAATTTTGTTCCATTTATATATTATCGGTGAGATGTGGTATCAACATTTTGCTCTGTTTGCAGTGGGGGCAGATTTATAAGTGTCTGTGAAGGCATACGGTTACCAGACGACGTCACTATGGGATTTATAATAGGTGAGCATTGTTTGTTGGTGTTTGTCCTTACATTTCGAGGTAACGTTGCATTAAATGATAAGAAAAGCCTCTCTTTATTGGTTTGCAGAGCACGTGGTGAAGAAGAACTTGACTCTCGTGCCAGAGTTCCATTCCCATTTGGAACAAATGAAACTGCTGCCTGTAGAAACGTTTCGGGACCAAATCTCTTTCAGCTACTCGGGACCAAAAGAGAATATGAATGTCATCAATGTGCCAGGATTTGACACGAGATATGATCCTACTAGGTAAAAGATATTTCAATTCAGCTTTGAGTTTTTTGTAAACTTGATTACTGTTATTACCAAACAAGGTTTTTATTAAAAAAAAAAAAAATAAGTACCCGATATGTATAGAAATGCAGTTATTTTTACAAAACGGATAACTTAGTCCATTGTTAAGTTGTAATTTTTAATGCTAAGAACTTTACCCAAATCCACATAAAGCTGGAAATGCAAAAACTGGCTCAGAGCTTTAGGCTAGAGCTAAAGTTAGATCGCGTTTTGCAATAAGGTGAGATGTGTGATCTTACGGTCTCTTATTATCAACTGACGTTGAATCGAAATCATCAGACTCTTGCAGTATTAATTACCTATGCAGGGAGGCAGGAACATCGACGTACAAACCTTGACTTTTTAGCACATGATTCTAGACCCCGAGCGTCGAAAGTTTTCGTAGGATATTAAAAAAAAAAATCTACTGTTTCATGGCAAAGTGTGTGGAACCGCATTTTCTTATTAACCAACTTCAAAAAGAAGGTTATCAATTCGACATGTTTATATTTTTTTATAACTTCGTCATATACACACGGATTTGCAAAATTCCTTTTGTTCGAAAGGGGTTTATTCCGAAATGGTCCCATTTAAATTTCATATAGATTTGATAATGCTTTTCGGAGACAAACAACGGAACTCTTCAAAAAATGACAGCAAATCAACCGCGATTGCTGCTATCGCATAAATATGCATTGTTTTGACCCCAATGATGATGTAATTTCTAATAGTTATTACTATAACTAAAAAGTGAAAAATATAAACTTTTTCCACAAAAAATAACCGACTCCCGGAAGTCGGTGACTTTGGATATTTATTTAAAAAATTGTCACCGCCTTCCGAAATTAAAGTTATTTTTCACTTCGTAGTGTTTTACCGAAAGTCGGTTGTTTGTTTTTTTGGGAAAAGTGTTTAATATCCAACGATATATTTCGCTTTATCTATGGTAACAGGTTGTGCGTCGATGTCACTGCCAGCTTGTATACAAGTGCGACTAAACTTTTGTTTTTAGTTCTAAATCGAATGACTTATCACAATATTAACTGCTGTGTGTGTTTGTTATGAACTGGTGATTTCGTTAGTTTCTCGACTAAGAACTCGAAGGAAAATTATAAAGTTTGTTGATAACAGCTTTTTTGTTGCAGGTTCCTGTCGCTGCATTGTTTCCTGTTTCCTCATTTTAAATTCTGCCCTAGATAGCATACAATTCTTAATAATGAAGAGATATAAATTGTATACTCTTTGGAAAACCAAGAATTAACGGACTCGTTCTATGGAAGATTTAATGAATAAATCTTCCATAGAACGCAAAAGTGCAATAAAAGTCCATGTTGAAAAATTAACAGATTTTAAAGTAAAATATTTTAGCTTATTATTTTCCGAGTGACTAATAACTTAAAAGTCGACTAAATGTTTGCAACAAATAAAATAACTTGCCAGCGATTAAATATTTTCGCGACTATTATATTATGTAAGGTTCAAAATTAAAGGTGTTATAAAAACTAAAAACTAGCAGCTGCGTTTAGGTAGCAAATAAACTATACCAGTCAAATAAAATATTAGGCGAGGAGCTATAAATAATGACTTGGCGACTAATAATGTTAGTAGGGTGGCAAAAAACTAGGTTCTTCAGGTTGACAGAAACGAATCGCTATAAATCCGACTCCATGCAGTCTTGTCTGCCCTACCCCTAGAGTGTAATTTAGAATCGCGTAGGCACGGAGGGGCGAGGCGGCCCGCGAGCTGAGGGGCGGGTGGTTGTTACACTCGCCGCGGCGGCTGAGGCTGGCCGGCGAAGCCGGCCAGCAAGCCGAAGCCGCGGTGGTGAGTGTTAAACCATCTGCGACGATAAGTTCGCGAGGGACCGCCGTAGCCCCGCAGCGCCGGAGCCGTGACAGAAACTAAGCTAGAATATAAGCTAGTTTATATTTATTCTTCATACAAACAATTTTAAATAGAATCTGATTTATATTATTTATGAATGCCCATTTTCTATTTTTTTTTTGCCATTAAGTTTCCGCTTAGATATTAATTCAGTTCCCAAAAGAAAAACTTGATGCTAGTTTAAATTAAAACGGAGCTTATTACTGATATATTAATATGCTACCTATTACTTATTACGATACTCCTTATTAGCTGCCAACCCATTATATATGGTACCCACTCTATTTTTTTTTAAAACCTATATTCATTTTACTTAGTTGCCGCATTAAATACATGCCAAATATTTTTTGAAGATTTTTAAGACATAGTTTAGGTTGTGATATTAGTTATACAGAGGAAGGAGACAGAGTGAAGAATTATAATGTGTAAAAATTGTGGATAGTGTAAATGCTTGTTAACAAAATGTATATTAATTCTGTATACAAATTTAATGTCTATAAGAAATCTGTGATATTAGAATATTCTTGCGTGTAGTTATATAATATAAAATGTTGTATTTAAAGGTCTCTACAGTCAAATGTTATGACATTGTTTGTAAATTAAGTTGTTTATAAAATAAACAATTTTAAAATATTTATCTGATTCTTTTTCTCATTGGTTGCAAACTTCAGAGAACTGCTTAGTATTGTTTTCGTTCAACTGCAAGCCAACCGTGGATTCTATGGACAATATCTTCCATTTTCGGAGAACAGTCCATTAATAGATAAGGCCACAGACATAAACGGCAATGGCATAACTGATACCTACGAAGTGGCGAGCCAGACGGTCCATGTTCGCAACTCATCCATTGTAAACACGACGACATATTATATAATGTGCTGTGCTATGGGTCCCATGGTCCCATGATGCTGAGTGGAAGCCTTCCCGTCACAGTCACGGCGTGCAGCTGCCGACTATTTATGTTCTGTGTTCGTAAGTTACGGGTCGTCAGAAGCCCGAAAGTCTGACAACCAATCTTACCAAGGGGTATCGTATTACCCAGTAAATGGGTTCAGGATATCCGTTACCGACTCATAGTCACACCAGATTATCACACCAGTGTGAGAAACAGTATTTTTACTATCGTTCGTAACAACACTGTTTTTTCACACCATGTATGCGATAATTACTAGTGTAGTACCTACAAATTCTAATAAAGTCGATCTGCTGATCGGCGTTTTCTTCCGATTTCTTCATAATAGGTACAAAGTGTTTTCATGTCTCAGTAACAGTCGCTCCATGTAAAATACTGGTATTCAGCTGAATCCGGTTAGACTGGAAGCCGACCCCAACATAATTGGGAAAAGGCTAGGCAGATGATGAATGTTCGCATGTATAAATCTGTTTTATATACACGTGTTTCGGTGATAAACAAATCTATTTTTCTTTACGTCTTTCACTTATCAAGCTATACATTTCCAGTTTTAGCTGACCTCGCATTGGCTTTTCGTACAGTGAAAATTAAGCTTATAGCGAGCAAGATGCTTTATCTTCACAACTCATCTGTTGTAAACACGATGACATATATTATGTGCTGTGCTATGGGTGCCATGGTCCCATAGCACAGCATCATACTGAGTGGAAGCCTTCTTGTCACAGTCACAGCGTGCAGCTGCCGACTATGTAGGTGCTGTGTTCGTAAGTATAAATCTGTATTGTTTGATGTTTTTATGTGATCTTATATTTTTGTATGCACGTGTTTTTATGATAAACAAATCAATTTTTGTTTCTTTCTTTCACAAATTTCAAATATCAAGCTGCAGTATTGATTTGTCGTCGTGCGTACCTACCAGCTATTACCGTGACTCCACTCCCAGCGCAATGATGTTTAAGTGAGTTGGAGATATACTTAAACACAAAATCACGCCTAGTTTCTTCTGGTTGGGCAGAGGTGACCCACATTTTATATATCATTTCATTCATATACTTATATAAGAAGATGATAAATCTTCAAAAAAAACCTACGTTCACAAAGTACTTACTTAATGGCTAAAATAATGAAAATACACTTAACTGTCTCATAATGAAGACGAAGAAGAAGTAAGCACTATATTCATGTCTGTCATTGTAACTAAACAAAAGTTCTTTCTTATGCACTAGAGTTCTACGGCAGCTGCACAAAATAAACTTAAGTAATAATTCCAACAGACGTCTGGCTTACGTCCCGAGTTTTTTTTTTTTCATAATAACTGGTCCTCTTGGAATACTTTTCATACTTGGATTGGATTTAATTTGTAGGAACATTTTATGTATAAAACATTTCATATACCTAATTAGTCCTATATGAAATGTTTAAGGTGACTAAGTTATCAGTGGGACAATTTTCGTAATATTAAGAACGTTGACAGTCTTGTCTCAGTCTCAATCTGTCAAAAATACCTCGAGTTTCCATACATTTTTGACAACTTTTTGACATTTAGTTGTCGCCGAGATAAGACTGCGACTAAATTTGGAACGTCTTTAGTTACGAGAATTGATTGGATGCATCTGCCAATGACGTCACGTGACAAACTTGCATAGTATGACGATTATGGGCATAGGATATACATTTATATCAGGCTATAATGGCCAATTGACTTTCAACACCTCTCATTACCATACTGAAAGTCATACCAATACCACACTTATTTGAATACATTGATGACAAACACCAAATATGATCAGATATGAAATAAACACCTCATAACACGTATTAAAATACATTGAAGTAATTTTACGGGAGATAAAACGATGTAATTGGAAAGCTTCGTGTGGTGCCGGACGTAAAAGAATAGCACCATCCCATTTCTTACCGTGGGAGTCGTAGAAGGCGACTAAGGGACTTACTAGAGAATGGGCAGCAGCGTTCTCTATGCATTTGACCACCATACTGCGATCGCCAACCCGCCTGCCAAGCGTGGCGATTATGGCAAATCCCCCCCTTTTGGGGGAGGCTTATGTCCTATTGGAAAGCTTATTATGTACTGGTACTTGACCGCATCTGGGGGTCTACTCTAAACCCGAAATCCGTAGTTTCGGTCAAAGTTACGGCTGTTTCTTACTTAACTACGTACCTAATTAGATAACGTTAAATGTCTTTGGGTATCGGTATTATTAACGTTACTTTTTTATCGTTAACAGAACGGTAATTGGTAACGTTGCCTAAAAAATACCGATAATTCGGTCCCTGGTAATGACTGACAACACGATTTTACCATTTTCTTTATTACCTTTATTAGAAAAAATAATAATTCGACACTTGTTTTGACGGATCAACTACTTTCGGAAGGGCTCGTATCTTCGTTGACGGACTTAGAGAGTAGACGTGATTAGTACACATATCCACTGACGTAAAAATATCGAGGCGGGATTTTTTTTGCGCACTGGATCTTCAACGCACTGCTTAGCGCTGAGAGTTGAAAATCGAACAGTGTGCCTTTTCGACGCTGAGATGTAGGGTCAAGTGGGGGACATCTCTGTCCTTTTCAAATTTTCCTATGGCACCTCTTTACGTGTTTTGTTAGTCTTATTCGCCGCCATCTTAGCATCTCGCCAATAAGCATTTTTGTTTTTTCTAAAAACAAAAATGACTTTTTTGTTACATTGTCCCCAGCTTGACCCTACTCTGTTGAATTCTCAATGCTCATTTCAACACCGAGAGTTGAATATCCAGTGCGCGATAACATTTAGTTACGGCCGAATCGTGGTCTTAGACAGTGAGACAGTAACCCTAATCCAAGTAGAAAAGGGCTTGAGAATGCTGATACTAGTCGAGATGAAGTGAAGTGAGAGACACACACAACCAAATAAGAATTAAGGAATTACCCCCGGAGGCAATTAGAACAAAACAAGGGAATATTAGATAAAGATATTATGAAGGCACAAAAACTGGAACAGAGCTGTAATTATGATAGAACTGATAATCGAGTTTCAGAAGAAGGAGAATAAGCTTCAAAGACCTTGGCATTCGAGACTTACACGTGGCATTTTAGATTAAACTCTCCCAGACATAAATCCAGATATAATGTAAAATTAAGCTAAATGAAGATGATACAATTTTTTTATATTTTATTTTATTGACTACGAAATCTATAACTCCCATAATTATAATTATTGATGATTCAAATTTATTAAAAATTAATGTCGAAATAAATCTAAATTGCTATGAATTTAGTAAATAGCTTATCCACATATTACATAGACAAATAAAATTGAGTTTGTGTGAATATAATTCAGTGAAATCTATTGTCTAGGCTGATGTCAGAATCGTGTACTAAGCTTAGATTTTAATAAAACTTCGTATTAAAGCAAGAATAAGATTTTATTTATATTCATTAGCGTAGGTGTCGCGAATCTGCGTCAATGTGCGCATCGCCTTACAAGGCGACCGCGACAGCGCATTCATGGAATGTAGGGTGACTGTCCCCTTAGATGCGCTGAGGTCTGCCATGGTGATATACATGTAGGATTTATGCAAGACCATTGAATTCGTCGAACTGTATCAGATCATGGATGATTACGTAGAAGTGTATAGAAAATAATTTGATTATAAATAGATCGCCGTAATATAACATCACACCTGTTTTATCCGTTAGGTAGAGGTGCAGATATAGTATACCCACATTTTGCAAGCTATTATCAAATCCCATATAATTCGGGGCGAGCTCACATTTTGCTCGGGTTGATTCCGGGCCCAAATCCAGAGACCGGGTCGATACTAATAAATTCTAGACGGGTATCACTAGATGCAATCACTAGACTGACGGGACAGTAAAGATAACGATATTTTAGAATCTATCCAAAGAGTAAGATCCTACATGTTTGTAGAGGTTTTAGAATTCACATTAATAAATGCGCAAAGAAAATGCACCAATGCAAGTTTCAGAAGCCAAAGAGCAAAGTTTTAAATGGTGATAATTAATCAGTGACGATGATCAAAATCACGTTATCACAAATGGTAAGTCGTCTACATTACCCAGGCAAAATGTTGTGCTTTAGAGAGGTGAGACGAGACTATAACAAATAATGGCAAGTCGACTGTTCAAGTTATACTTAAGAACGGTGCTCGAATAGACGTGTGAATAGATCATTCAATACCCACAGTTAAGCTGAATCGCCTTAATCTAACACCTTTAAACGTCAGTGGACTAGCTTTATCGATGCGATGCCTCAATAGTCTTTAAATGGGAATCGTATCAAGTGACAGAATTTATGGCCTCGAATGTGAGGAAACTCCTATGGAGCTTTATAAGTAAGAATCAGAATTCTAATGCAAGCTTTTTTTATTATTCTTCTTTGTATGTAAAGTTTACGATTTCTCCACCGTGTATAATTTTTGTTATGTACGTTTTATTTGTGCAGAATACACTATTTATCATTCTTTCTTTTCTTTTTCTCTTCGACTAAGAGTATGATTGCTATTACAAAATTATACATGTTCAAGCTCTACAGAATAAAGATCTACCGAATGATAAATCTGTAGGGCAGTTCCCGTAATTCGTTAATATATTCCCGTAATACGTTCGAAATGTAGTCGCAACCTCATGTCAGTGACAATAAATTTCAAAATGTATGAAAATTCGAGGTATTTTTGACAGATTGAGACTGAAATTAAAATACGTACCTAAAAATACGGAAATTGTCCTCAGGTTACGGTAGGTAGTTCCAGATAAATCACCAGGACTTAGACAAAAATCACGATTATTTTCGTGAGAACATGTTCCGGGCAATTTTTCTACAAGATCATTTCCTTGAAGCAGTTTGAATGATTAATTAAATTGATTGACATGCTTCATTTGTTCCGCAATGGAGGGTCTCGACAGTTCCCTTTCGGTAGCACCTGGTCTGGTGTTAAATTTCTTCATTCTGATCGATTATTATACTGCACAGTCACTTCACGTAATTGGGTTCCTAATTTGTTCTGGCGTAACAATCGGTATCCGAACTCGATTTGGAATTTAAACCGATTATTAACCCTTTATTCGGATGGCCATTCTTCTCGATAATTTTTAATTTCTCCTTGAAGAAGATGGATGACGTTATCAATGAAAAAATAGTGCTTGATTTTGTATGCACATGTTAATTTTTTTATCAACACAGATAAATGTTTATACTTGGTATTAAATGGATCGAAGATTTTTACGAGCAATGAAAAGAAATGTCATCATTTTCTCTAATACGGCACTTAAAGCTGAGCCTCTAAATTCTCCAAATCTTTCGTATCTTCTAAAAACTTTCCAATGTACTCAACTACTCGAAACGGATCGATTAACCGAACTCGTTCACGAATTAATGGTTTTGAATAAACATAATTAAGCTCTCAAAGAGTGCCGATTGTCTAAAGGACCATTAGTTTGGAAATGACACTCAATTAAAGATGGGATCCATTTGTTTCGTTCGATATGGGCTTGTTGTCTTCGATTTTATCTTAGGTCATCCCAGTCCTCGTCTGACTTTTACTGTACCTACTAGCTGAGTAATTAAATCATTTACATGTATTGGTCTCTCTTCTGTGGTTTTATCTTGATGTTGTGCTGCTCTGATTACCATCTTTATCGTGGATGGGTATTGTGGTTTCAGACTTGATGTTTTTTTGTGATTTAACTTAGCTTAAATCGTCTATCGTTTTCCTCTTTATCGAATTTAAAGAATATTAATATTCTAATACAAAGCTGAATGTCAATTCTCCTAAATAAAAACGTTCAAAATCTAATTGCAGCCTCACCTTGGCGATAATCAAATGTCAAAAACTTGTCAAAAATGTAGAGAGAATGAGACTCAAGGTAGTTTTGACAGATTGAGACTGAGATCTGACTGTGAACTTTCTTAAAATTACGAGAACCGCCCCTCAGATCTTACCAAATTGAAATCAGATATTACAAAACTGAAAACGAATCATAGCATTAGCAACATCAGAAATATCAATTTATTTTATAACAAAATCCATCGATAAAATAACCGCAGTTCTCAGATAATCCATTTACGGGCATCGGCAGTAGCTACACTGAAGTTAATAACAGTTTTACGAAATGAAATTACCTCGACCGGTCTGGTGTCAATTAAGTCTGCCCTCAGTTAGCCGGGGGCTACTTACATTATGTTACGAGTACAACGAGTACAACGTAGAGATATGCAGCCATTTTGTTAGAAAACATACTATTTGCACCTGCTGCACGACCCGCTACTTAATGAGAAATCGTTATTGTTTTACTTGTACTAGTTTAGAACGAGATCGGTTTAAAGGCTTAATGAAAATGAAAATGAAACAGGCAGTAATTTTTATATGATGTACATTACAGATAGGCATTAATTTAAAAATACCCCTAGGCGTTTTATCCCTAACGAATAGGAGGATAGAAAGATTTGGGTTTGCTTCATCTGAATGTTACTACTAGTAGACGAAAAAAAAATGTTTTTTTGTTTAAATTTAAACATGTTTAAATGTTTGGTTATATAGATGTTTGGATGTTTGTTACTCAATAAAACGGCCGAACGGATTTGGATGAAATTTGACCCGCAGATAGTTTATAACCTAAATTAACGTATCCTATAAAGGGATACTTTTATCCCGGTAATACATTCCCGATGGGATAATTTCCGACCTCCACGCGTTTGAAGCCGCTGGCTAAAGCTAGTAGGAATTTAAACTTCTCGTACCTATCTAAAGATATTTTATTAAGATAACAAATTCAATAATAAATATGGACTGCTTTTCTCTATACGAATGTCCCTTTCATTATCAAACATCATTCATAGCTCGTAGTAGCTACAATCCAATTAATTGCTGACGCAATGTACCAGATAGTTTGATTTACAATGCTGATTAAGTTCGTTCCAGTCAGCTTGTCAGTTGTCGCTAGCGAAATGTGTCAGCAATCGAGAGGAGACAGAGGCATTTGTCGCAAAACAAGTGATGAACAGAAGGTTTTTTTTGAGGGTGGGAAATCAACAAATAACTTCTCCCGCTCTGGGTGGAGCAGGAGGGCGTGTCAGACTTTTACCGACTAAAACCTACCCGTGTTCCTTCAGTCGAACAACCCGCACCCCTGGCAGATGAACAGAAGGTCAATTATAATGTTTGCACATTTTAAATTACTGAGCATGAGGTCCTGAGTTTGTCTGATTCAATCTGATGCCTGCCGGGCATTAGGTTCGCGATTCCCAGGTCATTGGGTTTTGTTATTTTTATTTTTTGCCTCTTTGATGGCAATAGGATCACCCCTATTAGGTAGGTACATGGGACTTAAACATAACTGGCTATGTATGTTCTATAGGTACACCTCTGCCAATCCATCCGGGGACACAAGCCGTATGTGGATTCATTATTTATTTTATAGTGGTAAGACATACCAAGGCAACGAATGGCGAGATTCAAGACTTAAGAAATGTTGTAAGAATAAGTATCAAACCATTTTAATGACACGACTAAGTATCGGCACTGCGCAATATATATTTATTGTATGTTTGTTTGTTATGCTTTCATGCTAAAACGGCTTAATGGATTTGGATGACATTTAGCGCATGGGTAGGCCATTACCTGAATAGGACATAGAATACATTTTATCCCGATAGTCCCGTGGGATCGAGAACTATGCGGGTGACACCGCGGGGCCTAGCTAGTAATATTATAAATGCTAAAGTTTGTATGTTTGTATGTCGGTTACGGCTGAACGGATGAAATTAGGCGCACGTCTAGACCATGACCTGAGTTAGGATAAAGAATACTTTTTATCTCGATAGTAAGTTCCCATGAGATAATTACCGAAGTCCACGCGGGCAAAAGCTAGTAAATAATATTTATTTATTTTCTCACCACAGTAAACATTGCAGACATTATTTAATTTTTTATTTTTTTTAAAAAACGTTGCCCCACACTAGGAATTTCTCCTGTATTGTGATTGCGTTTACAAACATTTAAACTCACATACACAAACAGCCAGACCCGGAACAGCTACGGTACGGTACATGATATGGTTTGGTTTACTGTGGGAGGCTGGTGCCTAAGCTAGGCTTTAAAGGCCTGTGTTTCAGGTTGTCAGGTCTCCACCCTCTAGTAGTTAGATACATTTCAAAATAATAGTATTAGATAAAAAAAGTGATTTAACAATTTTGAATTAGGAGGTGGGTATGGCTTTTACAGTAAGTATGCAGCTCAAAAAAAAAGGGTTTAAACAAAAATAAAAAATGAGAAAAAAAAAAACAAACAAAGTAGAATGGTTTTGTTTAGTGTTAGCATTGTTAGTAAAAATTTGTTGTGAGTAAGTAGATGTGTTTTGTGTGTCTATAAAATAATTGCGTGAAAATCAAAGGATTGCCACGGAATTAATATTTTCGCTACTTTGTAACTAACGGCGAGTTGCGACAAAACGATTAACCAGACTCACGACACAGCAGTACAGTAATTTGCAGTTTTTATTGATAAAGGATATGAACGTAATTTACGAAACTGTTATTTTAATAGCAAATACGAGTAATGTTTCCACTGAACTGTAAAATCGTAGATTAATTAAGAACTATCCGCAATTATCAGTTTAATCCATCGTTTTGAATTGATTACCTACCTATTTTGATTGACAATATTTGCTTTGGCTAAAATAATTCACAGTAAAAAAAAAACATTTTTTTGTCGCAGAAACATGTGCAAATTTGCTCGAAGAATATCTAAGAAGGAAAAATAATTAGCAAAAAAAACAACATAGATAACCTCGGGCTGAATTCATAAATAGCTGGCAGCTGCACGTCATGACTGTGACAAGAAAGCTTCCACTCAGCATTATGCTGTGCTATGGGGGACTCGCAATGAGAAACGGGAAAGTCAAGCATCGCTAGCAGAATTATAGAAGGTTCCTACAAAGTTCCTCCTTATGTATAACGAAATAGAGTACCAAATAGGATCTCCCTTAGCATGGACGCTCTCTGATGCAATTTCGTAGAAAAGTGCAATATTTATGCCGTCAAAATGTATGGAACAGCTGATTTTTTTTTTGTATTACCGACGAAAAATTTCTACGCGGGGTTCTAGAATGATATGCTAAATTCATGGTTAAAGTTTACGCGCTGGTTAAAATTGTATCCTGTACAACGCCATCGCAAGAAATTGTGATGATCATTTTTACCCGACTAACGCGGGTATTGGGATTTTGACTTGTATGTATGTATGTATCTATGTAAGTTTGTATGTTCATATGTTCCCTCATAACTTCTAAACTTCCTATCATAATTCGACAAATAAGGTATCGTTGAAAGCGTCTTGATCGCCATCTATCGTCCGAATCGATCATCTGAAATCCGCGTGGTCGTATGCCATCTACACAATACATTCTAACAGTAGTAAGCGATCGTAAGCTTTAGGGCAAAAGTGGCATACGACCACGGCTTTTATATGAGAATATTTTCTTTTACATTCTTTTTAGAGCTTAATTTTTTAGTAGTCGAGTTTTAAGTTTTTGAACTTATTATCGAAAATTTTTAGACATAATCTTCAACTTAAAGCCCTCAACCTGAATTACCGAGGCAGCTTATATTTTTAACTTGTACCTACATTTAATTCCTATTCCATTTACCTACCTATTCAAACCAAATCAGAATCTAATTTCAACTCGAACGTAAGTAGGTATCACGACAACGGCAGCAGGTCGTTCGGCAATCTCCGTCGGTAGTTCGGGTGTGTCGGGTCACGATTACTGCACCCTTGGGCGTGCGCACGCCCACATTGTCCAGCATAGTGAAAGGATACAAAATGATCGCTGATAAATCTAATTTGATATTGCACTGCGTCATTTATAAGGCTAATAACTTTGTATTATTACTGCCCGGATTCGTTCAATCATGCCTCAGATCAGTTAAGCTCTTGTCAGAGCTCAGTTTAGTAGTTATGTTTGGTTGACTGAAAATTCAAAATGGATGTAGTAAGAAGCCCGAAAGTCTGACAACCAGTCTTACCACGGGGTATCGTATTACCCTGTAACTAGGTTATAGAGGTCAGATAGACAGTCGCTCGTAAACAGGCGGCATCCGGTGAGACTGGAAGCCAAGCCGAACATAGTTGGGAATAGACTGGGCAGATGATGAGGAGGCCCTATGTGAGTTTAATAATAAGGAAGAAAAATAAATGTTGCGTCGACCCCAAATTAATTAGGATAACGGCAGAAGAATGATGATGACGATGATGATGAGGCGGCTGACGTCAGTTGTAAAAAAACCAGTATAGCCTGGCCTCTAATTGTATTGAAACTCCGTAATACGCTAGGCCAGCGTAACATTCTAACAGTACGATACTGGCTTTCATTTTGGCAGTTCAACAACATGTATTACATTATTTACGTTATTGAGCAGACAAATCGAAGTTCATATGTTCGAGAGATTTGACTAGTTATGCATTCCCGGTGTTTTTGTCACCCCTGGATTTCCTTACAAAAAATATTTTTCAAAGCTGCTTCCATACTTTCATATCTAAAAATTAACTTTAGGTAAATATGCATCCGATTACCCGATCTCTAATTATAAATGTGTAAAGCCATATTTGTTACAGTCGCGAAACATTTTTTAATCAACATACGGTAAAAGCCGGATAGTTGTCAGACTTTTTGACATCACTCTACATGTCTCAGTACAAAAAGCAAAATACTTTATTTGTAAAACTGGCGGATATCAGGTTTTTTTTTCTACAATTTTTTAAAGTAATAAACATTATCTTTACTATTTCCAGAGAATTAGCAATTTTGGCGGACCTCTATATTTTGTGAAATCTATCCCAGGTAGGTTATTCCCTGAGTACCCCGATCCCCGAGGCCCCCGTACCGGAGAACCCCGATTTATTTTTATCTTGATAAAATCAATTAAATGTCAGTTTAGTTTCAAAGTACCGTTAGCAGATGATATGTTAAATAAAACTTGATTACTTATTAAAATTATAATACTTAACTTTAAGGATCGGGAAAAAATTACAACGTTTTGCTTGGTTAAGGTAAATATTATAATCAGAGAATACAAATTAGAGTCTTCTAGAGCAATCGCAGGTTTTAAATACCCACTTCTTCACTTATTTGGCTGACTGTGCCAAGCACTTCATTTTTTTTTTAAATGTGCACAAACCACATTTTATTTTTTATTTTATTACTGCAAGTCCAAACACACAAATTTTTATTTTGTCAATATAAGACATAGGCATACCCGGCGGCATGTAATAGCCCCTTTCCCCCAATCTGTTTTCGTAAATTCGTAAGTGCGCTCGCGCCCTTTAGAAGGACCTGCTTACGACATGTGTGTTAAGTACCTATGATTTGATAATGTTGTTACATTTATTTTATATTTTTGATAAATTTTATTCAAACTGTAATTACCTCTATTAAAACTATGATTCGACAATGTACAAAATTCCAAATAAATTACTTTCGGCTGAAGTACCTATTTCAAACAAATGCATTTAAGCACTTTTTATGTCGACCGTACATGTTGAAAACATTAGAAAAAATTAATGTACTCATATTTATTGTATTCGGGGTCCTCCGAGATGGCGGCTTCGGGGATCGGGTAAGGTTTTTGGGTTCTACATTACACTACATTTAAATCCATAACGTAATCTAGACTAGTAACAAACATTCAACCAAACTTACATTGTAATATTCTACTATCGAAAGCATTAGGTAACGAAACGAGACAATATACCTGACCTGGACTGAACTTAGTACTTACTTACTTGCTACCTACCTGTACCTGCTATTTAACTAGATACTGACCTGTCTTTATCTAAAATGTAGCTTTAGCGTGCATAATTGTGCCTGCTAAGCACCTAGACTAAGTGTTTTCGCGTGCTTCTCGTGCGTGACATTCCTTTATAAGTCTATACCTGAAAAGGTCAACTTTCCTTTGTCATGTCTAGAGTTAAAATGTAGGGTGTATGTCCAGTACGAAATTTATTTGATAATAGCTGACTGTCTCTAAATGTCAACAACCATTTGCATTGGCATTCCTTTAAGTTATGGGACAATTCGTTAAAGAAAAAGCCTGTGGAGCACTTTTTGTCTAACCGCGTTCCGAGTTGTGGTAGGAAAGTAAGTATTGCGTACTGCATGTCATGTTATTTCATTAGGGATGCAGAAAATAGAGATTGGCAACGACATCGACGCGCAAACTGTTACCATTGATTTAGTACGTAATTCTGGGACGACGGAAAATTTCAACGTTGAAATTTTTCGTCTGTTATTAAGAAAAATAGAAGTTTTTACGTATTTCCTATCAGCAACGGTTGCTGACCATCATCTCCTAAGAAAGACAGAGAGTTACGTCACTTACGTCAAACTTTGAACACGACGAAGGAGCATTACAGCTGCCAGGGGTGCGGGTTGTTCGAAAGAAATACTGTGGCCCCTGGCACGCAGGCAACTGAAGAAACACGGGTGGGTTTTAGTCAGTAAAAGTATCACACGCCCTCTCGCTCCGCCCAGAGCGGGAGAAGTTATTTGATTATTTCCCATCCTCAAAAAAAGGAGCATCAGTCAGTAAGACTAACTATTTGTTATTCTTTCCAGTCCAAACCTGCGTAGCTCTCTCTATATTCATAAATTAAGCTAACCTACACAAAAGCTATGCAGCTCACCCAAATTCCTAAACCAACGCACCTTAATTTAACCAATAAAAGGTCAGCAAGTCCTGCCATTTAAAATTAAACGTATATATTGTATAAGCCTTTGTCCATTCTTATTGTGCAGTATCGGCCCACCCGACGGAGACTGCATACTAACGATCCATGAAATGTGCACATGACATGGACATTTAAATGTCCCCTTCGGATGCTATCACGTGTGGCAACACGTAATTGAAGATCATTTTGGTATCGAGACAAGTTAAGATGAATTGTAAAGTGATATATCTATACTAATATTTAATAATATTATAAAGCTGAAGAGTTTGTTTGTTTGTTTGCTTGAACGCGCTAATCTCAGGAACTACTGGTTCGATTTGGATATTCTTTTAGTGTTGGATAGCCCATTTATTGAGGAAGGCTATGGGTTATATAACATCACGCTAATACTAATAATAGGAGCTGAGCAAAGAGAACAAAGTCACGAATACGAAGTACTCGCACGGGCAGGAGGGGCGAGTGACGGGGTCGATCGGGGAGCAAGAAATTTGACGCGGACGAAGTCGCGGGCAGAAGCTAGTATATAATCTATACTAATAATAAAGCTGAAGAGTTTGTTTGTTTGTTTGCTTGAACGCGCTAATCTCAGGAACTACTGGTTTGATTAGAAATATTCTTTTAGTGTTGGATAGCCCATTTATTGAGGAAGGCTATAGGCTATAACATCACGCTAAGACCCTTAGGAGCCGAGCAAAGAGAGAAAAGTCACGAATACGAAGTACTCGCACGGGCAGGCGATTCGAAGCGAAGACGGGGAGCAAGAAATTTGACGCGAAAGAATTCACGATCAGAAGCTAGCGGCTACTTATGATTGGAGAGTTTTTTTTTACATAGGTCAATAATTTATTGACCGTAATTTTTCAACGTAGTTGATAAGTAATAAACTTAACTGGATATTATTACATTTTACTAAAAATATACAACGGTAGATAAAAGCCGTTCAGTACTAATCTCAAATGGATTTTTTATTTTCTCATAATAATTTCCATCAATCAATTATTACAACCTTTTGTACGCTAGCGTACCCAATGACACTAGCAATTCCTATGCTATACCATTAAATGCACAAATACGTAACCGTTCCACCAAATGTACGGCAATTGACTACATTCTGGTCACGATGCGATCTAAACAAGCAAAACTATAATTTACCTTTGCAATACCGGGCAGGTGCTGCGAAAATATAGGCTTTACACACGAACGTTGATTTACACCCCATTTGTTTAGTCACGCTTTCATCGTATTTGGAGTAAGTACGATGTTAAGTAAAGGGCTAGACCAGGGCCTATTTAATAAAACCGACAGGCGACAGGTGACTTAGTACATTAAACAGCTGACCATTCTGTTGCATTGTCAGATTATGAAGGGGTTTTTCCTGAGATTTGAGAAGTGTTTTCTTAGTTTTCTTCTTTTAGTAAGATCTGCGATTACAATAGGTAGTGTTATGATAAATAGACTTCATAACCATCAGATCTATGTTCAGAAGTGGTGCAATCCAGAGAGACAATTCCTGTATTCATAAGAGTTTGCTTTCCAATCTCAACCTCGATTTGTCAAAAATACCTGTAATATTCATTCATTTTTGGGAAGTTTTTAACAATCAATGATTATCTCTGAGATGTGATTCACGGAAACAGACCCAATGTTATGATGTTAATCTGTCATTGCGAATTACTAAAGTCAAGAGAGTTACCAGACTAAAACATCACATGGGTAATGAAATTATCACTTAAATTAAAATGCTCAATAATAGTGCGAAAACCAGAAAAAAAGCAACATCCCCGAAAGGCTCAACATTGTTCATAAATATACATGAAACATTAACCCAATTACTGGAACCAATAATTCTCTTGCAACTGAACTAGAATTTCCGCAATAGATGCAGACCAAATGCCAGCTGTCTCATAACCTATACAATATAGTTTAAGCTAACCTTTATGATCTAGAGTGAACTTAGGTGATCTAGTCGCCTAGTGTTTACAAGATTTATCTAACTTGGATACAGTACATACCACGGACTTACAGCCACCTCAAAAAGAACTTGGGGATCGGGGAACAGGCATCAAGTTCCTTATGCGATGCTCGCACGGACATACTTCTCTCTGTTTCTTCCTATGATATCTAATAAGAAATCGCATGAAGGAGGTAAACCGCTTAATCAACGGATTCCACAAGTTCACTGCTACCGTAAGCTGCATTAAAAAACTTCGTTCTAACAGTTTTAACTGACCTCCGTATGGTAGATTTTGTGAGAAGTTTTAGCAGACACACTGTGTTACAACGACCACTTTGAGTAAAGGGATTAGATAGGTACTGCAATGTGTTGTTGATAGCAGACAGAGATATACCTGAGGGCCATAATATCTTGCCCAGTTCTAGAATAATAACAATAATAATCCCACCGCCGTATCTCTAAGCCCCACCCCACGTTGACGTCGTGGTGGGGCTTGCGCGTTCAAAACTCTAGGTCTGTGCTCGGTAGAGTTTGCTTTGCTGGAACAGATCTGGGGTAGGGAGCCAGACCAAGAGAGATACAGAAACCCGCAGGGCAGCATGTGGCGAGCTGTTGGGCAGTAGCGACCCCACAGACCCTATCTCACTGCAGACATCGTATTCCTCATCTTTGGCTTGCTTTTATTGACCGGCTGGAGTGAATACTAATGAGGTTACGACCTCCCACCTCATTCTTGCCTTTATTGGCCGGTTCGAGTGAATATTCGCTAGAGCAAACGTACTCGGGGAAGGAAGTATTTCAGTAAGTGCTCGTAGGAATCGTGACCATCTTCCGGGATCTAGAATTGTTCTGAAAGCTGTGGTATACTTTCTCCACTCCTCAAGTACCTCAGGAAGTGTTGCCCTCTTATTGCTACGCCATTATGTGCTAGCGACGGTTTCCAGGGGCCCATTATTGAGTATGCAAGTAACCCCCTACCATTTTATCTGTCTATATGCAAAACATTGATCAGGCAGGGGCCATAGTAAAACCATAGTTCTTAATAACCAGTCCATTTTAGCCACCCAAACGCATATTCCAACATATTTTCTTCCATATACCGCAATAGTCCAACACAAACCGGGGGTTTTCCTTGGGTGCACTTGCACAATACATACAGGGATAATAATCGGTTGGTGCCTCATTCCATTTAACATGTCTAAGGGGCCTCTGAAATTGGCTTCGGCTCCTCGTATACCTTACAAAGGACCGGGGTCCCAAGGTTCAGAGCCATGTTAACATATATAAAAATAATAATAAAATAATTTATTTCCAAAATTAATTACAAAGTAGTTTATGCGCAGCATTTATAGCTTAGGACTTATAAGTGCACAAAAATTTGATCAATGCTAGGGGAAACATGCTAGGTGGAACCGGTGTTACAGAGGAATGAATAGATTGGAAACCTGATATCAAAAATTTGGAGTCTGCTATATATCTAAGTTTTGAAGACTGCTATGGAATCCTGACCTTGACCCCTCATTCCCCGGGTCGGGACCATACCGAGTATAGGAACCGAAATTGGTGCCAAGCTGCTCGCTCCTTAAGGAACATGGGACGTTTAATATAACCAGATTTTTTAAACGCTATTGACTTGCACCACAAATTGAGAAACATTTAACCAAAGCGAACGTTGGTGAAATCTGCTCCAAAACTAGGCGTGGCCGAGATAAACTAGTCACAGCACTTGTTACATTAAAATGTGATGTGAAAGGGTGTTTGACAAACAAGTTACAGTATTAATTTAAAGTGGACTAATTAATCGAGAATTGTATAACAAGTTATCACTTTCACTGATTTTTGTTTGATACTGTGATCTTAGTGATGCTATAAAGACTGTAGGTAGGTAAATTTCTTGATTGATATAGCAATTGTTGTAATATTTTCCAACTTATATAATTAAAAGTCAATTTCAATAATGATGATGATTTCAATAATTATAATTGCCAGTGGTCGCCAAGTGGTCAAATAACAACCATAATTCATTTAAAACGTATTTCTGCCGTGTATTTCTAATGCATTAGTCTATAAAATATTAGCTTTCTGCAGTCCTTCTCCCTAAAAACTTTAACTGTACCAAATTTCATACTCCTCTGTCCGCGTAATTTTCGTAAAAAGGGGTACAAAGGTTTTGCTTCACGTATTAATATACATATCTATTTTTTTATCGTTTTAATCCTTTAAAAGCGTGAAATAAAAATGAGCTGATCCATACATTGCGTCAAGATATGCGAACATAAATGTATCGATCAGCTTTTTATTTCTCGTTTTCAGGGTTAATCAGATTGTAAAAATTGTTCATTATGATGAATACAATGACGCTTTTAAAGGATTACAACGATCAAAAAATAGCTATGTATAGATAACAATTATTATTAATTATATTCCGTATTTCGACCATGGTGGCATATCTCAACGGAGAGGTGCACAAGACGTGTGTGGGCAGACTATTACCAAATCAGCTGTTGTGAACGATTCACTATATAAAATACCTTAAAAGGTTGTTATTACCCTACTGCCTCAAATAGAGGGTAATGTTTTATGTGTCATATCAATCACTAGCTTCTACCCGCCACTACGTCTTCGTAAAATTTCGGCACCGACTCACCGCGTCAGCTCCCGTTGCCCGGCTGTGCTTGCGCTTAGCGTTCTTTGGGACATTATATCTTTTTTCTCGGCTCCTTAGGGTCGTACCGTAATAAGATAGATTTTATAACCTTCCTCAATAATTAAGCTATCAAATGCAAACATATTTATTCGAATCCGACTGATAGTTCCGGAGATTAACGCGTTCAAACAAATAAACAAACTCTTAAACTTCATTATTAGTATACCTATAGGGAATGTTCAAAGATTACCAGCTTATAAAACCACTACCTTTAGCAGTACTGGTCCCGTCGTCATCACCACAGAACCCGGTTTTCCTATTCTGCTACACACCACGCTACAAAAACTTTTTATTCCCAACCACGTCTTTAGTTATAAGTCGGAAGAAAACCACTAATAGGCGATGCGGTTAAAAAACTTCCATTTTAACTTATGTTCTCAAGAGTTCCCATTGATTATTGACCTACGCGGTTTGTAGCGAAATCTTATAAAAATTACAACATTTATGCTTTATTTATCTCTTAATCAGCTACTGAAGGTCTGACTCTTAAATTGGGTACAAAATGCTCACCTTTTGGAAAGTACGTTACTAGACAAATACATGATTGAAATCAAAGTCAAATCATTTATTTCAATTATAAAAGCACTTTTGAACATCGAACTTAAAAAAAACGTAAAACGTAGCAGTTTATAATATACCTTGATGCCATTTGCCATTTGAATTACTACTGCCATTTTTGACAGTTTAATTTTTTTAACTTATAAAATGGCTATTGACGTTAACGGCAAATTGACGTAGTGTATCAATTTGACAAACTATAAATTTTCCTGACTGAACCTACTTTGGGCCCACCCAGGGCACTGTGCAGTCTGCCCCGCTACCACAGAGAGTTGTAATTCGGATATAGTACGGTCAATTTAAATTGGTAGTCCAATTGGTATGCAATTAATTGTCCTGACTTGTTCTATAATGCCTGCACCAAGATTGCCTGACTGGGTAATATTAAAATATTATCTTTTCTCACAAAGTTAACACCGATACAAGAGAAAAATTAGAAGACGGCCTTTTGTAAATCAAGATCTGTATTTAAGTATATTTACCACCGACTTCCAGAATTAAAGTGTTGTTTTGGAAGTCGGTTGCTTAATTTGTTTTTTTTTTTGTTAAATCGTTCTTATTTTTCACTTTTTAGTTATGGTAAGTACCTACTTACCCCACACCAATTTATAATACCTGAGACTTGATATACACCGTGACATTTTAGTCGTCTTACAAAGATGGTCCACTCAATGTATCCGTCATAACATACTTCTAGGCGCGATTAAAACATTGTTCCCATTTATTAAGATAATAGATACAAAGAAAAATAATGAATGCTTTAAAATTATGAAACACCCTCCCTGTTAATAATGTTTACGTATCAAACGGTAGAAGATATCTACCTACCTACCATTACATTCCATCATTGATTCCATCTCCATAACAGGGTGTTTCAAACTACGTCATGCGTCTTAGTGATATTTTCATGTTTTTGATTATGCAATTGTTCAAAAAAACAATGTTTTTTGTGAATGGTAGTAAATAGTAGTCATTGGGTACATGAAGTGGGTTGCCGTTGTAAGACGACTAAAATGTCACTGTGTATATACAACAGTGACGCAAAAACTACCCAAACCAAGTAAACAAAATTTATGTGGGTCCCCTTTTCATAAGGCATAACGTAATTATAAAAAAATTACGAAATCCACACACAGAGACATTGCCAGAGACATCGCGGAACATACATTAAAAAACCACTTCCTTTTAGAAGTAGGTTAAAAAGAAAAGTAATTTCCTAAACGTATCATTACATTCTATTGTTTGTAACCGAAAACCCACTAAATGTATCATGTATTTTGTTCGTGAGACGACCAAGCAAGAGGCAGCCGTTATCTGTCGTATGCAAAGTGTTTGAATACATTGCTTTTAACAAATACCCGATCTGGGTAACTTGGACCTCACACGATGCTGTATAGACCCGGGGTCTTCTGTAAATGTCCACACACTTGCTAATTTAGACTGGGTATGAGAGATTTACAAATCCAGTCTTGAGTAAATCCTTGCACTGACTGCATGATGGACACAGTGCCTGAAATTATATATTTTATTTATAAAAATATATGATTATTTTGTTCACCACCTAAACTAAAATAAGAGTACGTATTGCTATATCTTATTGACGGACAGCAAAATAAAACGACAAGTGCGGCAAAAAAATCAATTAAAAGAAAATCTTAGTTCAACTGAATTTTACAGCTCTTAATTATTTCTGTCTCTTTCTTTTTTTACTAAAGCAAAACGATAGCAATAGCCTAAATTTAGTTGGCGCATATTTTGAGTACCTATCATCACCATTATGTCTTTTATTAGATAAGCCAGTGATCGGTAAAAACAGCCATTTTATAGTCTACAAATAGTTGTGTATCTCAACATACCATTTTTGACATAACAAAGTATCTGAAATACTTTGTTATGTCAAAAAATTTTTGACATAACAAAATAATAAAATTTCCATTTTTGACATAACAAAGTATCTCAGTAAGTACTTTTAACAGACTCCCAACTTACACAGCGTCGTACGTAAGTCGAATATTTCTAGGCTGTAATTTGTACATAGATCGATAAATCATACAATAATTAAATATTTATGTAAATTAATTAAGTATGACCATCGCTCTCACTTTGTCTTGTCTAATTTTTTTAATAGAAATCCGATAAATTAATGCAAGCAATGGCTGCGAGATCTATAGATCAATGAGCACCATACTGTGAGGTTATAAGATAACGAATGATCACAGTCTTGTACTATTACCGACTATCGTCAAGATCATTAAACTGTTAAGGGCGAATCGTTACAAATGAGAAATGACTCATACTATTGAACATACAAATTAATGCTCCGTGCAGTGTCGACAAGACTTTACCTGGATGATTTAGATGAACTATTAATAATTTTTATACGAAGTCGTGTTTTTTTTTTGTTTTTTTTGTCAATAGAAAAGTTTTAAATAATTTCTACTGTTGGCAAAACATACGTAAAGACAGTTTTTGAGCACTTTTTCATAATTCTGTTTGGTAATTTTTACACTGCTCAGTAAAAACACATTTTCTTTTAAAATTCGATTGCTGCCGATCATCTAAGGCCCAATACAAGTCCTTTGACTATGACAGGGCGAAGTTCACTTTTATACCTAGAATACGTCATAACCTGAGAATAAATTTTGAATTTTGACAGTTTTCCATACTGGAACTGTCAGACGTTAATTTTAGTCCACAGATAAAAAATACATGACTTTAGTAAAATCCGCCTTAGGTCCTATTGCTATTAATGTTAGATTTTGTTATACTAAGTGCGAGTGCACTCGCCACTCTCCATTAAAATGTATCACCTTTTAGTGATAAACGTAGGCAGACATTAACAGAACATATTTCAACAGCTTTCAACATTCGAAACAAAAGAGCATTAAGTTAACCATCTTTTATAGAATTAATGTCGCCATAAAATATATTTTGTACAAGGGCAATAATAATGGTCACAGTGACGGGACACATAACATTTTGTATCTTGTTACAAATTTATATCTAATTACGTTACCGTGTAAACTATAAATTATTACAACATAATGAGGGTGAAATCGTTATAAACATCACTTTACTTTTTAAAGGTGCTTAGTTTGTTTAATGGGCCATTAGAGTCTCTTTCACAGTCTGATTTGACCTCTGTTTTACATTAATTAAATTATAATGATGCTTGACTTATCTATTTCGTATTTAAATATGCGCAAAGTACAGAAACTTGATTGTACAGTCAAGTATTTATCTGGGACAGTATAACTATGTTTTTGTTCATCAAGTAAGGACCTATCTGAGTATAATTGGCCTACCGCACTGAGCAGAATATAGCAAAGAATATTTAATAACTATATAACAAAGATTAATTAAAATAGCATAGCATGTATCCATCTTTGTCCAATATCGAGTTGACATCAACCAAAACCTTTAATAGCCTTGCCATTTATGTTTTTTTTTTGTCAGAGTCTGGCAGTGTCACATTGTCAAAGTCAATCCAAACCGACATGTAAGAAGACGGCTGAACGTCATCCAGCGCTATTGACATTACGACGCCATATTGGTATAATCCGTATGGTGCCGGACGTAAAAGAATAGCACCATCCCATTTCTTCCCGTGGATGTCGTAGAAGGCGACTAAGGGACTTACTAGAGAATGGGCACCAGCGTTCTCTATGCAGTTGACCACCATACTGCGATCGCCAACCCGCCTGCCAAGCGTGGCGATTATGACAAATCCCTCCTTTTGGGGGAGGCTTATGTCCAGGAGTGGACGTCTTTCGGCTGATATGATGATGATGATTGGCATAATCATAGAAATATAATATCTATTGGTATAATGCTGAGTCGGTGAATAGATTCTATCGTGCAGTGACTGTACGATACATGCAGGAAATTAAGAAAATATAAATGGACCTTTATTAGTTTAGTTCACAAATTCTCACCCAATTAGTCAAAATTAAACACTGATTGCTTTGCATTTGTGGTTTATTTTTTATTTTTTGTTAGCCTATATTGTGACCCACAGCTGGGCAAAGAGCTTCCCTTTTTCTTTTTAAACCGGCTATCTCGTGCGTTCCCTAACCATGTTGGCCCTGCAAACCTTATCAAATCGTCATCACCTTCGTCATTGCAGATAAATACAATAACAAAAATATACTCAGGTCATAAACATACAAGCAAAGTATATAGGACTGATAGCATCACACAGAAGATCCAAAAACGGTAATTGCAACTCTGCACAAATTATTCGTGCAAGCGTATTGAAAATTGCTTAACGTTTACCCTTTAATGAAAATGGTCAACCTGACCGCAGCGAGTGTAATTACAGGTTTTAAATGAAGGTAGACATTACAGTGCGTAGCCGAGCACATAAAATGGGACTATACTGTGGTCGTCAAGTGTAAAAGTGGTTTAATTAATATTGTTTGTGGGTAGGTATATGGATGAAATCTGGAACAATGACAACGTATACCTAGTACCAATGAGACTTTTTAAATTTTGTCCCTTGTTTCAGAGTTTATGTTGGAGATTATTGAAATCGGTAAAGGAACTCATCGTGGGGAAACCAGCTTGGCTATTCTATAAAAACCTCACCGTGAAAGCGTAGGTAAAGTGAAGTTAAAGTGAGCTGTCATTTTATCTGATGCTAAAAATTGACACTATTGACAGCTCACTTCAAGCTCTCTTCACCTTAGGGTCATTTCACACCAAGACGCGGCGCTGCGCGCACTTTTTAAGAGAGCAACAGAATATCTAACTTATTTACAACACGAAAAGGTATAATTTCACTACGAGCGCGAAAGCGTGTCGAAGAACGCTGTGATGCACCGTGTTGTGCAGCCCTATACCTTATTGTGAAGTAAATAACATTTTATTTTGTATCATGATCTTAAAAAGTGCGAGACAGGCGAGTTCGTACCGCGACAGGCGCTTCACTTTGTATAAATTATTTCTTCACCACTGCTCTCAAAACGGTGAAGGAAAACATCGTGAGGAAACCGGCATGTTCAAGAAGCAAATATTCGAAGAAATGTGACATCTACTAACCCGCACTGGGCCCGCGTGGTGGTTTTCGGCCCACTCCGTCTCACAGAGAGGCCTGTGTCCCAGCAGGGGGCACATTATAGGCTGATTATAATGGCGAAGTTTAGTAAGTATGTAGAAGGTTATCTCGGAAATGATCGATCCAGTCGGGTCATTGCATTTGATAGCCTAATTCGTGAGGAAGATTAAAAATTAACACGCTGTTTTTTTTTTGTTTTGCGTGGGAAATCATCAAATAACTTCTCCCGCTCTGGGTGGAGCAGGAGGGCGTGTCAGACTTTTACTGACTAAAACCCACCCGTGTTCCCTCAGTTGCCTGTGTGCCAGGGTGCACGGTATCACTTTCGAACAACCCGCACCCCTGGCAGGCATCGGCCCCATCAGTTGTTGCTGACATCTTTTGAGGCGCGCGTGGAACACAACGCGCCGTAGATATAACACGCTACGACCCTAAGACCGCCAAGTCAAGATAAGTCTTTCAAGCGTGGCGATTAATGCTCGCACCTTTTCTGTATTTTTAACCTTTGCTTAGCAGTACGACAGTAATATGCTAGTATTGGTACTTAAAGGTTAGTTAAAAGAAGACAGAAGGCTGATTTCACAACAAAATGAATTTGATAGTGTGATAGACAGGAACAAAATATTAGAAAGAAGTTCAATCGAGAATCAACTCAGTCTATCGCAGTCCACTGCTGGACATAGGCCTCTCCCAGGCTGCGCCACAACACTCTATCCTCCGCCTTCCGCATCCAGGCTGTCCCACCCACCTTTTTAAGGTCGTCGGTCCATCTAGCTAGGGGGCGTCCCACACTACGTTTGCCGATACGCGGTCTCCACTCCAGGACTCGTCTGCTCCACCGTCCATCGGTCCTTCGACAAACATGGCCAGCCCACTGCCTCTTCAGCACTCAGAAAGTAGTTATTATAGGCTAAAGGAAAGGGAGCGCGGTTCCTTAAAACAATATATTTGTCTCTGAAATTATTATGTCGGTAGTTTCAGTTTTTTTTTATACAGTCCCAACTGCTGCCTCGTTGGTCTAGTGGTCGCAAGCGCATACTGCTGAGCATGAGGTCATGGGTTCGATTCCCTGGTAGGTCTAAGTGTAATTGGGTTTTTCTATCAGGAATTTCTTAGTTAATAGACCGGAGTATAGATTTGTACCTGGTTGATGGTAATAGGCTCGCCCCCTATTACATGGCAAGACTTAAATATAATTGGTGAAATTTGAGTGTACTTTACGTACACCTCTGCCCAACCCTAGGAGGAAATAACGCGTGATGATAAGTTATGACCCAATTGAACAAATCAGAATGTTTTTTTAAGAAAGCTTTGCCTTCCAATTCTCAAATGTTTTTACGCAACTATTTCTATGAATAACGTTCTTTATTTTGCAAATCACTGCGTTGATTAAAATTGAATTGAAACAAATGATTACGTACATTGATAGCACCATTGTGGCAGTGTTGCCGCCTTTGTCTTGCAGACAATGTGGGCCAATCGTAATGAGACTGGTTATAAAAGATTTTATAAAAGACTTTGCAACGTGTCGACCAGCTTCTATGTAATAGGTTTCACTTTTTAGCTGAATGTGATGGCGGTCTAAGTAACAGCATAAATAACCGTTTGGTCCAATCTCGACCCCTCGACCCCTAACAATAGATTTGTTAATTTGTTTCCTCTCAACCCCTAAACATAGTTCACACTCGACCCCCAGGGGGCGAGAGTGGATTTTCATACAAAGGTACTCTCGACCCCTAGTTCGGTAAGTAACCTAAAATTAATATTTTGATACAGTAAGATACGAGTACCGACTACTTTACGGGTCGAGAGGAAACTAAAACTTGGCTGGAAAATAAAAACCATTCTCGACCCCCAATGGTCGAGAATAAACTATAGTCAGGGGTCCAGTGGACACATTAATTATTGGGGGTCGAGGGGTCGAGAGTGGACTAAACGTGAATAATAGCCGCACGGACGGATAGTAGAATAGAATAAAACAACCGATTTCCAAAAAAAAACTACAAAGTGAAAAATAACTTAATAGTCGGTGACATTGGAAATGTATTTGAATTTTTTGTCACCGCCTTCCGAAATTATAGTTATTTTTCACTTTGTAGTGTTTTTTTGGAAGTCGGTTGTTTTTTTTAACTTTCACTTTTTAGAGGTTCACATGTGCTTACCCCTTCACAGCGTACCGGCGTGATGTTATGTTATGAACTGGTGTAAACAATAGACGGACATTAGATTTCAGCAATTCCAGTCAATTTGCTATTATTGTATATTGAGGAGTTCCGTTGCATATCTCCGAAGTTCTTCATCAGATCTTCACCAAATTGAAATGGGACCACTCCGAAAAAGTACTCTTCCAAAAACTACACAAATCTATTCAAGTGTGCCAATAAAATTTGAAGAATTCTCTCTATTTCTTCAGGATCCCATTATTAGATCCTGACTTGATGATCATCAGGAGGACCACCTGTAAAGTATACCCTTTCAAACAAAAAAAATAATAATCCAAATCGGTCCAGCCATCTTTGAGTAATCGGGGAACATACATAAAAAATAAAAATACAGGGTCCGACATTGAGAACCTCCTCCTTTTTAAAGTCGGTTGAAAAGATGTTTATATCCGTGGTTCATAAACATGTGGACAGTCCACAAGTCGATGGTGTATTCGGACTGTGGATGTGTCAGCCATAACTTACAGTCTAGGTAGACTGTAAGTTATAGCTATACTAGATATGTAGGAAGGATAATTGCGTAACACACTAACATAAGGAATTAATGACTCTTCATTTCGACAATCCAACAACATTCATTGCGTTACTTAAATTGTTGATCAAACAAATTCGAATATTAATAAAGCAATGGATTAGCAATAACCTCACAAATTCCGAATTTTATTGATTGCTTGATTTGGTGCTGGTCGATCGACGGTTAAGATACGCTTGCCGCAGTTTGTTCGTGGATGTGTGAAAAATTTCATATCAAGTAAAACACGTTTACCCGTTGGTCCCGGCTGTTATTCTTAGATCTTTGGCAGTCTTTACGGGTAGCCCGAAAGTTTGACAACCAATCTTAAAATAAAATCAAAAAGTCATTTATTCAAATTTGGCTAAGAACCAGCACTTTTCGAACGTCTAAATACATAAGACAGTCCCCCAAAACGCCCACTCTTCACCACTTCCTGGTGCTTTAGCTAGGAAGAAGAAGTGGTGCAACAAACTCCCCAGCAGCACAGCTGTCTGTTTAGTCAGATAGACTTGATTCTATACACACTTACCAAGGGTAACGTAGGTTATGGAGGTTCATGTAAAATACTAGTAGTCAGCTACATTCGGTTAGCCTGGAAGCTGATCCGAACCTAGTTAGGAAAAGTCTACCCAGATGATGAGGTGCTTGACTTTCCAATACAAAATAACATACAAGCCAGGGACAGAAAAACTAGAATTTCTAATAGAAACTTATTTTCAACTACGCAAGCAGTACTAAATTATGTGCCGCACCAAGTGACCATGAACGTGGAACCATGTATGAGTTCCGCCAGTGACCAACACCACCTTACCACAATACCAACATTTAACACGTATGGGTTAAATAGAACACCCGTGTACGACATACATTGCTGCTTCAAAACCAGCCTAAATTTTCGTTTGGTACACTAAACCGCAATGGTAACGGTGTTATGCGATTCGAGCGAGGATAGAATGTATTATGGTATTCCTAACATATTAATTGAAAACAAAGAGTGTTTTCCCACGCCATGCAAGTGTGACCATCGCCTTATGCGATCTAAAATGAATTATTAATATTGAATAATAACTAGTTATATTTACGTGATATTAAGGTAATTACAAAAAGTAAAAAGAAAAGTGCTTACCTAGGCTAGAGGAGGTACTCTCCCATTACATTGTACATGCCATTTGAAGCGTGCCTAGACAAAAATGAAATCCTGTCAGCGATGATGAAAAACTCAATTATGTATTGGATTGACATAAGCTAAATGCCGAAAGTGAGCAGGGCACATTGCTCGCAGAACAGATAATCGATGGGGCTGAAAGTTCTGGAATGGCGACCGCGTACCAGTCGGAAGGCCTCCCAGAAAATGGAACAATAACCTTGCTAAGGCCGCAGGAATCCGCTGGATGTGGGAAGCACAGAACCGGACGAAGTGGCCAAGGTCGAGGTCAAGGAGGTCTATATCCAGCTGTGGACGTCTTTCGGCTGAAATGATGATGATGATGAAGTACGGCGAAGCATGTTCATTGTAGGTGGTGAAATTCGAAAAGCTTTGAAAGTGATTGGACAGTTGTCTAGGCTAGGCCCTTTACAATAATATTAATTGAAAAACATATAAGTTCCCATTTTGAATTATTCCTTCATACCGCGCAATGGCTCTAAAATCATAAAAAATAATTAATTTAAATTATAAATGGCTCTAAAATCATACAGTTCCCGCCCACATTTCGAAAATGGCGTCGACGGCCAAAATGTCACGCCTGTAAACTGTACCTAATAATAGGCTACGTTTAGTGGCAATTTATATCATGTCACAAACACATTATGGGCTGTAAAGGTAATTGTTTATTAATTTCAACGGTACATGATGTTAATTTAACGAACAAGCGTTAAACTTTATTAATGCAGCAATAAAGATCATTATTGATATAGGTTATGATAAAGTAGCCATCTACCCATTTCATTTCGGTAGATGGCTACTTTACCAGGCTAGATTTGTGTACTATACACCGTAAAAGTTTAATGGTTGTTTTCCCTCAGCGAAATGGTTTTGTCTTGGTAATACAATCGTTTTATAAACAAATAAAATATTAGAAACAAAAAATGGCAGATTAACCATTGTCCTGCCAGGGGTGCGGGTTGTTCGAAAGAGATACCGCGGCCCCTGGCACACAGGCAACCGAGGGAACACGGGTGGGTTTTAGTCAGTAAAAGTCTGACACGCCCTCCCGCTCCGCCCAGAGCGGGAGAAGTTATTTGATGATTTCCCACCCAAAAAAAAAAAAAAACCATTGTGAAAAATCACCACGTGCGAGAGTTTATTTTGCTTTGAACATTTATGCATCGCTGTTCCCTTTGTCGGCGGCGCATGCGATTCGAATAGTACCTACAAGCTACCTCTAGTGTTACTATTGGGTAGTGTTTTATTGAGTTGATGAATATTTTTTTAATTATTTTATAACAAAAAAATCTTTATTTTTTTACTTTTAGTCTATGCTTCGAAAGTACTCCTCAAGGCAATTGGTTCTGCCGCGGGAAAACAACCATTTTTACGGTGTATAACCGGAAACGGTAGAAGGGCCGTAGGAAGACGAATAGCCTGGTGGGTTGACGACCTACAGAAGATCGCAGGGAGTACTCAGAGTAGTAGCGAAACTTACAGTAGAAATCGCTTTCATTTGGACAGTTCAATAATATTAATTGCGTTATTTACGTTGTTGAGCAGACAAATTATTCGAACATAAGGAGTAATAGATTGGGCACGCCACGATTGCGGCGGTAAGTCCCCTCTTTGAGGAGTGGCTTGAGAGGCGGCATGGCGTCCTCACCTTCCGCCTGACACAGGTCCTCACCGGACACGGCTGTTTCGGGAGGTTCCTGTTTCACATAAGGCAGGAGAGGAAACGCCCGGGTGTTTACATTGCGAAGATCGCCCTGAAGACACGGTCGAGCATACGGTGGAGGTCTGCCCGGCTTGGGCGGAGCCTTGTCCTCATGGAGGCGATCGGCGGCGGCGATCTCTCGCGTCCGGCCCTGGTCCAGGCCATGGTACGGAGCGAGAGTGCATGGCTAGCAGTCGCTTCCTTCAGCGAAGCAGTGATGCTCGCAAAGAGGGAGGCAGCGCACGTGAGGGAGATACAGTACATGCGCCCTCAAGGCAGGAGACGCCCTGGGCTTCGGGAATCCCAGTCTGATTCCCGGCCACCGTAGGCACGGGCTTGCGGACGGCGAGTAATGGGTAGCTCGCTGTCCGGTAAGGATCACGCCCGGATCGACGCGCGCCTCAAAGAGATGTCAGAAATGGATTAGCTTGAACCTGCAAAATTATTCAGATTCTGATTAAAAGTGTTTATGATGATGATAACCGAAACTGTGTGGAAGATAAAGAAACTGTACTGGTAGATCATAGTGGTCGTTGATTGAATAGATTAAAAATCTGTGGTAAAACTATTCAGAAGCACTTTTTGTGTGTGCTTTCTCTGTTTAACCTATCACATCAATAAATGAATTTAATCATTGCGAACCGAAACGCCTCAGAAAACAACAAGTTCATAAAATCTGAGACGTAACATCATAGCCTTGTTTCCCCGAAAGGTTAAGCAGAAGTGGACCTGTAGTGGCTCGCATTTCCAGCCAGTTACGTATAAGTCCCTGTTAATAGCCAATGGGGGTATGCCCATTGCCATCAAATGGACACAAATCCAGACAAATCTGAAATCTGATACCTACTTGCAAAAATGTTACTAAGACAAAATTAGCGTCATAAAAAACTCAGAATCTATCAGATCTCCGATACTGGCGTGTTGCGATATTGCCTTAGAATTTGCCCAATGGCCCTATTCAGATATTTGTGCCCATTCGTGAACAATCATAATGGCGAATAAAAAGCCTAATGAATAGATTCGTCGCTCGTCGCCGCTTTGAAACCTCGCTTAAGGCCATAAACATTCTATTAAAATACAGACGAAACGACAATGAGTATAATTTTGCTGTTTATGTGAAAATTATTCGATGATTTCCACAGATACTGATGTTTCCGTGACCAAATAACGATGCGTTGTTCGATTGTGGAGAGAATGTGTGTAATTTAAGACTAAGTTATCGAGTAATGGTTTATCAATAGCGGAAGTATAATTCCGACCGTATTGTAGATATCTGATGAGAAGTATTAGAACCGAAGAAGCGCCTTAACAAGTTCAAATCAAAAGAAAAAAAGATATTAAATACGAGACAATGATGAGCGGCTTGTAGCTAACTAATAACAAAATCTACGATCAGGTTTAGCTACGCTTGCTGCGGTTGGCCCGTAGATGGGTGACCATCTTTACTTACCCCATACTCCTCCGTGTCTCGGAAAGCAAGTTAAGCCGTTGGTCCGGGCTGTCATTCGTGGATCTTTGACAGTCGTTACGTGTCGTCAGAAACTCGAAAGTCCGACAACAAGTTAGTATAAGAATGTATTACCCAGTATCTGGGTTGTGGAGGTCAGAATAATCTAATATATAAAATTCTCGTGTCACAGTTTTCGTTGCCATACTCCTCCGAAACGGCTTGACCGATTTTGATGAAATTTTTGTGCTTATCCGGTATCTATGAGAATCGGCCAACATCTATTTTTCATCCCCCTAAATGTTAGGGGTAGTCCACCCCTAAATAATTTATAAGGCAAAACAACGTTTGCTGGGTCAGCTAGTGATAAATAAACTTTCATTCTTCTGCTTATTAAAATGCTTAGATAACTAAGCTTTGAAGTTAACACACAACTTTTAAATTAGATTACGAAAAATCAAGTTCAGTTGGTATAAAACGTAAAAGTTGAATTCAAAACACGCCCGGTTTTACCTGTAACTAAATAATAAATCATAGCAGTGGTTACCAAACAGGTGTTCACCCATCATATTTGCTACATATCAAATTTGAAACACTTTTAAATCAATAACGCAAATTGTGCACGAGACAGGTTTTTGTGTGGACTGTAGCCAGAAAAAGGCAACGCTTTGTGATTTGTGAATCTCTCAATATCGGCAAGCAATTCCAATTTGGGGCATTCCATCGCTCCGTTATGAGGAAGTTATTGAAAAATCCAGGTGCGAAGATTTGTGTTATTGTTGATTATGAAGTTTGCATTCTGTTATGGTGTGAGCAGAATATTGAAAGAGGGTGTGGTATTGGTCGCTGACGGCATTTAATTAGATTATTGTGATACGATAGATTTCTTGATATAATTCTCGATGTTACACTTTCCATGTTTTAATTAACAAATTCGTGGAGTAACTCGTTGGCTACATTTTTACGGGTAACGATGGGTAATCCCTGCCACAGTAAAACTCTGCTCGATTGAGTATGAACTAACCAAGTAAGTACCTATAGTTCGACTTTTAATTGTATTCAGTAACTTGGTAGTTGAAGGGTTACCAGATTTACTCAAAAAAAGATAGTGAGGTGGTGTCAGAATGAACGAAATTGAATGAACTTGAAATAATGTACTTACATGCATTCGTTTTTTAAATTTTACTAACTTGTTGTAAAAACGATATGTATGCACTATTAAAAATTGTGGAATTTGTAATATATTTTGTTTTTCAGTAGTTAGGTAATTTATTTATAGTTTGTTTCTATTAAAAGAAAAAACAAAGAATTCCTTTTATTAATAAATTATTAATTATTCTTATATTCCACGTCTTACAAAAGAATTTTTTAAGTTTTATCATTCGTTGCTATGAATATCGAATGATAAAAATGGTTTAATTTTCAATGAAACCATTTTTATCATTCGCTGTTTACGCAAAATCGTTCACTACCCCAACACTTTTAGTTTTAGTATCGTAACATAATTTTTCTTCGAACTGTCAAGTTACTGAATACAATTAAAAGTCGAACTATAGTTACTTTTTTTCTAGTCCTCACTTTTCCACTTCACGTTAATAGCAATAAAATAAAGATTCGTGGTACACCATTGTGGACTGTGGTATGTGTCAACTCCATTTCCCGTTTTTGCGACGATCGCACTTTTTTAACTGATCCATAATTCTATCAACTGTATGCATTCAAAACGATTCAACGGTTTCTATCGCCACTGATATCAGCGTTCAGTTCGAACAGTGGTGGTACCAAGTGGTAACGGACTTACGAGTCGTGGTCATGGGTTCGAACTTCAATCCCAGGCAGGCGTTTTAAGTACTTTGTGTAAATAAATTCATCACCACTGCACTCAAAACGGTGAAGAAAAACATCGTAAGTAAACCGCGGTATGTGCTAGAACCAAAAAATCGAAGACATGTGACATCTACCAACGCGCACTGGGCCCGCGTTTTAGATTACAGCCAACTCCCTCGCAAATAGCAGACGCTTTATAGATATTGATTTTATCGGTGCCATAATTATCGACGCGAAGAAGAAGACGTATATTTATGTAAACTGTATAGGCTAACTCATCATAATTTTCTTGCCTTTATCCCAATTTGGTACCTATTTGAGGTATTATAATCACTCAAAAGTAAACAGAGGCATGTGTGCTCATGTGTATGAGGTCTAAAGTCAGACACATGCGTCACCGCCTTCCAGAAAACGGTTCGTTCCGGTTCAATGCTCGGCTGTGGTAATTGCGATAATTACTGTTAGTCTCAATCAATGAGTGTTTTTCTTTCATGGTGAGAAACAGTGCCTATTCACACTGTAGTGTCTCATTTGTGCTGGGAACGATACCTACTTTCTCGTCGAGTTATATTTTCGTTCATGAGAATGGTACTTGTCGAGTTGTTACTTTCCTCAAATGATGTGTTATGTTCATTTTTCATGTTGGGAAACCAATTTACATTCTGAGATTTGGGTGTGATGTCAAATTACGTTTAATGTATTGTAATTAAACGAAATAACTGCGGGTCTCAAAAGGCCACATTAAGCAATTCTTCTAAAAGCGATTCATTTCCTGAATTCCCCTATGATTCTGCTATTTGACATTTTAGTTAAATAAATCAATTCATAATTTGGTGACCATTTTACGAATTTCCATACAAAACTGTCAAATAGATGAATTGCGTGCTGTCAACGCAGATAATATTATGAATTGTCAGTTTGTGACAATTTCACGATTTTAAATATGATTCATATTATGATCATATTATGATTCTGCCAAAGTGGCCTTTTTAGACCCCAGAACACCTGTAGTAAAAGGATAGTTTTGGGTAGGTACCTACATAGAGGTACCTACCCAAAATGACCTCTTTTATGACCAAAGCTTACCCTCGTACCAAGCATACAATCATGAAAAAACCAGCAGCTCCTTATACCAACGAAAAACTCTATGATGGATCTTCTAAACTGAGATAATACTCAGTTTACCTACCATGAAATTCACCGTTTCCAGGTAGATAAGGTACTCGATTATTCCAGACATAGATATCGCTTAATTTACCGGTGTAGCTATAGATATCTGGTGAATGCAATCTCGGAGGAACACATAAGTTAAACGGGGCACGCAGCTGCGCGCGAGTCGCGCCCGTCGGCGGCGCGCGCGCAGCCTCTTTCCGTCAGCTTTAGGCGGGATGCATACTCGTACAACATTATCGAATAATTCTTTTTTTGTCAGGTTTTATTGTTAAGGTAATATTAAGTGTTAATCAGCAACGATAGTTAAGTAAAGACATCCAGTTGTTATTGCACATTTTTGTCGGATTGTTTTCATGAATAAAATAATGAGTTAAATTATTTAGTATCTGGAACTAATTTTGTCATAGTTGAGCATTTTTCATGTTGTAGGTTTGTTTTTACCAGCATTGTTCTGAAAACATATTGCTAAACGTGGAACTCGGGAGCTGTAAAACAAACAATGTTTAAATTTTTAATTTAGCAATGTCAGCAAGCACTATGAAAAAGTTTCAAAAGCTCTGAATTGCAGAATGCTTGAGAGTTAACCTTTACATTTTGGTAACTTTAGATAATTTTACTTCCTGGATATAGTGGTCAAACTACTACAATACTGACCCTTTCCACATTATTAATATGTTGAATTGGTTAAGACACAATACAGATAACACAGAAACAAGTGAATGCTGCAAAAAACAAATAACTTCCAAAAAAAAAAGGCTTTGAAAAAGTTATAAATGTCAAAAAAAAAGAACAACGACCATAATCTTCTTAACCCTGGCTCTTTTGAAATCGCAAACACAATATTAAATATTTCCTCATCTCAATAAAAATTTGAAAGGTCTCCAGACACGTATGGACCGTTGTTGACTATAAATGCTTGATTGAGCATGCAAGCGGCTCGCAGATGTGGTCCCGTGGCACGTGACATGGTCTCCGAATTATCTGAATACAGTGAATATACAAGCAGAAGGAAACATTATTTGCTTTGTAGGCAGCCATTTAATTTGACGTCTGTTTGAAGGCTTTGTAAACCAATATGGTTGGCAAATAGAAGGAACTTATCTTTCACGTGTTTGAGGAACAAGAATGTAAACGAGCAAACATGTTTGTCAAACACAACTTCTGCGATTTTGTTTATCACACATGTAGACCTTGGTTACGGTCAAGTAATTAGTGGATTTAGCATTTTTGATATGTGGCACTTATTTTTAGAAGCTGAAAAGTAACCATATTCTTTTTCATTTCGTGTCGATTGTGCTCTTCTGGTTTCTTTTTAATAATTTGAGCCCAGTAGGTGGCTGTGCTGATTTCGGCAGCAGTGGTATTATAAATTATTTAGATACCAATATTTACGATTATATGAAAATTAGTTTTCGTTTTTATTTCTATTCTTTTTTACCCATTCATCATCATCATCCTCATATCAGCAGAAAGACGTCCACTGCTGGATATAAGCCTCTCCCAAAAGGGAGCGATTTGCCATAATCGCCACGCTTGGCAGGCGGGTTGGCGATCGCAGTATGGTAGTCAAATGCATAGAGAACGCTTCTGCCATTCTCTAGTAAGTCCCTTAGTCGCCTTCTACGATACCCACGGGAAGAAATAGGATGGTGCTATTCTTTTACGTCCGACACCACATGGAACATTATATATTATTTTGGACATTATAAAGATATTACTTGATCGTCGTCATCTTTAAAAAAACTAACTTTGGTGGTATCTCGCTTAGACTTAGAAATTTAGCTCACACAAGGCACAACCTAAGAAGAATCACATTCAATCTGGCTGGTGTCTGTGGAACGCCTTCTAAAGTTGTTTATTTTATGCACCAGCGTACTAGGCGTGTCGGCTCACGATAGCCTGGAGGCTGTCCGTAGCCGCTACTTACCGACGCCGGTAATTTTGCATCCGACGTGGCCGAGACTTAGATCAAGTCATATACATAGCTAGCTAGCGGTTTTAGATTATACACCTGTGCAATTTTAAAGAGGACAGGCTGTAAGTAGTGCTGTGCTTTCGTTGTGTTGTGTCTGTTTATGTTGATGATAGAGATGAATGCTGTTTCTGAAAGTAACTATACACTACTGGACATAAAATTCGCAAGTTTTTATTCCCGCTTCTTCGCTTCGTGTTTATGGTCTACTTCAGAAACGATAATTTAGTCAGAACTTTGTTTCTTTAAATTCGGTTGACGTTTCCTAAGAACTTCGAACTAAAATTCAAAGCATTTAGTACGATTAAACCACTTACCTACAGCCTTTTTTTTTAATTGTCAATAAGTCGATCAGTAAGTCAGACAGTTCAAGCTAGTTGCTAATTCTAAATAAAGGAACTCTATGGAGAAGAACGGGCAAGAAACACCAAGGACATTCTTTTAAATCAAATGATTATAAAATCCTTCTTGTTCCTTCTATATTGGAGTACATTGCAATAAAAATAAGAAACAGGGTCAAATATAAATTAAAAATAAACCATGGAAGTTAAGAGATGATCAGTCTCAACCGACGCCGCCTTTTCACGAAACAAGAAATTACGTTGATGTTCCCTTAAACATTTTGTTGACTAGGCTTTATCCTACTTATTTCCGTTCTACAGTTCTAAGCCTAATTTCGAAACAAACGTCCACCTTACTGATATTAAGGCAAGTGCATACACCCGTAGATAAGAGTAGAAACAGACCAGCGGGTCTAAAAAGGCCACATTATGCAATTCCTCTAAAAGTGATTCATTTCCTGAATTCTCCTATGATTCTGCTATTTGACATTTTACTTTAATAAAGCAATTCATAATTTGGTGACCATTTTACGAATTTCCATACAAAACTGTCAATAGATGAATTGCGTGCTGTCAACGCAGATAATATTATGAATTGTCAGTTTGTGACAATTTCACGATTTTAAATATGATTCATATTATGATTCTGCCAAAGTGGCCTTTTTAGACCCACTGTTGTAAGACATGGCTTAAGTGCTAGTGTTTTTACGTAACTATATCAACGATCGCGGTTGTGGTTACCTACCAATGAGCCAATGAACCATGAGAAGTCGCGGCATAATGAATAGTGCACTCATTAGATACGGCGTATTGAGAAATATGCCATGGAAATATTTCTTAGCATAGCTGTAGAGTATCGATGACATACCCGCAAGGCACCAATGCCTGCAGATTTCATCTTGGTGAGCAGTACTGATGGCTATAAATGATATCGAACGAATTCATTTTATAGTCTAGCTAGCTCATTTTTTTTTGTAATTTATCAACCACTACCTAGAAAGGTAAGTAGACATTATCCATAGCTTTATTAGGGTCTTCAAGAGAAACATTGATTACTGACAAATACGTGCACTGATTGGATAGGTCCACTCAAATCTGTATAGTTCTTTCCTCAAAAGACTATTTCCAAGGGTTTGAGTAATTTATGCGGCCGACCCAAATGTCCTTTCTGTCTTTCATTCATCGAGTCGTTGAGCTCCTCAAGTTTTGAGTTGAGCTGCATGATTACTGATAAATGCGTGCACTGATTGGACATGTCCAATCAATCTGTGTGGTTCTTTTCTCAAAAGACCATTTCAGACACCAATCTACATGGTCTTCACATGATCTGACCAAGGTTATGACTGGACTTTTTTTTTTCTGAGTGGGAAATCATCAAATAACTTCTCCCGCTCTGGTTGGATCCCGCTCCAAAGAGAGAAAGAACATTACAGATTTGAGTGGACCAATCCAGTAAGTGCACGTACCTTTCTTCTCAGAGTAGACAGATAAGAAACGCCGAGTTCACCTTGGTGAAGTAGCATAGATAGGTTGGTTTGTGTAAATGAAAATCCCTACTAGAAAGAGATAAGTACCCTAGGAGGTACTCTAGGAGATAGGTAAACTAGTTTAAAAAAACATGTTTGTACAAACCAGACTTTTTTGAACACCTTGGCAAGAAGAAGTGGGTACCTATCTCTTTCTAGTAGGTATTTTCATTTACACAAACCAACCTATCTATCCAATTTGCATGTCTTGACATAAGCTTAGTGTTCCTCAACATCCTACTCCGATAAATCTTCAAAGAAGATTAGTCATTATTTATGACTAGACAAACAAAACTGAATTATTAAGAAAATAATTATAATATTAGATATTATTTGTCTTATTCACAAATCAATAAGTCAGTCCAAATTGATTCGAATATTTAATTCGATGATGACAGGTTGTGGACGAAAACGTATGTTTTAAAAGCATGGCGTCGTATCTCAAACTCTCAAACTGATATTAAATTAATTACTGGCTTTGGAAAGAACAAGTTTATCCGACTAATTCTACGATATAAATAAACTTTTAAATATCAAAGAAATAAAAACGTCTGTTAAGAGTTATAATTAAATTAATCAAGAGATGTTTTAATACTGGTCTTGAATTATCTTTATTTCTCAATTTGCATAGACTACATGATATTTTTTGTTTAAATAATTGTTGTTGTGTCAGAATATGGATGGCTGTCAGTATAGTATGTCCTTGAATATGTTGGTTTGTGAAGGAAATTATTACCTACTTTTTGCTGAGATTTCTGTCAGTTATTAGACCCAAGGAGACTATTCCATAAAACTATACAAATCTACGTAATTTAGCAGCTTTAAGGTGCATCCACACCGAACAAATTTTTGTTAAAGCAACATTTTGCAACATGATAACTTTTAGAAACTATCTATAACTTTTGCGGCTTTTACTATACATTTTTGTTATCCGTTGTTGTCCAGTAGCACTTGTAAACGTTGCTCCGCAAAAAATAACTTTGGTTCGGATGCACCTTTAAAACACCATAATTATATGTGTACCGAGGATAGAACACAAGGTGTCACTCCAAACATTACCATTATTATTAATTCTCAAGGAAAACTAGTTTAACTTGTCTTGACAATTCTACACCAAGCCTCTTGCTTCCCAGGATGTGAAAGCTACAATATTTTAAACTTCAGTTGCACTTTTTAAGTATTTTTTGTACTACCGATGCCTACTGTGGATGATTTATTTTCCATAAAACTAATAATGCTGTGTTAGATTTTTTTCCAATATTGAGCACACAGTATCTTTGATTACTGAATTCTACTTCTTTTTAGGTTTTCGTACCCAAAAGAAGCCAATGGAACCCTGATACTAAGCCTCCGCTTTCCGACCGTCTGTCTCTCAGCGGGCTATAATATCTCATGAACCCGAATAGGTACACAGTTGAAATTTTCACAGAGTGTGTATTTCTATTGCCGCTATCACAATAAATAATAATAAAGTAAAGTTAAAAATTACAGGGGGTCCCGTGGTGGGGGTGTAGCGTTAAAAATTGTCCGGTGCGCGGTGGTAGATACGCAACCTTTTGTGAGCGGGTCCGACTCGCTAGTTATTTTTTCAATTATATTCTTCTTCAGGGATTTCGCCCTTAATTCTCATCATAGTCCATACTATGTAGCCTACCAATTTTAATTGAAAATATAACTAGAATTTTATTTACTAATTAATCGCTACAGAACATAAAAAGTCCGTTGCAAAAGAAAACCGCTACAATAAAAGCTGTGAAGCAGATTTAATAACAACGTAGTGCCAGCGCGGTGTCCCAACGTTCCTAATCTCATTACAACTTGCCCAGATGCTGGCGCTTAGTACTCACCTACTCTACTAGTCTGCGAGAGACCGCCATATTTTATAGAAAAAATATAGAAAGCGCTTCATAAAGTGTGAATGTGATAAGCTATAAAATTAAAGCTGGTACTTCTTTATGGTGGACATCAAGGCCGACCTTGAGTACCAAGGCGTCCCCGTATTAGAGGTGCACCGCATGCACCGAGCCCGGCACGGTATGCCATTTGATATGGTGTTAGTCGTCTGCCCTCCCTCAGAGGGACATAATCCGATATTTAAAATCAAAACAGTCTGCAATCTCTCGGGAATAAAAATCGAGAAACCGCGCAAAACTGGCATTATCGGTCAATGCCATCGTTGTCAGCTATACGGCCACGCACAGTCGCACTGCAACGCGATACCTAGGTGCGTAAAGTGCCTAGGCGACCACGGCACAGCCGACTGTGCCCGTCCTAAGGACCGTGCCCTCTGCACGGAACCACCCAGTTGCGTCCTCTGCGGCGAGTCAGGCCATCCGGCCAACTATAGGGGGTGCTCGAAAGCACCCAAATCCTCATCTCCCAAGCTAGCGAAGCGTGCAGACGCCCGCCAGCAAAGGGAAGCCCCGACCGCGAGATTACCAGATCGTCTCAGCCCCCAGAGGCCGAGTCCCTGGAACTATCTGAACCATCAGCAGGCGTTCCCTGCGTTGGCTTCAGCTAGGCCCACGCTCGCTCCAATCCCACCGCTCGTAGACCCGCGTACCGGCGCCCCCGCGCTAACTACTCGGTTCCCCTACCCCCACGCGCCCGTCTCCATCGCGTCCGCCGTCGCCGCGCCCGCCGCCGCCGCACCCGCCGCCGTCGCACCCGCCGTCGTCGCGCCCGCCGCCGTCGCGCCCGCCGCCGCCGCCGCCGTACCACCCGCAGCGCGCTCCGCAGCGCGTCAAGCCGCCCGCCCACCAGTCGCAGTAAACCAGCACCCTGGTCCCGCGACCATGAACCCTATGGACGTGTTTAATACAATCAACAGCACGTTCCTAAAGTTCTTCTCCCCTCGTGCCCTCCGTATGGCACAGGAGCTCAGTGCAGCCACTAGGGCTGGAGACTTTAATCAGGTTTACGCGATCTACAACGCGTACCCAGACATTACGCAGTCCGTGTTCGATTCCCAACCAAAACCCGGCACCCACTATGTCTAACAAAATAGTCGCGCGTATCAAACCCCGATCCCTAAAGCTAGGAACATTCAACGCAAACGGTATCCAATCCCAACGTGATGAGATCGCCCAATTCCTCCGCGACCATCAACTAGACGTACTCCTAGTACAAGAGTCATTCTTAAAACCCTACAACCGCGACCCGAAAATTGCAAACTATCGTGTAGTGCGCAACGACAGGTCGCGTTGTCACATGGGTGGAACACTCATTTACTATAAAAGGTCACTACACTGCATCCCTATGGATCCCCCCACCCTTACCCGATTAGAAGTTTCGGTCTGCCGACTAGGCCTGACGGGCCACCAACCTGTCACAATAGTCTCAGCCTATATCCCGCCCACTTCTCAAGCAGAAGATTTCCAACCAATCGCCGATGACCTCGCCGTGCTTTTAGAATTGAGTGACTCTGTTATCATAGCAGGCGATCTCAACGCTAAACATCCAGCATGGAATAGTAACACTTCATCGACTAGAGGAAGACGATTGTTCGACCTCTGTTCCTCACTAGTCTTTGACGTCGTCGCCCCGATGACTCCAACTCACTTTCCCCACAACGTAAATCGTAGGCCCGATGTACTCGACATTGCCATTCTGAAGCGAATCAACTTAAGGTTGGATTCCATAGAAGCAATAAACGAGCTCACCTCCGATCACCGTCCGGTAGTCATGCACCTGGCCCCTCGCACGGGTCTCCCAGGATCTGACCATCCCCCCCTCACCAAAGTGGTAACGGACTGGAGGCGAGTAGGCGATTCGCTGAAAACCAACACATCCCCCCACTTGAATGCCATCCCCGATCACTTTGACTCTATCGCCGACACAACGGCCGCGATCGACTCATTCACGGGTCACGTACAATCTGTCCTGAACGACTGTTCAAGGGAAATTCCTGAGGTGGAAGACCACCGATGGAAGCTGCCGGACGATGTACGCGAACTGCTAAATGAGAAGAACGCAGCTGTTCGTGCCTACAGTAACTTTCCCTGCGATGCGAACAAGGCTCACATGCGCTATTTACAGAGATCTGTAAAGACACGCATGCAGGAGCTTCGTGACGCTAACTGGGACAAGATGCTGAGCGAATTAGAGCCAACGCATCTAGCCTTCTGGCAACTTCAGAGGAATCTCAAATCCCGAGAAGTCGCCACCATGCCTCCCCTGACCCGGCCCGACGGCACAGTCGCGTTCGACGACATCGAAAAGGCCGAGTGCCTTGCCGAGAGCCTCGAAGCCCAATGCACGCCCAGTACGCTACCAGTAGACCAGGCACACCTCGCTGAGGTGGACGCCGAAGTCGAACGTAGAGCCTCCCTCCCCCCCGTCGAAGACCCTGATGATCCATTACCTCTCGTCACCCCGGACGAAGTTCACGAGATCATCAAAGGTCTGAAACCCCGAAAGGCCCCCGGCGCTGACGGAATCACCAATAGGGTGCTCCAGATGCTGCCCGCTCACCTGATCATGCTCTTGGCCACCATCTTCAATGGAGCCTTGAGCAATAATATCTTCCCGCAAGCATGGAAGGAAGCCACGGTCATCGGCATCCCAAAACTTGGCAAGCCCAAGACCGAGCCCACGAGCTACCGCCCCATCAGTTTACTGAATTCGCTCGGTAAAATCTACGAGAGACTTATTTATAAGCGACTCAGAAATTTTGCCGAGACGAAAGGCCTCATTCCCGACGAGCAGTTCGGTTTTAGAACCCAACACTCGTGCGTGCAACAGGTCCACCGCATCATAGAAGACATAAGCGCTGGCTTCCAGCGCGGTACGTTGACCGGTGCAGTATTCTTCGACATAGCGAAAGCCTTCGACAAAGTCTGGCACAACGGCTTATTATATAAGCTGTACAAACTCGGTGTGCCCGACCGTCTCGTGCTCATCCTACGAGACTTTTTGTCGAACCGCACCTTTCGGTATCGAATAGAGGGAGCGATTTCATCCCCTCACCCCATACGCGCCGGCGTCCCTCAGGGCGCCGTGCTGTCCCCTCTCATATTTACGCTATTCACTAGCGATATCCCCAAACGTAGACTGGCAAAGTTGGCGCTTTTCGCCGACGACACAGCCATTTACTACGCTGGGAAAAATCCCGACGCGATAGCCTCCAGGCTCCAAACCGCAGTCAACGTTCTTGGCGCGTGGTTTAGAAAGTGGAGGATCGAAGTCAATCCCGATAAAAGTCAAGCGGTTCTCTTCTCGAAACCGAGACACAAACCCGACCCCCCCCGGCCCATCTCCATGTTTGGCAAGCCTATCCCTTGGGAGAAGCAAGCCAAGTATCTAGGAGTGATTATGGATCAGCACATCACCTTCTCAGAGCACATCAAGAAGGCGCGCTCACGCGCCGCCTTCGCACTGGGAAGGTTGCACTCTGTTCTTAATGCACGCAGCAAGTTGTCACTAAGGTGCAAGTTGCGAATATACACGGCGTGCATAAGGCCAATCATGACCTATGCTAGTGCAGTCTTTGCACATACACACCCCCGTTACATCCATAGGATGCAGACGCTCCAAAACCGTTTCCTTCGCCAAGCTACGGGCTCGCCATGGTACGTTAGGAACGAGATCCTCCATCTCGACCTCAAAGTCCCCACGATAGCTCAGTTCCTTAAACGCAATTCAAAGCGTTTCTTCGAATCCGCCGCGCAACACCGCAATCCTCTGATTGCGAAGGCCGCCAGTTATGTCCCCAGTAGAATCAGTCGTATTCGCCGGCCGCGACATGTCCTCTCCGACCCTGATGACCCCATCACTATTCTCCAAGAAAGCAGTAGGGCCACCAGTACAGCTCGCAAACAAAAACAACCGTCCTTCCGACCTCGCCGCCGAGGTCCTCGCGTCCCGCGAAGACCCCGAGTAAATGAAACCCCCCCCAACCGTCCCTTGCCCGCAGAAGTGCCAGCCCGCGCCGAAGCTGTGCAAGTAGAGTTAAAACCCCCATGATCTAATAATAAGAAAAATTATTTGATCCAGCCTGTCCCCACTTGCTGCCCTCCCGTAAAAGTGACTCCCTGAGCCGAGGCTCGTACCCCGCAGGGGGTGCCCTCAGTGCGCAGTTGCTGTAGGTTTAGTAATTAGTTTGTAAGCCCTGGCTGGAGGCTCTTAGCTTAAAAACTAAAAGTCACCGCAGGAAAGCCCGGTTAAGCAGTCACGGCCTCTCAAGGTCAACTGCGAGATGCCATACCCAAAAAAAAAAAAAAAAAAAAAAAAAAAAAAAAAAATCTTTATGGTGGAAGGTGTATAGTGTGTATTTTTTTATCAGGTCGTTATTTTGCTTGATAAAGTGAAAAGTGCTTTTCAAATGAAGAAAGTGTGCAGACAAGTGCACGCGACCGCGTCTGCGCGACGCGATTTTGGTAGAACAATTTCCATGAAGTTTTCATAGAAATCCATCAACTAGACTCGCTGTAGCGCATGTCTGCGGGAGCTTTGAAGCTTTGGTTTCTAGAAAGCGGCGAACGATCACACAATAGCGTCACCTTAATGTCAAACTCTGGTAAAAATGTCACATTTTTAGATAATATGGCGGAACCTCTTTCATGGTAGGGACATGTGATATGGAGGAATGAGTAAAATGTCGTGAGGAAACTTTTGAGTATGAGTGTAGTAGATAGTAGCGATAAGTAGGGGACGACCAAAGAAACGGTGGATGGACTGTGTGAATGATGAAATGGTTAGAAAGGGTGTGACTGTGGAGATGATGATTAATAGGGAAGCATGAAAGAAAAATACTAGTTACGCCGACCCCAAATTAATTGGGATAAGGGCAGGAGAGATGATGGCGGGACAACTTTCCTAGAGGGGAACCTAGTCGCGGGCTCGAACTCACTGATGGGCCTGGCTAAAAAGCACGCTGTCTCACCAGGCATCGTGTCCGACAGAGGTAGTATCAGGGATGAGCAGTTAAACGCTAGTCTACACGCACAAAATTATTGTGTGAGATGCAGGATCATTTATAGTACAACAGGCGCGTAAAAAATTAAGAACAGCCCTTCGGAAGATCGGGTTTTACGAAAAAACCACTGCATAAATCAATAAGCAATAAAGTTTATTGAACTTTTCGATATTTGAGCTTTGTCGGTACCGACTTGGTTTTTCACATTTTACACTTATTTTATTACTAAAACACGCCCAAAGTTAGGTTAAATTAGCCAGAAAAACGAATCTTTGTTGGCTCCTAACTTTTGAATGGCTTTTTATTTTAGTATTCTGTTTCCGTACAGACGATATTAATAAGTAATGAGACAAAACCATACCATGTTTAATTTTTTATGTACATTGTCCAACAGTAGAGTAATACACTCCCGAAGTTTGTATGGGAAAAATGTGGACTAAGTTCACCTTAAAGTACCGTTACCTAGGAACTTAAAACAAAAGACTCACAGAATGAATGTTGCCAGAAGGCAAGTTTTCTGCAGGCTTAGCATGACGTTTTCCATTTCTACCAAGAATAGACAGTGCTTTTTCAATACAAAGTGACATTTCGTTTCTCCATTTTTGACATCGCACCGTAGATATCCTTGTTCAATCTGTCATTTTGTCTTTAGTTTCTAACAATCTTTGTCTAGATCCTTAAAAATGTAGACTATTTCAGAAAAATAAACTGTCAAAATCACACCGACAACAAACTTTCTACTCGACGGCCACAAAATACATACGATTGTCCACAAAATCATGATTCGTTTAGAACGCATAACTGTGATAATTAATAGAAGAACATAGCTATCTTCTCCTATTGTACATCATTTAGTTAATAGTCATGTCTATTCTTCCATCGGCAAATCGGTGCTCGTGCTAAGTCTGCTGGTGACCATAAATATGAAAAAACCGACTCGTAAGTAATAAATACTCAATGTATTTAATATTCCTACCAAAATAACATAACTAAACGATACCTACTTTTATTTCTGGTCTGATTTCCTATAGATTTATGATCAGTCAAATGCACAGTACACGCCAATTAATATTGATATCAAAACATCAAAGCCGGTAACAGTTAACGTCTGCGATGATCGATGCGATGCCGCCACAATATAACATAACCGAATTAAAGCTTAATGCTCGATTTATTCCATATCAAACTGCGAGAATATCTAAGTACAAATCGATTAAAAACTGTCACGTAGATATTCGAGTTCCAACGAAACTTTTACATCGAAATTGTCTGTTTCTAAAAAAGGAATACGCGCAATGGATGGAGTATAAATTCAAAATTTTGATTGGATTTCGTAGTAGATGTTCGGATTCCGGGAGTCGTTTCGGATTTTCGATGAATCGATCGATTTGCGTGGGTGGCTGCGATATCGGTTGAATAGGAACGTCCTATCTAATCAATTAATGGGGTAAGATTGATGAGTACACGCTAACAATGAGGTGACTAGTTTTATTTTTGTCCAAACTTTCATCTATTAGGCGGAGATAAAAGTTTTTATTCAGGCGGAGTTTTTATCTGAATTTAGATAGTTTGTCGAGCGGCGATAGTTGAAAGCTCAAGATGTAATTGATGGCCTCATGAAATGAATAATCAGTGGGGTTTAAAATTACTCCATCTGCAATATACAAGGTTTTTTTTTGATATCCGATAACTCTAGGGTCTGAATGAAACCATACCAAAGAACCAACGCCATGAATTATTAATTATTTTTTTTTTTTTTGTTTTCATTTTTCGTACAAAATAATTCGACAAAATCACGATTATTAATGTACCTAATGCGCAAAAAAATGCGACGTTGACATATTTCACGTAAGGATCAATGTCGCATTTTTTAGCTTTAAATAATGTCTTATTGGTTTGAATGATGATGATTACTCCTATTAATCAATGAAACTTAGATAGGTACCTACACACATGGAGAATCTAGTGTTCATATTTTGTACGGTAATTTGGCAACGTCGCAAAACTAAAGATTCATCATACGGGTGACAATGACAATAAAATTGTTGAACTAAATTAGTTATGATTGATGATATCTTCGAAACTATGCATTTTTGGACCACATATTCTAGGGCTATTTGTATAATTGTTATCTACTTATAGAATATAACCCTAGAGTTATGGGATATAAAAAAACACATTGTATAGCTATAAGTCGTGCCTATAGGGGGCTCCTGGCTATCTAATAAGAGCCGCACGGGTCGATCCTTCAGGTTAAGCTACGCTTAACGGGGTTGGTCTGTGGATGGGTGACCATCTTTACATACCGAGACTCCTCCGTGCAAAGCACATTAAGCTGTTGATCCCGGCTGTCATTTGAGGATCTTTGGCAGTCGTTACTGGTCGTCAGACAACAAGTCTTACTAAGGGGTATCGTCTTTCCCAGTAACTGGGTTCTTAAGGTCAGATAGGCAGTCGTTCCATGTAAAATACTGGTATTCAGTCACATCACAGACAGGAAGCCGACCTCAACATAGTTGGGAACAGGCTAGGCAGAATGATTGAAGTCACTAGAAAAAAAAAAAAAAAAAAAATGATTTGATTTGATTTGAAATAAATTCAACTTTAACCTTAAACTTTCAACTTAAACTTCAACTTTAACTTTAACCTTTTCCAACTCCCTGACACAGGACCGTCTTGTGCAAATTGTGAAATACTTATCTATACATCTAAACATCTATACACATATAAATAAAATTGGAGTGTCTGTTTGTATTAATAAAATAACCGCTTTTTGCTTCATGCATATGAATATACGGTATATACGGTACCTACATATACCAAAATATATTTTTAAATTTTTTTGTCTGTCTGTCTGTCTGTTTGTTCACGGTAATCTCTGAAATGGCTGGACCGTTTTTGACGGGACTTTCACTGCAGTTAGCTGATGTAATAAGGAGTAACTTAGGCTACGTTTATTTTAGAAAAAATCTTCTGATATATATCTATACTAATATTATAAAGAGGAAACCTGCGTATTTTTGTATTTTTGTATGTTTGTTACGAATAAACTCAAAAACTACTGAGCCGATTTCAAAAATTATTTCACCATTACAAAGCTACATCTTTACTGATTGACACAGGCTATATAACATGACGCTGCAACTAATAGGAGCTGACCAGCAATGAAATAAAATAAAAAAATCCACGCGGACGAAGTCGCGGGTACAGCTAGTTCACAATAAAAGCAGCAATAAAACGGCCAGAACATTTGCAACTGTCAGCTCAAGTGACTGTTATTAAATGAAGAAATGGCACTGACAAAGAAAAGTGAATTCCAAAGCACCTATGAACATAGACGTAATAAAGGGAGACGCCTAACTGAAGTCAAGCACGTACTAAGGTCGACAACAATTTTCGCATACTGAGCATTGTTGGAAATTGAAAGGCTTACCGTGTCATATGAATACAATAAACACACAAATAATAATGCACCTTATGCTAAAGGGGTAGAATTATGTTTTGTTTAAACGCAGCAATTTGAGCGAAGAACGCGACACGCACGAAGAATCTTAATAATGTATAACGCAGGAATATGTTCAAATGCGTTTGTCCCATCTTAACACTACGATCGCTGCGGGGACTGTTTTGTGTTATAAGATGGGTTCCTCTACTGTCCATTATTGCCATTACTACAGTCAAATAATTAAACAATTAATTCAAATGATTCAACATTCTCACTAATTGCATTAGTCACCTAACCATTTTTTGTGACGTAATGATTCATAAACTTTAATTGAGCCACTAAGTACTTACGGAACATAATCTAACTAATTAATGCTTATCGAACACTCCCATAAAATCAAATTGCCGTAATGGACATCTATCATTAAAATACATTCGTTAAATAACCACTAAACCCAGCGTTTCACCTTTTTAAGATACAATAAGACATCCCGCTTTATCATATCTGGTTGTCATACGGCATCTCAACGAACATTGAGAGTTGAGAGCACAAATATATAAAACGATTTTTAATTGATTTGATTTTATAATACTGCAGCAGCACTACGAAACCTCCATTTTACCTTCTGGCAATATAATCAACTTTTGTTACTATTATTTGGAATTTTTACAAAGATTTTGTTTCGTTACTCGATAACACAGAAATGAACTAACAGATTTTAGAGAAAAAAAATAGCACACAGTTCTAGGTGAATATATAAATATATGTAGGACACTTTTCATCCGGGTTTATAAAGTTGTTTTGTTCCGTTGGAAAGCCAGAGGAACCATGAGCAAAAGATATTACAACTATAATACTTGAAAATTGAAAATGGAGTAGGTTCAATCAAAACTGCAAAGATGTCCAACGAAGGACCAACCTGCAAAAGAGGTAAAATACCGCTTCTGCGACGGAATTAATCCTGATTAAATCTGCGCAGTTGCAGGGTTGAGTGTCAGGACTTAATCCAAGCAACATGGCTTGTCTGCCTTTATTGGTCGTCGTAAGCGCAGCATTTTAATTTAACAACTATATATGGTGCCATTTAATAAAATGAAGCTAGACGGAGTGCTTTATGAACGGAACGCTCCTCGCTGTGATTATATTAATGTTTTCCACATATTGTCTGTGTTTACAATGTGTTAAAATATTACTGTTTTTGTGTGGAATGTTAATATTTGAGATGGAGTGTGGGTGTGATGGGGTTTAGTAGTTAACTTGCGTTTTTACTTTTAGTGTATTTTTATTAAATTAATTTAAAATATCTGATTTGTTTGAGGGTAATGCCTTTGTTTTTAAGTATATGGCTACCTTTTTCATTTTTGGCGAAATCATGCCTTAATAATTGACCGTCTTAAATATAATCACTTCTGTAGTAATCCTAGTGAATAATAAGCCTAGCGTGTCCAAAATTTTTCTTACTATGCCTACTTTCCTAATGATGTTGTAAATGTCAAAGTGTGTATGTATGGATGTTTGTTTCTTAATCGCGCAAAAACGGCCGAACGGATTTGGATGAAATTTGGTACACGGATATATGATTATAACCTGGATTACCGCATAGGATCTTTGACCTTTTATCCCAATAGTAGGCTACACATCAACTTATACATTTCCGCTGCACAGTTTACGCTGATCTCGCACTGTACGGAAATCCTATACAATGCGAGATCAGCTTGTACTGACCTTGACCTTTTACATTGTTCTCACATACAGAAGCAACAAGAATAATGTTCCCAAGATTTTGTAATATTCAACGTGATTTTAAAAGAGTGTACGTGGAGTTTCTTGCCCGTTCTTCTCCATAGAGATCTACGTTTTGGAATGGGCAGCTAGCTTCAACTTTCCAACTGATCGACTTTTTGACAATTCAAAAGTGCCTGTAAATGGTTTAATTGAAATAAATGCTTTGAGTTTGAGTTTGAGTTTGGAAAGGTATAGCTTGATGTGTAGCCGTGTGTACGTTCCTGTTTAATGATTTCCGGCCTCCACACGGGCGAAGCCGCTGGCAAAAACTAGTACAAATACAAGTTCCTCAGAGCAGTAGTTAAGCACACGGCACCACATTAGACCTCCACGACAACACTTTAATTCTAACCTCACCCTGTTTTTCGCACAACCTGTTCTAATAAATATAATAAAATCCTCAGTCCCAGCCGCATAATGTTACTCATTCCAGATAATACATTATCAAGACCACCGGTATAAGCCGATCAAGTATTAAAGAAATTTAATCGGCGTTAAAGGCTAAGGCTTGCGCTGCACGCATCGCCATTTTATGGTGGTATTATTTTATGGTGTCCGCCTCGCTGACACTTTATATCTATAGAACTTGGGACTTATGATAGCAGAATTGATTGTCTGGGGAATTTGCAGTTCATGCTACGGTGAGCCTGGTTTTATTAAAATCTGCACCTCTTTTAAGCAGGATTTACCTTTGTTGTTTTTAACTTTAGGAGCTTTTTACTTGAGTTTTCTTTAAGGTTTTGGTGACCGTGTAAGGATGAAATAATCTATCTATTATCTTTACTAATAACAAAGCTAAATAGTTTATTTGTTGGTTTGTTTGAACGCGCTAATCTCTGGTACTATCGGTCGCATTTGAAAAATCTTTATATAATAGCCCAATTATTGATGAAGGTTCTAAGCTGTATTAACATCACGCTAGGACCCTTAGGAGCCATGCAGAAAGAAAAAAAGTCAGTAAGAACGCTAAGCAAAAACGTGGTAAGGCAATGCGATGCGACGGGGTGGATCGGGGCAGCAAGAAATGTCACGCGGATGAAGTCACGGGCTAGTAAAGAACAAAGCCCTTTTAATATGTTAATACCCCGATAAGGATAAGTTTACCCTATAAGTTCTAAATAGTTAGGCCTTAGATTTCAATGATAATGATTAGGTATCTACTATTTACTTTAAGATTAAATCATGCATATGGGTTTCCTACCATTCCTCGCATAATTAAATCTTAACGCAATGAACACAAAAATAACCCAAATTCTTTTTTTTACCTTTGAACATTATGTCCACCATAACGATCATTGATGAATTTATAAAACCGTCCTGAACCAAGTTTAGTGGTGCTTTCGCCATTATCCGTAACCAGTCGAGTACCTACAAACTAATTCAGAAGTTTCACTCCAAGTCCCGTTATACCTTCTTATGCAGATGCCTCCCCCTTGGATCCCAGGTAAAATTTAAAACTTATATTTATATACTGTTAAATGCAGGAATTGTTCCAATAATTTTCCTGACATGTCTACGTGTCTTATCAATCTGCCAAAACTGCACAATCTACCCTGGGAAGAAAAATAAAGGCGAAGGAAGAACTTTCTGTTAAAATAAAATAAATAATGT